>JASPKZ010003842.1:2045000-2412500 GCA_030220185.1 Diploptera punctata
TGGTAAAATTATTATTTTTTTTTGTAGATAACTCTAGTTTTATTCTAGATGTATTGGAGATTTTTTGTTGTTGACCACTTTAATTTTATCCCAAGCGTGTTGGAAATTAAAATTATTTTTCATTTTTTTAGTTTGGTTTTCTAATAAAGCGTGTTGTTTTAGTTTTTAAACTATTGTTTATTATTTTAATTTTTAGTTTAATTGATTGTCATAAACCGGAATCCCATGAAAATTTAATTGCTTACGACCTTTTTAGTGTCTAGGCACGAATATAATTATATTTTTTCAAAATTATTATTATTATCTAACATTATTATAATATTTTTGAACATTTTAATATAGAAAGATAGTTACAGTTAATCGTATCCTTCTCATATTTTTTGGATAAATTACAATGTGGTAAGTTTACAAAATTGTCATTAATATTTTACAGAATAAGATAAAAATGCAAATATCTTCAAATTCGATACTATTGTAGTATGAGCTAAAAGTAATACTCTTCTAAAAAATCCTCCGGGCCGGATTTGAACCAGCCACCTATGGATTATGAAAATATAAACCACTACGGTCCACCGGTCTACCAGCTGGGCTACGAGATGTTATAATATTAATTTCTTACAACGATGGACTAAAAAGTCGATAAATCCGCAACCTATTATATATTATTTATAAAATTGTTGTATTCTCATTCGTCCTTTACAAGTATACAAAGTTTCAGGTCGATCCAATGATTTTAAGTGGGTGAAAATCGTGTTGAAAGATTCCGTTACATAGACAGATGCAGGTCAAGCTAATATAAAGCGTGTAAAAAAATAAAACTATCAAAGTTTTATATGGTTTTCATAAATATTTATTTCATTTAACATTCATAACAGCTGTTTTAATACACTGTATCTTCTTCAGATGAACGTCATACATATAAATAATTGTTCTATTTATGTTTATTGTCAACTATGTAAACAAATATGTCTAAGCAATACAATATAAACAAAAGGTGAACTATATAGCAATGTATAAAGCATCAGTTTTTTGATAAATTTAACAGAGCTGAATCATTTAAATCGGATTGAGAATTTAATAATACATAAAATAAAATAAAGTTAAAATGTACCTTCTTAGGTCAGAGCCGTCGTCCTCAACTTATAGGTACATTTTAACTTTATTTTATTTCATGACTATCCACTTCAACGGTTTTAAACAATGAATTTTATTAGTATTGAATTAATACCATTAATTTTCTTTAATTTATTTATTTGTAAAGTTTCTAAAAGATCAAGCTTTTATTTTGTTATAAATATGTTGAACTTTAAAATCGGAATTAAAACAATAATCAAATTCTGATTTTAAGGTTTTAAATATTTGTAATGTTGGAAAAAAGCTAGATATTTTATAAACTTTAGGAATAAATAAATTAAAGAAAAGTTGTTAAATTCCCAATTCAATTCAAATGATTCACCTTTGCTAAATTTATAAAACAAATTGTGTTTTACGTATTGCTATATAATTTGTTTTCCTTTTATTTATATTGTATTGCTTAGACACATGTTTACATGGTTGATTATACACATAGATATTGAAATTGTATTTATATTTATTACATTTATCAGGTGAAGATACAGTGTATTGAAATAGCTGTTACGAATGTTAAATAAAATAAATATTTATTAAAATCATATACAACTTTGATAGTTTTATTAATTAAATACATAATGCATTTTCATCAAGTAAACACCAAATCATATGATTACCCTTCACTTTTTTGTGATTATACGCACCATGCCTGAAAGACCAGAGTTGAGGGTATGAGCGAATGACCAAGTTGGTTGTCCAATGAGACCCAATTTACTTATTGCTAACATTGATATACTAGCACCACTACCACCCAGAATAGTGTTGATGATAACTTGTGCGATGGTGTCTTCACTGTCAGCTTTTGTCATCTGTCCAAGAGCAGCTGCGTTAAACGCCAGGAATCCCGCAATCAGAATTAACCCTCCAATTCCAACCAACTGCAACAATAAAAATATACTATGCCTATCTCAAAATTTAATCAACAAGAATGTTTTCTTTTACTTTATAGCTAAACATAGGAAGTTTAGGTATGAAAACAAAGTTTTCAGGCACCTAAAATGTATATTGAAAGTATATTATAAAATGAACCACTAAAATAAAAAAAAATTAAGTTGAATATCAATTTCCACAGCATGAACAATATAATTTTATTCATAATTAGCAGAACAATATATTTGTATTTTTTTAAATATCCTCCTCCGGTTGTTTTCCTTTAAACAGTAATCAGTTATCAAGGGGAAACAATCCTTTTTAAAATTACACCTGTCAACTTTCACCAATCCGATCAAACAAAGTGAATTCATGCAATAAAATAAAATAAAATAAAATCTTTACATGTATCACTTGTTGTAAATTACATTAATACTGAATTAGATTAGCTTTTATTTTTCATAAGTAATGCCACGAGTGATTTCCAAATTATCGATAAATTCACGACTCACGAAGTGAGGAGTGAATTTATCTAGAGAATTTCGAAATCAAGAGTGGCATTGTTAGGACTATTTAACGAAAAAAATAAAGCTCTTTACTAAAAAATAATTATTTGAATATAGTTACCCGTGTTTTAAAATATTTATATAGTTAATGTAAACGGCGATGTTTGAAAACAAATTAGAAATGCGAGGTTATGTATATTCACTGCAACTCGATCATATTATTTATTGCCAAATAGGATCGCAATATTGTAAGAATGCACTCTAGTGGAGAAATAATGAAACACATCAAACTATAGGTTAATCATTTATATTTTGAATAAACAACTCAGTAAAATCACTGAATCTATTCATTATTTGCTATATTCAGTGTATTTGTCGGAGAAAAATAATGGTTAACCTGTTCAGAATATTAAAAAAAGAGGAGCTTTCTTTATCACAAAAGCAGGAGCTGATAAAGAGAAATCGATAAAGAGCGAGGTGAAACACGACTGTCATTGGTGTAAAACAGAATTCATTGAAACGTGATTGGTCATTGACTACCATTTGCGACATGAGTTAAATAGTCAAGAAAACGTGTTTCCCTTTGTTTATTGCTTATGTGAATAGAAAACGGAGATCTCGTATTGAACAATAACATGGAAAATAAATATTTGCAAGTTATGGGATACCACTTAGAAACGCTGATAATTCTAACAGTTTCTGAGCTTACTGCAGTGAATGCCATGAGGATGCTTTTTCCGAACGCTACAATTAAGAGATGTCTTTTCACTAGACACAGTCAATTTAGAAGATAGATGTTATCAATGGGCTGCGAGTGGCGTACAAAACGAAGAGGATACCACAGTTATGGAAGAAGTAAGACGCCTCATAACACTACCATTTGTGTCTCCTGAAGATTTACAGCATATATTTGAAACTTTGTACGATTTTTTTTTCCGACGACATAGAACCTGTTGCGACTTTTATTGAAAATACATACTTGAAATGCATTAGTTAGGAGAGGAAGGAGGCAAAACAGTACCACCTCGCTTTCCTCCCGGTACATGGAACGTGTGTACCCAGGATACAGACTCAACGGCTGGCACAGTAAGTTTTAGCGGATGGAGATAGTGACACATTATACTTCTTCTTGGAATTCTTTTGGAGAGATAGAGAAAGATCAACACGAAAAGAAGTTCTAATATGGCAGTTAGTAGGTAATATACGAATAACATATCCTGTCAAGTAAACTACAAAATTAATTTATGCCAGGCGGAGGAAATGTTAGGAAATTACAGGGCAAACACTAGGATCTGAGAACTGGTGAGGCGGAAAAGGTGCGGATGGATGCAAAGTCAACAATGTGGGGTGCGGGTAAAACAGCGAAAATATAGTGAAATACAATATTATATAAACTAAAGTTTGCACTAACTCTCCTAGTTCAAAACTGTGCGTCGGTTGATAGATACATCGTCAAATTTATTGATGATTTCCTCCACATCCAATTTATTGACGATATCCTTTTCTATAGTTATAACAGCTTGGTTACTCAGGCGTTCATGGGCCATTCTATTACGCAAATATGTTTTCTCCCGGCGCAGTCCCCACTTGATTCATGTATTACGATAGAAATCGTAGCAGGTTTCTGGATCACGTTAGCCGAAATACAAGTTTGTAGTTGTCAAAAAAAAAAAGGCAACCAATTTGAATATGTCATCTGTACTGGCAGTGTTCTCCTTCTCATAGCGTTCTAGAGTTCGAAGAATTAGCTTCATTTCATCTTGCACACTTTGTTCGTCACATTTGTAATGTTCCACTAATGCCCTAAGTGTATTCAAATATAAGAATTTGACTTGGAATTTAAACACACCGTTCTTTTCATCAAAGGATTATGTTTATTGAACTTGCGTTTCAATTCATTCAAGATTCTGTCTAACACTAACAAAAAGCGTGCTTGTAAGAGTCGTCTTCCGGTATAAATTTATCTTCACGGGAATTATTCTCATCGACATACTTAGCCAGGTGCTCTAGACGACTACGACGTTTCAATCCTGTTATAATCCGTAAGCGAGTGCGTCTCCTTCCATTTGATTTATTTTTAGTTTGATAAATCTTTAAGAATATCTTTGTATTCTCAATCAAATCATAAGCCCGCCCACTTCACAATCTTTAATTTTGTAAAACATTAGACACGATTTTTATTTCATTTAAAGTAATAATAATGCTACGTAAATGTACCAACAATCCAATGTCTAAAGAATTTACTAATCCTTGCACTTCCTGCGTTGTACTTCCTCCTTCAACTGCAATTCTGTGAAGTGTAACTGCAGTATCTAATAAAATTTTCTTAACAGCTTCGCAAGTTGCTGATTGACAAATCCGTCTTATCGCACTTAAACGTTTTAATTGATTATATTTCGTCATGAATTTGAATTCAAATTATTGCAAAAATTATATACATTCATGATTATTCATATTGTCAGATATTACTAAGTTACAAATAGCTCAATTATTTTTCTATATTTACGGCTTATATAATAAATATCCTCAACTTGCGTCAGGGTCGGGTCGAGGGATGAGATTAGATGAAGCCCCTATATATTTATAGAGGTCTGTGAACTACAAGGGTGCCGGCCGACCACGCCTGACACACCGTCACAGGGGCGGATGAATGAAATAAAACGAAATGGATGAGATGAGTAGAGAGAAATGGTGGAATGAAATTTATCGTAAGGGAAAACGGGAGAAAAACCTGCCCAAACTCCGTTTTGACCACGAAACCCACATGGAGTGACCGAGATTCGATCTCGAGTCCTCAGAGGTGAGAGAGGAGCGTCTAACCGCTTGCACCATGGAACCGCCATATACAGGGTGTTGCAGAAGCGATGGTCAATAATTCATACGTGGAAAGTACTGCTCAAAAATAGCTGAAAAGCTCCAATAAATGTGGGTGCGCAAATCTACTTTTGTCGAGATAGAATATATTTTCTGTTGCGGTTCATCAGTGTCTAGGAACACATGGCATCTCTAAACTTTAAAGTAGCTGTTCAAAATGCTGTCCATGTGTCTGAATGCAACATTGAACTCGTCTGTGATATGAATTGCGAATCCTGTCAGGTAGTCCTGGAGAATTCTCTAAATGCTGGACGTCTGCTTCAATCCGCAAGCGTAATTCTTCAAAAGAGTTGACCTCAGAAGCGTAGACCAGACTTTGACATGACCCCACACACAGAAATCCATGGGATTTAAATCTGGTGACATTGGAGATCATGGCACAGGCCCTCCTCTACTTATCCAATGTTGACCATAACTTAGAGTTAGAAGCCGGCGCACACGCAATTGAAAATGCCCTGGAGCACTGTCATGCATGAACCACATGTTCAGGCGTTGGTTTAGTGGAACATCATCATGATGAAGGAGATCTGGAAATACAGTCCGCAGAAATCGCCTGTACTGCTCTCCGGTTAGCCACTGTGGTAGGAAATGTGGTCCAATTATGCAGTCTCCGGGCGTTCAACGAAAAACGATCCTGGTGTTGTGACGCGTGTGTTGTATTAGGATTGACATCGGCCCAAATGTGACAGTTATGGAAGTTAAAAATACCGTCATGGGTAAACCCAGCTTCATCCGTGAACAGAATACTGCTTACAAACAGGGGATTTGGGGTACACTGTTGTTGCATCCATCGGCAGGAATTCTCTCTAGGAGGAAAGTCTGCATTGTTGAGTGCTTGCACTCCCTAGAGATGATACGGATACAGTAATTCCCGATGTAAAATCCGTCACACACTTCTATGACTCAGGACACGCTCCTGGGTAGCATACTCCTTGTTGAAGTACTCGGACGTTCGTGTACACTGTGTAACGCCCTGTCCTCAACATCATATGTTATGGATCTGGGTCTACCTTCTCGTACATGGTGTGCGAAACTTCCAGTTTCTCTAAGGCGCTGATGTAACCTGATAAATGCACATCTGTCGGGTTGCCTGCGGCGAGGAAAAAGCTTCTTCATACAACCGTGCAGCCTCAACTGCATTGCCATTTGCTTTGCCATACACGAAGTGCATGTAAGCGTATTCTTCATTGGTGTGATCTGTCCATGGTGCCTTTACTTTCTTAACTGATTGTGAGGCCTCTAAGCACAGTGCACATAGGGAGAAAGAGAAGTTGTTGCGCATGCGTCAACAAACTGGTAGTCGATCCTAAACCTTGACACCAAAGTAATTATCCAGGGGCGTTTAGAGTTGGTTCTTAACTCTAATTATTGCGATATCTCGACAACGGTTGATTTCGGACCCATGTTTATCGGAGATTTTAGCTACTTTTGGCCTGTACTTTCTATGCGTGAATTATTAACCATCACTTCTGAAACACCCTGTATATGCATGTTTGATTATATAAGACCTAAACTAGTGACTCGAACTTATCATTCCTTGATGATGCCATGTGGGATCATGCCGAAACGTCGGTATCAGTAGCCAGAGGCTGACCATGAATCCATGACACGAAAAACCCAAGAAAACTTTCTTATTCATATACGCACAAACACAGGAAGTCCCATTTATCTTATGCACGTATAATAACTTTTATGTTTCAACTAATTTTGAAAATAATTTTAGAACCAGAGACTAACATAAGTATGGACATTTGATTCACGTTACTCCATTCTTGATCAAGATACAAGCGACGTCATAACTTTTTAAAATAGCACTACATAATTTTGCACTATAATTTAATTACACTCCTTAAGAAAAGTTAAAAAAACTATCATGTGATTCTATATTAAAAATAACATACTTCGAAAGTTATAATTCTAAAATGAGCAAGAAGACATATTTAGAGCATGATAGTAAATTATCAATCACGAATAACATCCATTCTAGGACATCCATTGAAATTGTACCTATAATGTTCACACAAATATTTAGCAACACAGAGGAGACACGTCGTAGCCTAGTGGTTAAGGCACTGCGCTACAAGCCGGAAGGTCGAGGGTTCAAGTCCCGGTGGGGTCAGGATTTTTAAACTGACCCAAACCTTCTGGCGGCACTATGACCCTGGGGTCGACTCAGCCTCTAACTGAAATGAGTAAAGGCGGCCGTCACGCAGGGCTGACAACCCGGCTGACAAAAAGTGCCGATTGTCCAGAAAAAGTGGGAGCCTTAACCTCCTACTAGTGGGATTACTTTACTATACATGGTCTCAGAATCACAGAAGATGTTCCAAGTGATGACCAATCACATCAATAAACAATCGAAGACGTTACCTGAAAGCCGCATTGTTTCCTGAATTACTGGCGGCTGAATAGTCGTATTGTGCATTGCTGCATGTCTTCACCTATTAGAAAGTTTTCTGTTGAGATCCCCACGTCCTGGAAAGTCGTCGTTGAAATCTACAGTATTTGGTAGCATTTCGTTTACCATTGATGAAGAAAGTCTATATCCAATAGTACTACCAACATTGCCACACCAATGATTTATCTTAAGCCTGTGTTGAAAATTTCGCGGAACTATTATTTTCTGTACTCCAATAGTTCATGTTCCTGGTATTCATTCACATCTCCTTAATTGGCAAAACAGCTTCATCTGTAATTGGGAAATCTGAGAAAATAAAATGTATACGGTTTTGAAAATCGTTGCCATCCAGTTTTTGTTGAAAAGACATGTGATATAGATAAAACTGGCAGCGTTAAAGTACACAATGGACACTTGATTCTGATGTGCTAATTAGTCGATCAATACTTTAAGTACTCACATACGAGTTAACTGCAAAAGGAGCCAATATTCAATTTCTGCATCTTTACTAGTGTCAGTTCTGCGGCGATGTCATTCGCAAGATGATATAGTTCAGTAAGGTTCGAGACGAGTCAGTATCATTCGAGATAGATGGTTACTCTGAGAAAAGCGTCTGCTCTCATAGTGCTTCTTCGACATTCCACGTAAAAGAGGAACTTGTCAACCTTATCTTCATTATAGTACTCAACGGAATACTGTACACAATTTTACTACTTGGTCAACATGTACACTTAGCGACAAAAAGAATGAGCCGCTTCAAAAAGCAGAGACCCTGTTATGGCCCTCTGCTCATGCTCGAAATGCTAAAACTATGATTCACGAGGTAGCGCGCTGCTAAATGTTTTAAATGCGCTATATTTGATTTTAATTGTCTTAAATAGTTAAAGAACAGTGAAGGAGACATGTTTCTAGATATTTACGAGTGTTCGACAAATGCAGTATTATTCAAATTGCGACATTTCTAATAAAGTTAACCTCTCGTTCATAGTGCAAAAGTACAAGACAACCAATATTTAGACCTACTGTATCCGACGTTCGAGTAGCGTAGATCGTTAAATCGCTTACAAGAAGATGAAAAATATGTACGGAAGTCAGGGTTTGAATGCTTCAACAACGTTTTTTTTATTAATTTGTATTTTCGCAAAATACATCCTATAAATGCTATAATTTTAATTCCTGCTACAAAATCTACGCCCACTTTACACTGTCTTCTTCTTCTTCTTCCTCGGCTTTCCCCCATTTATAGATTTGCCATCTTCAGTTTCCATTTATCTCTATCATTCCAATCTCCCTCTTCCAGATTCGTATCATCCATTATAGTTCTGACGTAGGTTTTCCATTTCCATCTTGGTCTGCCACGTTTATTTCTTCCAGGGGGTGACCATTGGTAGATATTGTTGGACCCCAATCTTGCATTTTCCAGTCTTTGTAACATTTAAGGATTTGATGTTCAAGTCCGCTTAACAACCGATATGGTGACATTTCAGTTCTATCCAAAGGAATTCATTTCTTATTTTATCCGGTATTGTTTTTTTGGAAGGCCTTCTTCTAAAATGATCAAATTCAATTGTTCTAATTTTTTTGTACTTCCGGCAAAGACCAAGTGGTTTCGCTTATATATTGTCAAAATAATTTGTATTATGATCCTCATAAAATTTTAATTTAGTTCGCTTTGTGATATTTTTGTTCCAAATTATTCCATGTAATGTTTTAGTTGCATTTTTTTTGCCATTGCAATTTTAGTCTGTACATCTCTCTCAAAGGTACCTAATCTTGTAATTATTGACCCAAGATATTTAAAAAATTCACATTTTTTTTTATTTTCCCTGTTTCGAGTATGAGGTCATCCACATCCTTTCCCAAACACATATAACTTTACACTATATTAAGTAATATTCCTGCCTTCTTAAACTCTATAACACTATTTAGCTACCGGTATAAATTTAATTGTGTGTACAGTACCACGTTTTAATAATAATGCTATAAATTTAAGTAATAAAAGATAATATATTTATGTGTTTATTTATTTATTACGTATTAGTGAGGAAAAAGTTTCACCCTTCAATTAAAATATTTAGTTTATATATGTCAAGTCCAGCGTAATAATAGCCCATAGATGATGGACAATAATGAAAAATATTATTATTATTGTTGTCCATTATCTATAATAATAATAATAATAATAATAATAATAATAATAATAATAATCTATCTATCTTCGGGTTTTTACAGCTGCTGCCGTCTTCCCGTGCCAAACCTCCAAAGCCTACGGTCTTGGGCATCTTCGATGCTTAGCCCTCTAACTTGCATTACTGTCTTCATGTTTTCCTTCCATGTTAACCTTGGTCTTCCTCTTTTCTTCTTTCTGTTAGGATGCCATTCATATAGTTGCTTCGGCCATCGCTCATCTTCCATTCTTAAAACATGTCCTAACCACTTTAATTCCTTTTCCTCAATTCTTTCAATTATGCTTTCTTCTGCTTCCATTTTGTTTCTAATTTCCTTATTTGTGACACGTTCTAATTTAGACTTTCTGGCACTTCTTCGTAAATAATCCATTTCTAGAGCTATTAGTCTATTCTTGTAGTACGTATTGATTGTCCATACCTCACTTCCGTACATTGCAACAGATTCCACCAATGTTTTCCAATATATTTTTTGTGTCTTTCCAAATATGCTTATCCCACCATATGGAATTAATGATGATATTATTTTGCTACTCAATTCAATTCTATGTTTTATGTTCTCTTTGCCTATACCTTCGATGTTATCCATAATCATTCCCAAATATTTAGTTTGTTTCACTTGCTTTATTTGGATTCCATCTTCCAATACTAAGTTTTCTCTTTCATTGCTATTTATTGCCAGATATTCTGTTTTTTGTAAATTTACTGTGAGACCCCATGATTCATATGTGCTTTTCAACCTTTTATCATGAATTCCATATCAAAATTGTCTTGCGCTAAAACCAGTTGATAATCGGCAAATTGTAATGTCAGCAAAAATCTATTGCCTATTGGGATCCCCATACCTTTGCAGCTTTGTTCCAGTTCGGTTAATAGAAAAGAAAAAGAGAAGAAGGAAGAAGAAGAAGAAGAAAAGAAGAACAAGGATAAGAAGAAGAGGAGAAGAAGAAGGAGGAGAAGAAGAAGAAGGAGGAGAGGAGAAGAAGGAGAAGAAGAAGGAGAAGAAGAAGGAGAAGAAGAAGGAGGAGGAGAAGAAGAAAGTAGGATGAGGAGAGATAGGAGAATAATAATTATATAATAATAATAAGAATAATAATAATAATTGTAATAATAAGTTTATAATTATTAAAATAATAATTATATAATAATATAATAATAATAATAATAATAATAATTATTATTATTATAGTATAATAATAATAATTATAATAATAATTATAATAATTATAATAATAATTATAATAATAATAATAATAATAATATCGGATGTAACAACGGATGTGAAGAATGTAATTAACTGGGGATGAAAATTAACTCAAAATGTACCCAAGAAAATGAGATAAAATAAAGAATTCAAGAAGGCAGATCAGTAATAACAATGTTAAATGGAGTTTAGTGGTATAAGAACATATGAATGGATACCAAATTAGAAATTTAAAATCCATAATTTGAAGCACGCTAGCATACGGTGCAGACACTTGGCAGTTGAATAGAAATTTGAGTTTAAAGCTTACGTCTACTGAAATGGATTGTTCTAGATGCTCAACTAGACATTCTAAATTAGAAAAAATCATAAATACAATCATCAGACAACAAATGAAAGTCCAAAATTCAATATTATATTTTGTGAGATACAAACACTAGAATGGTATTGTCATACACGTAGGATGCCAAAGAAAAAATTACCCAGACAAGCTTTGGAATGGATTCCACCTGGGAAAGGAAAGAGAGGTCCACCTAGATTTAAATGAATGGATGATGTAAGAAGAAGTACGAGGGAGCTAAGTCTAGAAGAATTGGAATGTGAAGATAGAGAAGAAGGAGAAAGATGATAAAAATTTAAAAAGCTTTGGCCATAGGAAGATGTTTTATTACATTGTAAACCTGTTTATAAATAAATAAATAGTATTAAAAATAGCAATACTTTCAAATAGCACGTTTTTTTCTTCAAGAATGGACATACCGAATAAAATAGAAAGTATTTTAATAACTAAGAAAATTTAACCTCATCGGGAATCGAACCTGGGACCTTTTGCATATGAATCAAGGCACTAAGCACTGAGCTAAGCGTACGTTGGCTAATTGTACTTGAAAGAATAATCTTGAAAGGAAGAAGGGAAACGTAATGTAGCTCTATTCTGCAATTGATTTATTCGTGTGAATCGCGCGTTGGAACTTATAATATTCGAGATCAAGAGTCGGCTCATTCTTTTTGTCACTAAGTGTACCTTGAAAAGCAACTAAATTAATGAACGTTGTATATTGTGGCTGAAACTGCTGTTCTTGTATTCACATGTTGTGACGTACACCACATGCAGGGCGAGGTAGACTGACTGCTGGCAATATCACAAACAGAAAAGAATGCAGACTACATGGATAACTCCCAGCCACTACACCACACATATTCTCTCAGGTCATGGACTCTTCCGCTCCAAACTGCACGAAAGAGGACGTGCCGACTCACCTCTCTGTGATTGTTTCAACCCCGGAGAAGATGACGTAGTCCACGTGCTCTATCAATGTACCAAGTACAATGTCTTTAGGCAGGAGCTGGAGGAAGCAGCCATGATCGGTGAAACACAATGGCCGCCCGCCTTAGAATTCTGGACCGGGAAGGAAGCCTTCAAATCCCTCAACAAGTACAAAAGAAGAGTCTTGGGATTAAGAAGAGACGAAGACCAGCGGAGACAAGAGAGGCGTTGAAAACGTCAGCAGTCTACTACTACTACTACTACTACTACTATTACTACTACTACTACTACTACACTACTACTACACACACACACACACATACACATATATACAAACAAGCACTAAACACACAGTCACATAAACACACACACATTAACACACATACACAAACAAACAAAACACACTTTATTTTAATTTTATGTAACAACACACTTCAAATACCCGAATTGTATATTTATTACGTATTTCAATAAAGATAAGATACAGATAATGACATACAGCAGACCCGGGGATAAGAGCATTATGCCAGAGGTAACCCAGGGGATGGTGGTGGGGCTCTAAATAAAAAAAAAATCAGAAACAAAACATGCTGATGTAATTCACCTTCGGAAGTGTTATTTTTTTCGGATGGTATCACGTTATTTGTTAACACCGAAGAACGTTATAATAAAACTTTGAGCTCGTTTTAAAGAGACGAGTACAATGAATAAATTATATATTGTTACATGAAAAAAAAAGTATGTCACTTGTATCTTGAACAAGAATGAAGTTGTATGAACTTAATTCCCATGCTTATATTAGTTTCTGTATTTTTTTCCAAAAGGAAACAGTTCAATATCAGCGTAAACATAAAGGCTATTATAGCTGCATAATATAAATGGGACACCCTCTGCTTATACTGTATCAGTTACTTTTTTTCACATTCATGTATAATCAGTTGATATTGCATTCTATAATTGTAATATGAATAATAATCATTCGTTTCTTAAAAATTAAAAACATATGAAATTAAGACAAAGGTTGTCTTTTTTGGACATTTATGGTGTTCTCTCCTGGCATTGGCATAATTGTCTCAGGTTGGGGCGCCCCGATGATATGATAGTGGTGCGCCAGGAGAGTCCTTAATCCTAAGCTTAATCTAAGATGGATATGAATGATGATGATTGCGATGGCCATTTGATGTTCGGGGACCGTTTAGGCCTTAAAGTTTCGTGACATTTGTCTTATAGGTGAGGAAAAACCCCGATAAAAACCTCATCCAGGAAACTGTCCTGACCGGAAATCAAACCCGGGCCCGCTGCGTGACAAGGCAACAGGCTACCTAGAGACCGTGGCGGTGGACTTATACAATTAAAATAAAAGTGTATATTTTATTATCATTATAATAAAATTTTGAAGATTCATAACGCGTTAAAAATATTTTTCTGAGTGGTATTTATTAAATCAAGAAATGCGTAGATCAAACTCGTTCACATTATCACTACTAGTTAGGCCTATGTAACTTCAATTGAAAAGGGCAGGTAAAACTTGAAGAAAACTCACATTTTATTTCTTATTGATTTTTGTTATTTTTTTTCTGAATTAAATTGATTTACCAACATTATTGTCATAAGTGATGCCATGAGTGATTTCCAAATTTCGATAAATTCACGACTCACGAAGTGAGGAGTGAATTTATCTACAGAATTTGCAAATCAAGAGTGTCATTTGTTAGGACTATTTCACGAATAAAATTAAGCTGTTTACTCACAAATCATTGTTTAAATATAGTTATTTAAAAATATTTATATATTTAATGTAGACGGCGATGTTGGAAAACAAATGAGAAACGATCGCTACGCTTCATTTGCTTCTTTTGTTCATCACTGCAACCAGATCATATTATTTATTGCCAAAGGAACGCAATATTGTAAGAATGCACTCTAGTGGAGAAAAAATGAAATACATCAAACTGTATATTAATTCATTTCTGATGTCCTATGATGTAAATATGACAATTCTATTTTTCTGAGGAAAAAAATACATTTAAGGAAGTGCAAACAGTGGTTTCTTTTTTTGGTGGTATAATCATGTGCTACAAATGTTTTTATATTAACTCCCTCATGCGGTATGTGTTGACATTCATGCACTATATATATAATCTGGTAGCCGTATTTCTTAGTGAGTCAGTCACTGCAAAATAATGCTATGGCCTATTCAGAATGTTAAAAAGGAGGTGCTTTCTTTATTATGATAAACTTTAGTTGGTAAATTCTAGGCGAAACACGACTGTGATTGGTTGTAAATAAAAAATCATTGTAACGTGATTGGTCATTAACTCCCATTTGGGGCATGAGTTAAATAGTTATAGAAATAGCCTCGGTATGTTTTAGCGTTCACTATAATATTAAATTTAGTACCTGCTTCATAACCGTCATTTATGCATTTGTATTTACTTATGTGTCCTCTAATTAACGCAACTTTGTTCCCTAAGGAATTACACTGGCATTTTCATTTATATTTGTTAATACGTTTAGTAATTTCACAACCTGATAAGTTATGGTACGTTTGGTACTGCAAATATATCGACTTTTTCTCCAGTCTTCTAAATATTGCATAAAAACAACTAGTATTCTGATTTCTATCAACAGTGCACTGCATAGAACATTTTTTTTAGTTGATTGTAAAAACAAAGAGTTCATACCATGACTATTTTTACAATGTTTATAGTTTTATGGAAATAACAATCCCGCGCGATTTAATACATCACAGCTTGGTGCAGAGCTATAGTACTTGCGCTGATTTGAATACCCATGGAGAAAGACATTTTCACATTAACCCTTAAATTCGTAATGTATCCTTTTGGATACATCAGTTAGTTCGATTAATTTAATATCTTAAATAAATCAGAAGAAAACGAAGAAAAAGAAACCACTTAAATGTGTTCCTAATTATACTATATATCAATTAATAACAGTTATACAAGATTCCGTTTTCACTGCGGTCTGCCAAATTTAAATAACTAACGAAGAATTTCTGTTTTGTCAATTTAAGGGTTAATTTTTGCCAGTGTGGGACCGGTGCTCACCTAGCATCATGATGAATTTGGGTAGATATAATAAGTAACAGATTCAAATGGGAAAATCCGTTAGAACGGCTGAGAGACTCGACATGCTGACCACATATCACCCCTATACTACCTGAATTATCATCTATCTCTGGGATTAAATGATACGGATGCGAGGCCAGCAGTCGACTGGTGGAACAAGGGTCTTCTATGAACTGTCGCGCCAGAGAGTTTAATGTGGAAATAATGAAAGAATTGCAAATCCGTGGTCGTATTTTAGCGATTTTATTTCTGTAATCGACTAATAGACTAACAAAATATAGGTCCTACTGTCCCACTTTTCAGAAAATGGGGGAAAATACGTCAAATTAGATAGGCAATGGCCTACCTAAACTAAATAACCCGAGTTCTGATTTTCTAACTTCACCGTTTTGTAATCCTTGTGTTTATTCTATCCATTGAGAAAGTAAATATAATATATGTAATTTATTATTATTTATTTATTTATTTACCTTAGTTTAACCTCTCCATTGTAAGAATCAGTGCATGCCCCGAGCCACCCTGACCTTAAAGGGATAAGACCTTTCGGGAGAGGATTTTAAACTCTGATCACACATATACTTTTTTGAACACGCACGGACATCGAGAGTCTTTTTGGATTAGTGATTAGCTCAATTCCAAAGCCACCTTCGAAACAACACAAACATTTAAGACACACACCATTCACTAATAAGCAATAATAAATTGAAGAAAAGCTTTAAATTAAAATTATTTCCTGTAAGATTAAATACTACAGACCTACAAGGCTAATATGATGTGGTAACTATGACGTCAAGATATGTTGAATCTTTAAGTTTCCTGACCTTTGTGTCTTAAATGTGAGAATAAATCAAGAAGAAAAACCTTACCCAGGCAACTTGTCTCGACCGAGATCGAACCCGAGCCTCCTGCGTCTGAGGCCACGACTATCTTATTTTAAATAATATTATTTTTAAGTTTAATAAACTTAATAGTGTGTATAGTATGCAGAGAGTAAATAAATTACATTACACAAATTTAATTGCATACGGAGTGTCCTACACAAAACTTATGAGATAGGAAAAATAAAATACCGAATTAAAAGGAACGAAGTCTGTTGCTGATAAATCAATAGTGAAGTATTATAATTACTGGGTTAATTTAAATATTATTAATTAGGAAACTTGATAGTTACTGATTATTATTATTAGTATTTTCGATATTTCGTGATTTTTAATATACAAAAGTTTGACAAACAATTACCATTGTATTAAAGTCACTTTCACATTGACCTAATCCTGGAAAGGAAGAAGAAGAAGAAGAAGATTAAAGTCACCAAAATTCGATAATAGTATTAACCAATAATTGCATTTTTTGTATTTAAATTAGCTTTGGTCATTAAATCTTATCGCGATTTTAGTAATATTAGTATATATAACTTAGTTTATATCCTTCCAAACACCTTCAAGTAGGCACAGAGTTTTGGGCGAAGATGAATCTCGTACGGAGTGTAGTGTCTTCACGGAGGCCGTGAAATGTTATTTTGTTAACAGTATTTGGTGCATTCAATGAGTATATGGCGGGTAGTAAGTAGTTATATATTGGTTATGACTTAGGGAGAGATAAAGAAAAGTGAGGAAATTGAATTAATAAGCTTTTCCAGTGTTCACAATGAGATATGAAAATGATCTAGTTCTAATTTATACGGCTACTTTATTTTCATATGATATATCAATGTCAAGCTTTATTTATGTCCATTGTAACTATCTCTTTTCTTCACAATTCACTAGTTTCCCATGTGGTTGTATAAGGGCACCCTGTTAAAATCGTACGATGTAATTTATTACACTCTAAATATTTTATATATAATTTATTATTATATGCATTCAATACCCCCAACTTCAATGATATCATTACTTTCTAAGGTCAAAAGTTCGGCTGTGACAATTTTGTTCACACCTAAATATCTCAAAAGATAAAAAAAATAATAAAAGAGTTTTTAAATCGATCCTATGATAGGTTATTTTCTCTACGAGATCAATTCCTATATAATTACTATTTTAGCTACTGCATGTGTCTTTGAAATGGATTTAAATCTCTGACAAAATTTTTGGCACATATTCATTGACTTTTGATTAGTGTAAGTGGAAACTGTCTAAAGTTGGATTGAAGTTATGCCAGATTATTTACAAACTCTAAATTATGCACGCTAAGTTAGGATACGGATTATCTTGTGAACCTATTAAATCATGTTAAATTTTCAAGTTTGCATGTATAGATTCGCGGTTTGTATTTTTTGCAACAGTAAAATCTTAAAAAAAGGGGAAGTGACGAGAGAAGCTTCTTTCTATTGTAGAAATAATACATTTTTCTAATTTATAAGAGAATTTTTAGTTATATAAAACTAAAGTACTGACACGAATGCCAAGAGAGAATGGACATGGAAGGAAATGTATGCTGAATTCTATAAAATTTTGAAGACGTGGCCAACACATAAAATCCCGCACCTAAAAGATAATTTTACAAGATAGTCCGATTCTAATATAATCTCTAATAAAGACTGACCATTCCCCATCACTTCTCTGTAAAATACTACACATTCCATTGCCTAATTATTTATCACGCCGCTTCATTAGACTCTCCGACACACGTAATTTAGACACTCGATCCCATAGGCATTCGATCCCATAGGCACATTGTCCTTTAAATACCTCCTCATCGCACTCTATATTAATCATCATATTTTGCAATTTCACTTGCCTAAGCCTGGAATTGCCTTCCGCCCTACGTCAGACACCCTCAAACTATAACATCGCTCAAAAACAAACTGAAGAATTATTTAATAACAAAATATACACCTCATTATAGCATTCTTATAACATTTAATAATAATAATTGAATTTATTTTATGAAAATAGTAGTAGGGCTAACAAATATTTTCAATTGTTTGTTTCAAATATTGTATAAACGACGAATTAGTTTATAATTATCATTTTGTTTTCATATACATATATTTGATTGAGACAATCTACTAAACAATTTATCTTGCTTGCGTACATTTTATTATTAGTTTTAGTGTTAATTTTAATTATCATTAACATTATTATGTTATCGATCTTACTCTTATTGATAACATTTTCATTTAGTTAATCGTGATTGCTATATTCTAATGTAACATATGTTTGTCCGGATGAGTGGAAGTGAAGGCCATATGACCTTAACTCAATCAAGCTAATAAATAAATAAATAAATAAATAAATAAATGTAAGCGGGACTACCGACATTTAGTACAACCTTGCAAGTCATGGCCTAGTCCTTCGTTAATTCATGTCAAGTCTCTAGTTAATCCGTACTAAAAATCTGTATGAATACGTGCCTACATTACTGCTGCTGGTGTTGGGAATTATAGTTTCATACCGGTACAGAATGTCCAACTAGTTCTTCTTTCCCGTACTGATGGTTTTTCTTGAATCCAAATTTACCAATCCGCGGTCCTATGAATAATGCGCCAAAGAAGGAGCAGACTCCGGCCAAGAGATGCACTGGCCCATCTCCTGAATAGTCTTCGTAACCAAGATTCGTCAACCAGCCTTCGTCATCCCACACCCAGTGTGTTGCTAGCGGATAAACCACTCCTGGAATTAAACATTAAAATTTTCTATGTGAAACTCGAAATATTTGCATTCTTTATTCTGCTTTTGTTTATATTTAGGTTATTTGCCACTGGAATAAGTGTTGCCGTTCATGTAAGTTATATATACGCGCGCGCGCACACACACACAAACACACACACATACACACACGTACACATACACACACATACATTCACACACATACATACATGCATACACGCACACACGCATACATGCACGCACGCACACACGCACGCACACACGTACCGTGTTCCAAAATGATGGACGAGGTTTCAAAGTTGTTTAATTTCCCTTACATGAGATATGTATATATATATATATATATATATATATATATATATATATATATATAAGAACAAAACTTACATGAGATTAATGAGAAACTCTTCGAGTTTTCATAACATACTTTATAAGTGTTCGATGTAAGCACCTTTTGTTACACGGCACACATCTAGCCGATAGTCGAATTTCTCCCAAACCTTGGTCAGCATATTTGGAGTAATGGATTCAACAGCAGCAACAATCCTTCTTCTCAAGTCTGGAAGGTCGACAGGAAGTAGTGGTACGTACAAATGGTCATTCACCTACCCCCACAGGAAGAAATCACAAGGTGCGAGATCGGAAGACCGTGGAGGCCATCGGGAATAAACCGTATCATCCGGACCCGGCGCGTCCTATTTATCATCGGGGGACATTAATTGTTCATCCACTCTCTTACATCATTAAGAAAATGAGATCCTGAAATTTTCTTTTACAGATATATCCAGTTGTTTGTGTCTATACTATAGACGGTTACTCTTATCTGTCGGAGGATCAATTCCAAATTGCCATCGGAAACCTCGCTGCACTGCAACAATGGAACCAGACCTCGCAAATTGCAACACACAGAATGACTTCTATACAGGACTCACCATTTTCACAAATTTAACGCTGTGATATGATATGTAATGACAAGAAACAAATTATCAGTAAATTGAAATATAGAGGAATAGTCAAACTACATCTACAAAATGTCAATATCAAGCTGCCGCCTCAAATCCAAAATGGTGATGTGACGAGAAGTGAAGAAAGAGGTGTCGGTAATACATAATATGAAACTTTGACAGTTTTTTTTTCATTATAGCAAATAATCACGCATCCAATTTCATTTGTAAAGCTATACCAACTTAAAACCCAGCCCATCATTTTGGAACGGTGTATATATATATATATACACGTACCGTATGTAAATACATGCATACATACACAAGCCTGGATAATTTAATTAAGACTTCCTTGGGCCGAAATAAGCCTATTCAAAATATATGGATAGCAAATGCATACTTTTCCAGTAAAAGGTTATTTCTGTGTAGATGTTTATTCGTTCATTAAGTCTAATTTATACGTAATGGTGTTGAATGCTGATGTGATTTTT
This sequence comes from Diploptera punctata, assembly GCA_030220185.1. Taxonomy (NCBI): domain Eukaryota; kingdom Metazoa; phylum Arthropoda; class Insecta; order Blattodea; family Blaberidae; genus Diploptera; species Diploptera punctata. The sequence goes on from JASPKZ010003842.1 coordinate 2,065,569, forward strand.
ACATCGTACATAAAGAAGATCAAATGGGACACTTTTTTCTTTAGTATTATTTATAAATAACTAATATGCAGTACGAATTATTATTCTTGCTAAAATAAATAAAATCAGTTTATTTCATTTTGTCGGTTTCAATTTAGTTAATCCTAAAACCAATAATTATTAAATGAAAGAACATAGACAAGGATAGAACAAGAGTAAAGAAAACCTTTAAATTAACAAGAAGTTGTGTAATCGTAGCCTATAGATGATTGAATGACACGAGATCTCATATGAATAAATGTATATAATAAATAGCCAATAAAAATTCTCAAATAGAAGCTTTGAGTTAGTTACCTGATATAATAGCACTATATGCGATGTAAGCCACGTAATTGCATCTCTCACACACGGCCCCTGAGATGATCGTAGCAGCGGTAGCAGCAAAAATGCAGTGGAAGAACCAATGTGCTCTCTTGTCAGCTGGAAGTCCTATCCCAGCCCAGTAGGTGAGTCCAACCACCGAGCTGCCATTTCCGTGAGCCAGTGCGTACCCCACTAACCAGTACGCAACCGAACTGATAACTGACAAATTTAATTATCAATGACACAAGTTTTCACAACCAGTGAAACTTGGATTGAATCTTCGGGTTAAGTAAGGAGTAGCGTTATTCTAATTCTTATTTTCTCCTCTTATTGTTATTGTTGTTGTTATTATTATTATTATTATTATTATTATTATTATTATTATTATTATTATATACTAACAATTGTTATTTTATTAGTCATTCAGTAGTAACATGAACTGGGGTCAAGAAGTAAAGCAGAGGATAGCAATGACAAAAGAAGCGTTTAACAAGAAGGGAAGCATTTTCTGCGGACCTTTGGCAAAAGAATTACGGAAGAGGCTAGTGAAGTGCTTTGTGTGAAGTGTAGCATTGTATGGTGCAGAGACTTGGACATTATGACGGAATGAGGAAAAGCGACTGGAAGCTTTCGAGATGTGGATATGGAGAAGAATGGAACGTATAAAATGGACAAAGTAAGAAATAAAGATGTGCTAGACAGAGTGGGTGAAAGAACAACAATGCTGGAACTCATAAAGAAGAGGAAAATAAATTGGATTGGCCACTGGCTAAGAAGAAATTGCCTGCTGAAGGATGCCCTAGAAGGAATGGTCAACGGAAAGAAAGTTAGAGGCAGAAAAAGACATCAGATGATAGACAATATTAAAATATATGGTTTGTTTCCAGATACAAAAAGGAAAGCTGAGTTAAGGAAAGAATGGAGAATGCTGAGTTTGCAGTGAAAGACCCGCTCTTGAGCAGAACACTATGAATGAAATTCATAGTTTTTTCGGGTATTTTCCTCACGTGTAAGGCAAATGTCAGGAAACTTTAAGGCCCAAACGGTCCCCGAACATCATCTGACCATCATAATCATTATAATATCCGCCATGTTTAATATGAATGTGCGTGTCAAAGGCGTATTTCGTATTAATGTTACGTTGTCTCTGAGGAGGCCCTCCATGTCCTTGTGTGGTCAAAAAAAAGTATCTGTGTAATCCATATTTAAAATCCCTCTCCCAACAGATGATGTCATTTTAAGGCTCGGATGGCGTGTGGCACGTAAAAGTGCCTAGGTCTATAAGGTAAGAGGTTAAACTGCGTCAATGGAATGAAATGTAATTATTATTCATTGTAATCAATAAAACTAAATATATGGTCACACGTAGAAATACATTATATAATGGAAATGGACAGCTAATGGCAAATGAGGTAAATTTTGAGGAAGTGGCTGAATTGAAATACCTAGGAACAATAATCACAAATAGGAATGAGATGCAAAAAGAAATTAAACATAGGCTCAATTCTGGAAATGCGTGCTATTATGCATTTCAGAGACTCTTGATGTTCCAACTCCTTTCAAAAAACTTTAAACTGAAAATATATAAAACTATTATTCTACCAGTTATATTATATGGGTGCGAAACATGGACTCTTACTTTAAGGGAGGAAAGGAGATTACAGGCATTTGAGAATAAAGTACTTAGGAAAATGTTTGGACCAAAGAGAGATGAACAGACAGGTGAACGGAGAAGACTACATAACAATGAACTACATGGTCTTTATGGGAAGCCGGATGTAATAAGAACAGGTAAGTCTCGTAGACTGCGATGGGCAGGACATGATGCACGTATGGGGAATGAAGGACTTGCATGGAAGCTTCTTGTAGGAAAGCCAGAGGGAAAACGCCCAGTTGGTAGACAGAATGAAGTGGGAGAATAACATTAACTATGATTTGAGGGAAGTAGATTATACAGGAAATGATTGGAAAGCATTACCTCAGGATAGGGATGTATGGAGAGCTTATGTCCATGCGGTCATGAACCTACGGGTTCGATAGTGCCAGTGAGTAAGTGTAATATCAGAACGGTTTTGTTTTAATTATAATTGTCGTTATTATTTTTACTACACCACCACTGCGGTCTAGGAGTAGCGGTGCTACCTCTTATTCAGCGGGCCCGGGTTCGATTCCCATCGAGACAAGTTTCCGGGGTGATGCTTTTTTTTTCTCGTCTTTAAAATAAATGTTAGAAAATTAACGGCCAAAACGGTCCCTGAACATCACCTGATCATCATAATAATCATCATATTCGCTGTTTAATATGGATGTGTGTGAATGGTGTGTTTCATCATCATGTTGTGTTGTCTTGGAGTAGGCCCTAACATTGAGCTGATTACTCATTCAAGAAGATCCCTGTGTGTCTTTGAGTGGTCAAAAAAAGTATATGTGTGATCAATAATTTAAATTCGCTCTTCCGACAGGTCGTGTCGCTGAGTTGCGTGTGACATGTAGAATGTTTTTTTTTTCAAACGCTCCAGGTTTGTCTTTCGACATTCCTGGTTTCTCTCCTGGCATGGCGTATTTGTAACCCACTTCTGAGGTTGGGGCGCCTGGAAGGCGGGGTTACGTTGCCCCGATGATATGATGGGTGATAATGATGCGCCAGGAGAGTCCCTAATCCTAACCTTAACCTAAGATGAATATGAATGATGATGATTGCGCTGGCCATATTATTTCGGGGACCGTGTGGGCCTTAACGTTTTCCTGACATTTGTCTTACAAGTGAGGAAAAACGCCGATAAAAACCTCACCCAGAAAAACTGTCCCGACCGGGGATCGAACCCGGGCCCGCTGCTTTACAAGGCAGCACGCTACCCCGAGACCACAGCGGTGGACACATGTAAAATGTAAGGTAAAAGATTAAACTGGTTTAAGAAAGAAGGAAAGAAATATAATACAAAATTAAAATTGGAAAATATATATCAGAATAAATTGAAGTAACAAAAGGCCTTCGTCAAGGTTGTAGCATATCACCAACATTATTTAAGATATTTATACATAAAGCACTGTCAAACTGGAGGAAAAAATGTTCATGAATGGGAGTACCAATTCGAGGTGGATCAACAGATACAATATATACACTGTTATTTGCGGATGACCAGATAATAATTGCTCAAGAATATGAAGACATGAAGTTTATGTTCAGAAAATTATTGGGCGAATACGATAACTGGGGTTTGAAAATAAATTTAGAAAAAAAACATTATATATGGGATGTGGAGCCGAAACCGAAGATTTGATATTAGAAAATGAAAAGGGGTATATTAGAGGATGTGAAGAATTTGAGTATCTGGGAGTAAAATTAGATAAAGAGGATAAACAAGAAAGTGATATTAAGAACAGAATAAATAAAGGTAGAACAATAACAGCAATGATGAATGGAGTCTTATGGAACAGACATATAGCCAGGAAAAATAAGTTACAAATATATAATTCAATAGTGAGAAGTACTGTCACATATGGAGCTGACGTTTGGAAATTCAACAAAAACTTAGAACAAAAACTTATGTCGATGGAAATGGATTTCTTGAGGAGAGCAGCAAGATGTTCAAAATTAGACAAAATAAGAAATACTGTCATAAGAGAAAAAATGAATATTGGTTATTCAATAGTAGATTATATACAGTATAAGCAATTAAATTGGTATGGGGACTTACGACGAATGCAAGAAGAAAGATTACCCAGGAAAACATTGGAATGGTGTCCACCTGGAAGAAGGAGGAGAGGAATACCTCAAAACTCGTGGCTGCAGGAAATAAGAACTGGAATGAAAGTAAGGGGTCTGGGTGACATGGATTGGATGGAGAGAGACGAGTGGAGAAGACAAATAAAACTATAGGCACACAAAGATGTGGAAACATTAAAATTTTGTATATAAATATATTATTATTATTATTATTATTATTATTATTATTATTATTATTATTATTATTATTATTCAAATTCGTCATAGTCGTATTTTTGATGGTACTATTTATAAATATAATAATTATTATTGTTATGTGGGAGTAAAAGTAGATAAAGAAGATAAACAAGAAAGCGATATGAGAAGAGAATAAATAAAGATAGAGCAGTAACAGCACTGATAAATGGAGTCTTATGGAACAGACACATAACCAGGAAAAATAAGTTACAAATATATACTTCAATAGTGAGAAGTACTATCATATATGGAGCTGAAGTTTGGAAACTGAACAAAAACTTATGTCGATGGAAATGGATTTCTTCAGGAGAGCAGCAAGATGGTGGGGGTGGTGGTGGTGGTGACGGTGGTGGTGGCGGCGGTGGCGGCGGCGGCATCGGCAGCGGCAGCAATAATAATAATATCGAACAAATTAATGAAAGTTTACAGCTTAATATGTTATATTTCAATGTTCAACAGTAATTAGACTATTACACCTATGTACTTCTAATGTTGCCCAGCATCGCGAGGAATTCGGATAGCTATATTAAGAAGGAATTTCTGGTTCAGAAAACGGCTATAACGGCTAGCGTACCCGATATGCTGACCATATGGCACTACTATACAATATGATTATCCATCTCTGTGATTAACACATGTCGATGTGAGGACAACAGCTGGTTGGTAGGCCAATGAGTTTGTATACCTGTCGCGCCATGTAGTACTTTTTATTTGTATAATGTATTTTGGTTTAAAAATTGTACTTACATATGTCCATGATGTTCTTCATGATGATATTCGTTGTATTCTTAGACCGAACTGATCCCGCCTCCAAACATGCAAACCCACACTGCATTACTGTAAAATTATATTACAATATTAATTTACACTATTCCTAAATACTGTTCACTTGCTTGAAATATATTGGCACTTATTGTTTATACTTATACATACAGGGTGTAAATAAATTTAACTACGTTATAGAGGGATATTATATAAGCATTTTGAGATAATAAACTAATGGTCTACGAATAAAAATGTCCAAGTTGTGATTCAATTTGCAAAATGATTGGCACGCCACTGATTATTTCAAATTAAAATGGAATAATATAATACAGAGACTGTAACTTGCAACAAGCATGTGCATTTAGCTCAGTGGTTATAGCAGTCTAGTACCGAAGCAAACGTAAGATTTGTGCATCACATTCGAAACTCCCTACAGTATGTATACAATTTTTTTTTGTTCTTCCTTTATTAAGTACATATTGTAAATTAGTTACATACGTAGATTTACTTCTGGTTTAATTGTGTATTCATTATTTTACAGAATACGGTAATGGAATGTCGGCGCATTACACGGTTACAAAACTATCTATGTACGTATTGTAGCCTACAGATAATTGTTTGAAAGGTTGTAATAATAATACGATTACTGTAGAGTGCAATAGGTTTCGCAAATAAAATGTGTAATTGTACTGGACAGTACTTATGTACTTAGATAAATAATAGTGCAGTGATTAGTAACATGAAGAGGTATAGTGTATGTACACATGGCACACATAATGTTATCGGGAAATAGAAGCAATGCATTTGAGTAAACCAGAAACAAAAGAAGAAAGAAAACACCTGCAGACTCATTAAATATTTTTTTTTCAAATTGGTGACTTCCATTCTCACAACACAGAGACATCGGCGACGAAAGGATTCTCGTACCCCGTTCAAGATACCAGGTGTCTCACGCATCGCATCACATGCTGCGATTATGTGTGCAACTAACAGTTCATCTGTATCAACAGGGGTCGCATGCACCAGTGTTTTCAGATGTCCCCACAAAAAATAATCAAATGGTCTGAGATCTGGAGAGCGAGGTGGCCGCACTACAGTTGGACTAGCTCTTGCTATCCAACGGCCACGATACACTCCATCCAAATGATTTCGCACATTCCGGCAGAAATGGGGAGGAGCTCCATCGTGCTGAAACCACATGTTAATCCTGATGTGGAGAGGAACTTCTTCTAGTAATGTAGGTAGGACGTGCTCTAAAAATATCTTACAAATTACACCATTTAATCTCTAGGGAAGAAGGTAGGGGCCAATGATGTGATCAGAAATTATGCCTACCCATACGTTCACCGAAAATCTCTGCTAGTGACTCCTCTGGAAGATGGCATGAGGATTTTCATAATCCCACACATGACTATTCTTCGAGTTCTGAACCAGCCCATCCCTATTAAATACTGCCTCATCAGTGAATAATACCGAGGAAAATAAGTGCGGTGGCTGCAGCAAAGCCCAATTCCAAAATTGGGCTCGTTGAGCGAAGTCCAGTGGCTTTAAGACTTGTACTTTTTGCAGATGAAAGGGATAGAGCTGCTCTTCATGCAGGACTTCTCAAACACTTTGATGGTTCGTACCCATTACACGTCCGATAGCACGAGTATTAGTAGAAGGTTCCTATTTCAATCTATGAAGAACATTTTCTTCAAAATCTGCAGTGCGGCGCGTATGTCTTGCACCGACGTCTATTCTGTTTACCTTCAACGTCCCATTCTCCCGCAAACGCCTATCAACAGACTGGAAGGTTGTTCGGTGAGGATGGCGTCTATCGGATACCGCTCCGGTACATGGCAGCAGTTCTTTCACCATTACCTTGTGCTGTACCATAAATCAGATGCATATCGGCAAGTTCAGCATAACTGTAAAGATGTTCCATGATGCTTTCATGTAATGCAACTGAACTGATACTGAAGTAACTTCTAATCAGATATTAATGTAATCAATAGAAGAATAGGAATTTTGCGCATGGCCATATTAAACACATTTCAGTGTCAACATATCACAGTATACACGTAGTGTACGATAGGAGAACAGGAATTTTGCGCAAGCCCATACTAAACAAATTTCAGTGTCAACATATCACAGTGAATAAATAACGGAAGAAAGCGAAAAAAAAAGTCACCTGCCGTGATTTGAACCATCAGTGTTCGAATCTTACATCCATCACTTTGACCGTTAAGCCACAAGTTAATTACACAGATTCTGCGTGTTTGACTCTATACTAAGGCTCACGTTGTACCGATTTTACTAACCAGAGTGCAGTGGCGTGCAATCATCTGCTCAGATCAAAATTTTAAGGAATTTAAAAACCCAATATTTCATAAACGTTGTTGGTGAATTATTAGAAATCAGGATCTCGGAATTAATACTAAGATATGAAGTTATTCTAGTATAATTTTCTCTCCTAGTATGCTCTCCTGTTGATTTATCTGTATCTAATGTCGTTTAGTTTGATTCCCTATAACTCGCCCATTTTCCCTCTCATTATCTCAAAATGCTTATATAATACCCCTGTATACGTAGTTAAATTTCATCATCATCATCATCATCATCACAGCACATTCACATTCACGAATTTAGGCCATTTGTTGACCTGTTTCGGCCTCAAGAGAAACACCATCCAGAAGTATTTTGAGTGGACGTCCTGGTCTTCTTCCTGCATGTTGATATATTAACATTTGTTTGGGTATCCTGTGATCTTCCATTCGATGAACATGTTGCATCCATCTTGACTCATAATCAGAAATTTTGTTTTCTAAAGGTTCCATGTGTAATTCTTCTAAGATGTCTTCATTTTTTTTCTGTGATCTAGTAGTTGTCTATCCTGCAGTCCTCCGAAGGTATCTCATTTCAGCAGGTCTAAGTCTCTGTATATCCTTCAGTTTCAACGTCCATACTTCGCTACCATACAAAAGAGTTGGAAGAGCCAGTGTTTTATACACTTTTAGTGTTGAATGTTTTTGGACTAACTATGGCTTGAAGATAGAATTTATTAACCCTAAAATTCTTAAAAATTTTGATATTTTTTTATTTACATGCTTTTCTTCTTCATATGAGATATTGCATCGTAGATATGTAATATTATTCACCTGCTCCAAAATGTTATTGTCAAGTACAATTTTACTTCTGACAGGATCTACACCTTGAAATGCCATAATTTTTGTTTTCTCTATAGATATGTTCAATCCTTATGCGGTATAATTCATTTGCACCCTATACATATATTTTTAATGCCCCAGGTTGTCCTTTTGGACATTTATGGTGTTCTCTCCTGGCATTGGCGTAATTGTAACCCATTTCTGAGGTTGGGGCGCCTGGAAGGAGGGGTTACGTTAACACCGATGATATGATGGGTGATGGTGATGATAATGGTGCTCCAGGAGAGTCCTTCATTCTAAGCTTAATCTAAGATGAATATGAATGGTGATTATTGCGATGGCCATATGATATTCGGGGACCGTTTGGGCCTTAAAGTTTCCTGACATTTGTCTTACAGGTGAGGAAAAACCCCGATAAAAACCTCACCCAGGAAACTGTCCCGATCGGGGATCGAACCCAGTTCCGCTGCGTGACAAGGCAGCATGCTATCTCGAGACCACAACGGTGGACGTATATACTTATATAGTTAACTGTAATATTTGTTTCGCATTAAAATTTATTAATTTATTTATTCTATGATGGGCGACTTAAAACCAGCTTCCGAATTTTATTTTGTAATTATTGGCCTTAACCAAATTAAATACATTTCTGGTAACCTATATACTTGTTAAGAATGCCATAAATATCATAAAGACAGCCTAGTGGCACTGGTTAAAAAAGTATATGTATATAATTTAATTGTAACATCGAAATAAAAAAGAGTTACTGCTATAAAACAAATATTCTCATTAAAATGCTTTCTTGTTATAGAAGCTGTAAGATGACATTGCGGAAGCTTCCCGCTGCCTCTTCCGGTTTGAGAATTGTATATAAGGAAGGAAAATTGTCTTCACTGAAATGTCCGGACGGCATGTTTGGTAACGCACTAACGCATAGTTATAGGCCCCGGGTTAAAATCCCGGTCCGGGCATTAGTTTTTATTTTAATGCGCACAAATTTCTGGAGCTTATAGAGGGGTCGAAATACAACTTTTGGTTAGTAACGTATGGTCTGGAAAGTAATCTTGGGTCAGTACAAGTCAGGGAATGTCAGGATGGACAAGAAATAATTTTGACACACACTTAAGCAAATCTAAATGTAATCACCAATTTGGTTTTACAACACGATGTGTTCATAATTCCTACCACCATAATGAATACAGGCACAGCATCTTTGTAGACACTTCTGGAGTACTTTACCAAGTACATAACGCACATCACGAACCCCATCAGATGCTTATATTCAAGTGAAGTGCCTGAAACAAAAGGGCTATTGTGATAGAATAGATAATGCAAGGCAAGTATTCGGGCGAGAAGTTCTTCTTGGTTGGGAACTGGTGTGTCGTACGAGGCTTTTAATGTGCGCCCAGAAGATAAAATCAAGAGGCGTCAGTTCAGGGGAGCCGGGTGGTCATGCAATTGGACCTTCGCTTTCAATATAACGCCCGGGATAAGTATAATTAAGTTACGCACTTGAAGAGTGAAGTGTGCTGTTGCTCCGTCTAATTGCATCCACGTATGACGAAGCACGAAGACCTTGTACCTCACTCCATTCAAGGTTTTTGACAGGAGGCACGGTCACCAATAATACCAACCCATATATTCACTGAAAACCTATGTTGGTGGTGGTGTTGGAATGCAGCGTGGGGATAGTGCCGCGTCCCAAGCATGGCTGTTACGAAAATTAAAGAACCCATCTCTGGTGAACTGTCCATCTATGAACAATGTATTGCTTTAAAATTGGGCTCATTCTCACAACAGTCAACAATAGATCACAGAATTCAAGTCGTCGTGGGAAATCATCCACTCTCAAACCCTAAACTCTCTGTGGATATGGGTGCAGCTGGTTGTCCTGCAGGATACGCCAAGCACTGCTGTGGGAAATTCCCATGGTATGATGGATGGCACGCGTGCTGGCAGATGCATGTCCTTCCACGTAAGCAAGTACTTCCTCTTCCATAGCGACTGTTCGAGTCGTACGTGGACGGCTTACATGATGTATTGAATGCAAGGAACATGTCTCCCCGAGTTGGTGGTGAACATTTTATGACGTTCGAGGCTGTGGTTGACGTCTGTTTGGATATTGTGTGCTGTACAAGCGTTGAGCTTTGTGTGCATTGCCATTCGCTTAACCATACATGAAATGCATGTCTCGAAGTTTTGACAACGTGCATTACATTTCAAAAAATCACAAAGCAACTACCTTCAAAGTAATGCTCTAGTGGACCTTTACAATACTCTACAGATACCGTACTGAAATTAAAACAACCTACTGAGCGCATGAATGACTAGCTATCATATGTAAAGATACGAGGGGTGATCCCTATGCTGTAGCCCTCACCCACTTAGAATTGTGGGGAAAAAATTATTATTACCTCATTTTTTCACATTGACTTAATCGAGGTCAGTTACATTCCGCGATCTGAGCAGTCAATTGGAGACCAGCAAAGTGAGTTGTAAGTTATTGTTGACAAATGCCTCTGCAGATGTAAAAGAAGGAACTTATAAAGAATTATGTAATATATCAAGGACTTTGGTTTCATACCCGTTCGTCCCGCTCCGGACATGGTGCTTCCCCCAGTGCAAAGTTTCTTAACTAGACTGATTTAGTTACACCAATATCCCTATAGATGTCAGCGAGTGATGTGTGGTTAGTACATCGCCGAGACATCTAGCAGGAAACTAAGTTATTACTTGGAGGACTTTATATTTAGGCTTGAGGTTATTTTATTAGCCTGAATATCTTCAGACTCGGGACCCACGGCTTAAAGCCCCTCACGGACAACTTGTCCCTTGGATTTTTCCATTCTAAAAATCCATCGATCCGGGCAAGTTTGAACCCGCGACCCTTGAGAGTAGAGAAAGAACTTAGAGAAGAATAAGCTTATATGATTATTGTAAAACGAATAAAGAAGGTTGAACAAGTAAAACTAGTGCTGCTGTTATTTAAAGATATTGTCCACCGCTGAAGCGTGCTGCCTTCTCACGCAGCGAGCCCGGGTTCGATTCCCGGGTTGAGACAAGTTTCCTTAGTGGGGTTTCTCTCGGGGTATTTCTCCACTTTTAAGACAAATGCCGCGAAAATTTAAGGCCCACGTCCGCCGAACATCATATGTCCATCATAATCATAATCATTCATATTCGCCTTAAATTAAGTTTACGATTAAGGACCCTCTTGGCGCATCACTAGCATTATCACCCATCATATCATCGGGGCAGCCGTAACACCGCCTTCCCGGCGCCCCAATCTCGGAAGTGGGTTACTAGTACGCCAATATTGTAATGATTTGTGAAAAGAAAAATGAATGTCTGAACCAGGAATCGAACCGTGGACCTCTCGAATCCCTTAAGGGTGTGCAAGACTACTACACCATTCGAGACATTAATTTTTCTATCACAATATCATTATAATATTATAATATGATCCATTTTTGGAACTGTGTTGAAAATAACAGTATTGGAAAATGTTAAATAAGTACGCCAATGCCAGGAGAAAACACCAGAAATATCGAAATGACAACATGTAGCATTGATTAAAAAAGGTATACCGTCACCTCTGCTAGTGACAATATTGTTGGTAAAACAAAATTCTATTTTAGGGAAACTTCTTCTGTAATAGTAGAGTATTTTTAAATTGGTCCAGCTTGAATTCAAAGTGATTTAGTTTGGTGAAGAATGAAAGTGATTGTGAATTTTACAGAAAAAAGCGATAAAAATAAAGTTGCACCTAAACTACGAATGCGCCCATATCATTTATTAGACCATTATCATCGTTTAATATTGATCTGCTTTCAGCATATAATTTGGGATGGTGTATTTTATAGTCATTTTTAATTGTTCGACTCGTGTTGTTATTGCAAGATGGAAGTATTTAAAGAAAAATGTATGCAGATTAATTTTATATTTCAATATAAATAGTATAAGTTCAAAATTAAATCATATAGTAAAATTACCATTATAAAAATAAGTTTCAATAGTATAATTGAAAACTTTTCTTATTGCATTATATAAGTACATTTCATTAAATAATATGTAGGCCTATGGTGTATTAGAATATTGCATATCTTATTTAGTAGAGGAAGTTCATTTTCTTTATCATACGAAAATGTTGAATAAGTTTAGTAATTATATTTTACAAAGCATTATTTTTTTAGTCTTCAATAATAACTCTAGAAACCCAAGTACTTGTACAGCTCTGGAAAGCATGTTTTTTCCTTGACGTTTGCTTTATGCTTAATCAGTAATCACTTGCAAACATTAGCAAGGCTGTAACGGAACCGCATGCAGATGGTTATGAGATACAGTAGTACCAGCGCCATAGACATGTGTACACGTTGTCACCTCCAATATCGGTATCTTGTATGGACAATATGAATTCGGGACTGATGATGTTTATGCAAAAAAATAAATTGTGTTATCCAGTCAATTTGGAACGGTACTAATATTCGTGTTATCTATTTAAAAATACTTGCTTCTGCTATATCTAGAAGCTGTACACACAGATAAGTTATTTGACCTGGTATCACTGCTGAATTGTAAACTCAAAGTAAACAAAGCGGGCATTTATACAGGTGAGACTGTGTGCCTACCTATCATCTAGTCTTTGATATTTAGTTCAACACAAGCTATGAATGGAAGTAACACAAAAATGCATACAAATACAAATGATAGTGGCTTACAATGGATAATTAAATTATGTCATATTATTGATAGAAGAAATCTGGTTAGATCGGTCATTAATTTTAAAATCCTTGACGTTCTTGAGAGTTTAGAAATTTATAAAAACGAAGATAAAACTATGAATAATGACAGGGGCCGTATTACAGTCAGCGCCAATTAAAGCGGGGAGAAATACTTCTATGAAAGAAGGCTCAAAAAATGAAAGAAAGAAAAATACTTCTGAAATAATAAATAGAATTATTCCTTAACTAACTCTTCATAATCAGAAGTAAATGCTAATTTACTATAAATTGGTTTAAGAGACCATTACTTGCCCTCTTTTCTTTAATTAAAAGAGTAGAGGATTCGGTTGATTATGCCAGCAAGTAATTTAAAATTATCGTTCACGTCATGTGACGTAGTCAGAATTTTAACTGATTTTTTTTATCCATTTTAGTCTCTTTTTCTTCAGTCAATAATTAGTCTTGATAATGAGAGCGTCGCTATTGACTCTTTTTAAATTTAAATTTAGTGATTTGGGTTTTTATTGACTATGTATAATACAACTTACGAGGCGTGTTAAAAGTAAGTTCCGTTTTCAATTATAGCCGTTGCATCGCTGCAATCGTAAATTTCGTTTTCTTCTTGAGTCCTCAGGCAAGCTGGGCGTGCAGTTTGAGAGCTTCAGTCCATGTGCGTGCGTGGTTAATTGTGTTCAGTTGAAATGTTAAAATGATCGAGCACCCCGCCGACTGTGAGATATGGTCTGTTATTCATTTCTTGAATGCAAGAAACATCAAACCAACTGACATCCATCGTCAACTTTGTGAGGTGTATGGTGAAGATGTCATTAATGATGGAATGGTCAGGAAGTTCAACGAGGGCCGCGTCTCTATGCATGACGAATGCGTACCAGTCGGCCATCTTTGATCAATGACGATTTGGTGCGTGCTGTCGATGAAAAGATTCCTGAGGACAGGAGGTTCACAATTTATTCGCTTTTCTTGAACTTTCCACAATTGTCATGGAGTGCTCTCTACAAAATTGTGACAGGTCGATTACGTTATCGAAAATTGTGCTCACCGAGGAACACAAAACCGAACGAGCTTCCAGTGCATTGAGCTCTGTCACAGGTTACGGCGAACAAGGTGATGAGTTTCTTGACCATACCGTGACAGGTTACGAGACTTGGGTGTCTCACATGATGTCTGAATCGAAGCAGCAAATCGTGGAATGGAGGCACACTGCATCGCCAAGGAAAAAGAAATTCAAACAAACCATGTCAACCCGCAAGATCGCGTGCAATGTTTTTCGGGGCGGAAAAGGAGTCCTACTCATCGCATTCTTGACTCGGGATGAAACCATTAATAGAGAAACCTATTGTCAGACTTTGAAGAAGCTCCGTCACGCAATTCAGAACAAGAGACGTGGAATGCTGACCGACGGAGTTGTGTTTTGCTTCATGATAACGCTCGGCCACACACAGCTCGTGACACCCAAAATCTCATCTCGAAATTTGGCTGGTAACAAATTGACCATCCCCCTACAGCCCGGATTTGACTCCGAGTGACTTTCATCTCTTCCTGCACCTCAAGCAAAACGTTCCTCGGTGGCCAACGTTTTAATGGCGACGATGAAGTGAAAACAGCAGTGCGGGAATGGTTCGCATCGCATGCGGGCGGATTCTACAATGAGGGGATAAAAAAACTTGTGCCCCGACTCGATAAATGCCTCAAGAATGGTGGAGATTATGTTGAAAAGTAATTGAAGTATGGGGAATACAATGCAATAAAAATGGTTTGTAAATATCTTCCCGTTTAATTACCACACCCTTTCGGAACTTACTTTAAAGACACACCTCGTATTTGTCAATTTGTTATTTACAAAATTGGTCGACACTTGTTCCATTTTTTTTTTCAAGAGCTCAATATAAATACAAACCAACGATTAAATCGAACAGTAATTACTTTAGAACTACTATAACAGAAATATTGCCTATGTATTAGTCTACAAAGTCAGGAATAGGATTGAAGGGCGTCGCTATTATAGTTAGCGGGAAAATATAAGTTCATACGTAGAGAGTACAATCCGCAAAACAGAAAAACAGGAGCATGATACTCGAAATGAATTTAGCACTTTTTCTTTACAAAACTTAATCATATTGTATATAATCTGCCTTGATTGACTGTGCAGTACCGGTACTTCCGTCTTTACTCGCGGTATGATGGTTAAACCAAACTCTACCATGTACATGGCTGAACTAGGTCTATTGTAAAAGGAAACTGAAGTATTTCTATGTCACAGACCATAATTTGGAAAGATGTCCATCCTACTGCGGCCTTTGTAGACTAATACAAATCGCTGGTATCTGCTTGTATTTTGAAGAAGCTTAAATGTCACAAAGAGTACAGCACTAACTCAGTTTTTATAAAAGTATACTTAAATTTTTATCTAACTGTCGATTAGGACATACATATACCTGTATGTCATTACTAGAGACCGGATGTTAAGGAAAATGCCTATAGTTATATATTATAGATATTGTATAAGTGACTTCATATAAGTTCATACCGACGACCCTAGAGTTGTTTTCCATGAAGTCCATTTTGCCTATAAATGCCTATTTCAGTTTACAATGCCTATAAATGCCTATTTGTCATTTTTTCTCGAAATTAACTTAGTATTTCAATGAAATCAATTGAAATGGATAAACTTCCCCCTCAATGCACTCCCGTTAGGAGAAATAACATGTACCAGCTATTGTATTTTTCCATCTCATGCATTCCCGTTAAGCGAAATAGCCCTAAGCTATGCTCATTGTATTATACTCCGGCTCTAAGGCTTGGAGAAAGTTCTATAGTACATCTTTGCTTCTTTTGAATACAAACATTGCTCTGTGACAAAAATGGTAGAGGACTCAAGCTTTCTTTCTGTCTCACACCTGGTGCTGAAACCTTTAAGTGAGTGGTAATATTATTTTTGATGTTGGTAACATTGAATTCAGTAGTTCTCATTCATAGATAGGTGTTTCAACGACAAAGTAGTGCGACAAGTCTATGTGGCTTATTTTATTTTATTTTATTTTTTACCTTTAGAATAGTTGTTCTACGATGCCTAAAAAAGAACTACAATAAAAGACAAACTGACCAAATTCGTGAAAGAATTTGGTGCGGAAATATTCTCAAATGATCGTTCAGTATTGTTTTGCAAAGTGTGCAACATTTCAGTGAATTGCGCAAAGAAATGTCATGTTTCTCAGCATGTATACACTCAAAAACATAAGTATGATCTTTGTAAAAAGGCAAAACAAGTTCCAAAATCATCTCTAATATCTTCGTATGATATTGATAGCATATGTTATATTCTTTGCGTAAAGGCTGTAACATTTATGTTGTCCATTTTTTGTAAGAGCGTATTTTGAATTTTGAATGCCGATATTAATGATTTTTAGTGCCTTTTTGCCTGCCTATTTTGAATTTTTTAAGTGCCTAAACATCCGGACTCTAGTCATTACTCTGTTCTATAATTTCATACTTGATTTTTTCCCCATAAAGTTTCGATAAAGTTAATATTATGTAATATTACTTTCATGTATTTTATTTTAAATTTATTCATTTCATATTTGAAAGGTTATCTATTTCGTTTTTATTATAGTCCACGTGTTTTCATTAGCCAAATCAAGGTCACTGCTTAGCTGCCATGTTGACCCAATTGACTTCCGAAGTAGCGTGGGTTGGAGGTAGATCTCGTGTTGCATCATGATTTAGGACATGAGACACGGAGAATTTATTCTCCAATATGACCTTGATCAGACTAATGAAATTACGTGGACTATAATAGTCATTTTATTTGCAATTTTGCTAGCCTATAAAAGTATTAAATGACACTGCGTAAAATCGAGTGAGATAGTTCAGATGACAGTGTTTAAGACCCTTATTCGGGAGTTCCGTGTTTCAAACACCGGTACCTACAATGTGATTAGGATTCTTTTCCTGGTTTTCTCAGTCATTGAGACAAATTCTGGAAGAAATTTCATTGGCAGAATCCATTTAATAATAATAATAATAATAATAATAATAATAATAATAGTAATAATAATAATAATAATAATAATAATAATAATAATAATAATAATAATAACTAATAATGCTTCATTTAAGCAGCAGAGTTAACGTGAAAAAGCCTTCTCTTCCACTCAACCAGCAAATATTCCTTCTTCTTCTTCACGGTTTAGGCTTATTTTCTAGCCTGTTCCGGCTCCAAATTGCTGCTTTTTTCATCTTTTCCTTGGTCTTCCCAAACTTCTTCTTCCTCGTGGTGAATAGTTGTATATTGCTTTTGGTATTCTATTCTCAGTCATCCTTGCCAAGTGTTCTTTCCAGTTTGTTCTGTATTTCTCTAGTGTTGTGTTTAAACCAGCAAATATTAAAATTAAAAAAGTATTACATACTTATTACAATTTTAAAATAATATTATAATATAGGCTAAACCCTAGGTAATGTGGATGTGGTCTAATATTAGGTAACACTAAAAAAATATGGAATAAATAAAATGAAGTAAGTAAAGTTTCCTAGATTAAAATGTATAGATATATACAAAACGTTGAATATAGTTGTTATGGAGGTAGTATTTTCATTGTGTGGAACTTAAGATATTAGCTAATTTTTATTTAAATAATGATAGTGGTTGATAATCCCTGACATGACTGGGAAGTGAGTTCCATGCTCTAGTCATAGATATGTTAGATGTAGAATATAGACATGACCTGTACTGTGTATAGAGAGTAAATAAGTATATTGTGATCTTCCTAAATTGTGATGAGCCGATCAATTTTGAAAATGTAAATAACTTCGTAAATATGTGTGCAGAATTTGAATACCAAAACATGTGAATGTAAGGTTCTTCTTCGTTTCTTAATATTAAATCACCATTCTTCTAGATCAGCGGTTCCCAACATTTTTCGACTCGCGAACCCTTTCCTCAATGATCTGAGTTGAGTGAACCACCGACTGCTAAATGTACATACAGTAAGCATGCATAAAATGTAATTCTAAGAAAAAGGTTTAATAATCTTAAATTATCTTAACCCTTAACGGTTAAAACCTAAAGTTGCTCTAGTTACGGCTTAAAAGTTACACAACTTGTAGGTTTAGTTGTAGCGAAATCAAGTGCAATACTAACGTTGTTACATAACTGTAAATCAGGCATTCGCGGTACATATTAATTTATTGAGGAAATAATGAGATAAATTCCGAATGTTACACATATGTAACAAGGGGCATTATAGGATTAATTTAATTTTGAAATAATAATAATAATAATAATAATAATAATAATAATAATAATAATAATAATTATTATTATATTATTGTTATTATATTATTATTATTATTATTATTATTATTATTATTATTATTATTATTATTATTATTATTATTATTATTATTATTATTATTATCACAATGCTGCAGAAATGAAGGAAACAATAATAGACCTAACCTCGAAATCCACCATTACAGAAAAGTTTTGGCGAACCCTTTTACATATTTGGTGAACCCCCTGGGGTTCGCGAACCACTGATTGGGAAACGATGTTCTAGGTAAAACACTCAATAAACAGGGGAATATAAATTTACAGCTACATCAAAATCTTTAGTCACGATATGATGCTAGTGTTAAAGTGTCGATTAGATAATAATTTAATTATTTTAAAAAAATTAAAAATCGTCTTGTAAAGTTTTAGATGTGCAACGAACTGACTATAGTACTATTAAGTAATTTCGTAATAGTACATAGTTTATTGTTGGTTAAGTTAGCAAGTACTTTCATGCTGTGTTAATGGAATAACTTAACATATAATTACATTATATGTATGATTTTGGGCAAGGTCTTGCTTGAAATGTTTTTGTAATCATTTAGCATGTCACGAGGTTCTGGACCACACCGGTTCAAAATTTATAGTATAAATATCATGTTAAATGAATTTGAACAAATTGTTATCGTGTTTTAAGTTTTGATTTTTTTTTTGTGTTGCAAATATTTTCTCATTATAAACATATTTGCTGATTTGTTAAGAAGATATCTACTTGTTAATTAAGTAAAATGATATTTTACAATATAGTAAAAAACTAATATTGATAATATATGTAAACATTTATCGCTTCTCGTCGACTACATTCAAAGAAATATAAATTAACGTATTATAATAAGTTAATGATGTTTGAATACTAAAATCCTGAGAGCACAGCAGAAGATTGTTTCCCTTCATACTTACTTACTCTTACTTACTCACTGGCACTAACGAACCCGTAGGTTCATGGCCGCACGGACATAAGCTCTCCATACATCCCTATCCTGTGCTAATGTTTTCCAATCATTCCCTGTATAATCTACTTCCCTCAAATCATAGTTAATGTTGTTCTCCCACCTCATTCTTGGTCTACCAACTGGGCGTTTTCCTTCTGGCTTTCCTACAAGAAGTTTCCATGCACGTCTTTCATTCCCCATACGCGCAACATGTCCTGCCCATCGCAGTCTACGGGACTTAACTGTTCTTATTATATCTGGCTTCCTATAAAGACCATGTAGTTCATTGTTATGTAGTCTTCTCCATTCACCTGTCTGTTCATCTCTCTTTGGTCCAAAAATTTTCCTAAGGACTTTATTCTCAAATACTCGTAATCTCCTTTCCTCCCTTAAAGTAAGAGTCCATGTTTCGCACCCATATAATATAACTGGTAGAATAATAGTTTTATATATTTTCAGCTTAACATTTTTTGAAAGGAGTTGGGACATCAAAAGTCTCTGCAATGCATAATAGCATGCATTTCCAGAATTGAGCCTATGTTTAATTCCTTTGTGCATCTCATTCCTATTTGTGATTATTGTTCCTAGGTATTTGAATTTGTTTCCCTTCATACAAACATATATCAAGATTTTTGAGCATGCTAAATACAAATGTGTATATATACAAACATGACTTTCAAATGCGTTATACAATTTTTACTTAAATTTGATTTAAAACGAAGGATTTTACGTAGTTACATCATGTCTAGAGTGTTTAAGTATTTTATAGGTTGTAAACCTATTGTTGTCTGTAATTACTTAGTAATATATTTTTATTTCAGTTTTATTTCGTGACGCTTGTGTATCTTTTGTCTTGTCCGTCTAGGGACCTTGTATGTATACCATAGGCTGTGTGTGTATATTGTTATCTAAGTAATTCACTAGCTACTATCCAGCCTGGAGGTTCATGGCCGCGTGGACATAAGCTCTTCATAAATCCCTATCCTGTGCTAATGTTTTTCATTCATCCCCTCCCACAAATCATGGTTAATATTATTTTCGCACTTCATTCTTGGCTTACCTATTTATCTTGTTTTCCAACAAGAAGTTTCCATGTCATCTTTCATTCCCATTACGTGTCACATGACCTATTCATCGCAGTCTATGAGATTTAACTGTTCTGATTACATATGGTTTCCCCATAAAGTTCATGTAACTCACTGTTGTGTAGTCTATTCTATTCACATATCTGTTCGTTTCCTTTATTCCAAAAAAATCCTCAGAACTTTACTCTGTAATACTAATAATATTTGTCCCTCCTTTAAAGTAAGATACCATATTTACACCCATATAATATAACTGGTAGAATAACCGTTTTGCATATTTTTACTTTAACTTTTTTTTAAGTTGGAATGACAAGACTCCCTGTAATGCATAATACGAGTAGTACGCGCTTCCAGAATTGAGTCTATGTTTAATTTATTTCTGCACTTCATTTCTGTTTGTAAATATTGTTCCTAGGTATTTGAATTCGTCCACTTCTTCAAAATTTCCCTCGTTTCTTATTAACTGTTTCATTCAACAATATGTTTTTATCATATACTTCGTTTTATTGATATTTACTTCCAGTCTCAGCTTCATATTGTTATTTAATATTAATATATATTATGTGTTGGCTTCTAATATATCCTTGAAATCTTTTAATAACGGTACATCATCAGCATATACCAACTGCTTATTAATACCATAGAATTGAACGCCTTATGTATCATCTAGAAATTTGATGGCTCGCTCTAGTACAAAATTGAATAGCAGTGTAGATAGTGCATCTACTTCCTTTAACTCATTGTGAATTACAAAAGGATTTGAAAACTGTTTGCTTACCAGCACTTTTCTATTTGTGCTATTTAAACAGATCTAAAAAGGTTAACTACAATTTTAGGAATTTCTAATTCCAGCAAATTACTACACAACTTCTCCCTTTTAACCGAATCGTGTGCTTTTTTAAAGTCTACAAATAGTTGATATACAGTGCCATCTAATTTCCATTTATTTTTTTAAATCTGTCGTGTACTAAAATCTGTGTGTATCCAACCATAGTAATTCTGCCTGAAGGCAGTTCCATCACTGCAATCACAGCATTTTCATGCTATGCTTGCAGCTTTACTAGGGAATTGTAGGTGTGGTAGCTTCCCGTTGCTTTCCACACCGGTGAAGGATGATGATGATAAGGATGATGATGTTGGCCATATGATTTCGGGGACCGTTCGGGCCTTAAAGTTTTCCTGACATTTGTCTTACAGGTGAGGAAAAACCCCGATAAAAACCTCACCCAGAAAAACTGCCCCGACCGGAGATCGAACCCGGGCCCGCTGTGTGACAAGGCAGCACCTCGAGACCACAGCGGTGGACTCTGTGTGTATTCATAATTTTATTTTGATACGTTTGAAGAAATGTGTGGTCATAACTGTCTACGATTTTTGTGCGCAGGCTGTACCGGTACGTTGTGTAAGTTGTCTGTATTTATTTTTACATACATTTTATTTGGAACTTTGGCCATATCGTATCCGATCTTTGTGTGTTTACCAAAGATCATATGAATATTTCTATTATTGTACATCTTCTGCAAACGAAACTGATATTAATTTTCTTTAATTAGTGGAATTTCAATAATTAATTATACAATGGGCCCTGCCATTATTTGTCTTGAAATCTGAGAAAAACCGAGAATCAAAGTGCAGGCCTATTCTGTTTAGTCGACACCGGTATTTGAACATGGAATCTCCCGAATACGAATCTCTAACGCCACCGTTTGTTTTAATTATATTATTATCTAATTTAATAACTGTATATTAGTAGAATAAATAATATACGGCACCGAACTGAACGCCATGTGATCTGAAGACAGTTACCGAAATGTATGCACAATGTTTAATATAATCTTATTATTTTTATGATAAAGCAGACAATATGAAATTGTAAAGGAGGAATATTTTGCTCGGACATAGTTCGGTTGTTTCTACTGTATCGTGTATTTTTAACTGATATGATTCGTCACTGTTGCCACATCAAATATCTCCAGCATAAGAATATTCATAAATACACTTGGGTGAAACACGTAACCAGGTAGATCACGTATTAATAGATAAACCTGGCACACCAAATAACATAGACATTAGATCGGTTTAGGGGATAGACTGCAATTCGGATCATAATCTGTCCAGGGTGAAAATTTAGAGTAGTTATCGTTTATGACAGGTACAGACATTAAAGACGACTCTGAATTTTTTGAAAAGTGAAAAAAATTAAGATAAAAATTGCGAATTGATTTAAAACGCTGGAATTTTCGAATGAAAACGTGGTAACAGATACAAATAAAGAATGGGAGACTTTTATACTGTTAAATTGTCAGCATCAGAAAGTGTAAGTTGTTTAAAAAAGACAAAATAAAAATTGGTTTCATGAAGAATTTGTAAGGAAAAGAAAGTTATTTTAATATGAAATATTTCAGGGAAAACATTAATAAACTTGAAATGAACGAAAAAAACAGGGAATTAGTATACATGGGAAAGGATTTCAGACTAGAACATGTATAATGAATGAAAATGGAGATGTGATTGCAGATTCCAATAATATTTCAGTATGATTTGGGAAAAAAGAGACTTTTCGAAATGAATGGAGAGAATGGACTCTTCGAAATTAATAGAAGGAATCAATTATCGTACCAATATGTAAGAACTCCCAAACGGTCCCCGAAATCATATGGCCATCATAATTATTATCCTTATCATTATCATCTCATCGTCATCATCCTTCACCTGTGTGGAAAGCAACGGGAAGCCACACGTATATTTCCTTAGTAAAGCTGCAAAGCATAGCATGAAAATGCTATGATTGCAGTGAAAGACCTGCCCTCGGGCAGAATTACTATGGATGGATGGGTATAAGAACTAGACGATAAAACGGATTGCATCGTCTACTTTATCGGGACATTTCATTACTGTAAACTTCGTACAAATTTGTAACAAATATAAGGAGTAATATATCGATTACATAACACTGGTCAACAGTGGTTTTGTTGCCCCTGATATAAGATTAATTTCGGATATATTTATGCTCACAATTCATGAAACTATCAATGATTTTGGAAGATTTGCTCTGTTTTTTTTTTAATCTTTATTTTCATTTTACACTACAAAAATCGGAAAACATGAAAAAATATAACATATATATATTTATAATTAAATTGTTTTTTGAAAAATTAGTATACACCGACGTAAATAGAAAGAAAAATGTCGAAACCCCATGTTATGCTTCAGTGAAACGCCTTTTATAAGATGTTCTTCTATAATTTTTAGGGGACAATCTATTTTTAAAGACCAGCAGTAATCTGCCATCATGTGACGGTCCCATCTACCCTGATACCTTTCCTCCATTATTTTTAGATCCCCGGTGAAAGCGCTCTCTCTGTTCGTCACTATAATTTCCTAAATTATCCGGAAATCTATCCAGGTGACTGTGGAGAAAGTGTAACTTTATACTCATATTTGCTCCCAGAATCTTGAAGCTTGTCAACATGTTTTGCACAATTTCTTTATAATTTGGTGCTTTATAGTTACCTAGGAAATTTTCTACTACCAATACAAAACCCTTCCAAGCTTCACTTTCCGGAACAGTCATAACTTTGATAAAATTTGCATCTTTCATCAATTGCCGAATTTGAGGACCATCAAATATTCCGCCTTTTAACTTTTTACATACTGAGCTTAGGAAATTTTCTACAAATGTATTTGAAACATTCTCCTTCCTTGCCCAACGCTTTGACGAATTGTTTTATCATATCCAGATGCACGTCGTGAGTACTTTAATTTTGTCAAATAACTGAGATCACAGCCGATGTGCGGAGTGAGGGGTGTGAGAGTGGGGATCACGTGATGTTTGTATACGCGAAAAAAATGCGCAGAAATCAAATCATGACTGTAAACATACATTTTATTAGTAACAAGCCGTTTACTGTTTAAGATATAAGATACGCAAAAATCATTCAACTAGAGCACATTCAGCACTTTCAAGAATATATTCGTAAACTGTGCATTTGAAAACATAAAAATTCGCTCAGATATCCAGGGCAACATTTTTTTGTAGAGCTGTATACTAGGTGATAAATGTTTATTAATATATGTATTTAAAGGAAGTAAGTCTACAATTCAGATTTTTTAGTATAGATTTTAGAAATTAGTGTGGTTATGACGGTAATATAACATAATATCAACTATATGTATGCTTCATGAAAGGTTTACATTTCAATTGTAAAGAATTCAGTTAGAATTCAAAATTCCTAAGTTAGACTTATTCGAATGTGTCTATATGGCATGAGTAGGGTGCGTATAGATAAACAAGAATCCGATTTTTTTTTCAATTCACAAGAGCGTTAAAGCTAGAAGATGCATTATAAGTAGTATTTATTATACCTATCAGCTTTCTTGGTGTATATTAGAGATAAATTAATATGTGCAGCTGTCTGAAAAATAATGACCGTACTCTTTAACAGTGAATATATTCTGCCACTTTGGATCACGGCGCTATTACGTTTACATATCTGTAGATGAATAAATAATTGAAGAAGTTCATGAAACTGTGGTGTTTACGAAGGAATTATTCAATATCTACCTTTCATGGAACAGCAGTAAATCACTCGCTTAATGATTCGAAAGATGTGAGTTTGAGACATGTTCAAATTTTCAATGTTATCTTATTTATTGGCTAATTTTTATTATAACGAATTGCTAATCAATTTTAATTATAAGACGAATTACTTCTGACAATTTTAATTATCTCTGTGGTCAATAAATTTCAAAATTATAACGAATTCTCTCTGCGATCAATTTTAAGCATATGAAGAATTATCTTATAATGAATTGCACTTGTTACCAATTTTAATTGTAAAGAATTGTTTAATTATGGAGTTTAATTAGAAGGAATTATAAGACGAATTGGCTCTGTGCGCAAATTTCTGTAACGAGTTGTCCGCAACAGCCGTAAATGTAGGAAATGGAACCCACCACGACTTTACTTATTTTCCAAAGATAGCCACGCTCTGGATTAAAAAGTCACATGACTGATGTCGTGGCTGAAAACAGTCTTTATTTGAAAAGACTAGTCGATTCCTAACTCACTAGATTGCAAAATGTGATCGAGTTGTGAGGAACACTATGTTGAATACTGTTTTTTTTCTTTTTTACTTTTAATTGTTTAAATGTTCTGAACCAGACGCCTGTTTCTTTATTTGGTTTACGCCACGAAATATATATATTTTTTTAAAGAATTAAATCATACAACTTACTTTCTTCCCATTTACAGCCTTAATATAAAATAAATAATAATGTCATGAAATAATAAATTAATTAATTAATTACTAAAACAGCCATAAAGGAGACGGCACAAATTATATTGTTTCTCCTTCACTGCTATTATAGAATTTGTATGCTTTGCTTTGCAGCTTTACTAGGGAATTATAGGTGTGGTAGCTTCCCGTTGCTTTCCACACCGGTGAAATGATAAGGATGATAATGGTATCAGGACACTTCAGACCGAGGTCCAACATCATATAGAATTGCCTTCTCCGAGTGGTGGAGGAAACACTCGAACGAACCTTAATTTTGAATACAGCGGCCACTTTCATTTGTTGGCAGCTGCACATATAGTTTAAATATAATTGAATTAAATATTATATATATGGAGAAAATTTAAGTTCACATATTTTGAATTTTAGATTTAAGATAGGACCAGCCTCATGGGCTAGTGGTCAATGTTTCTGACTACAGTTCATGAGGTTCCGGGTTCGATTCCCGATAATATCATAAGAGTTTTTCCTTAAACGGAATTATTCCTGTGATTGCCCATGCTCTGGAATTTGGGTTAACTCTTTATGTTAAGGACTCTCCTGGCGCTTCATTATTATTTATCAATCATCATATTATCGAGGTATAACGTAACTCCGGCTTCCAGGTGCCCCACCTAAGAAATTAATTACATTTCAACCAATGCCAGGGAGAGAGCCATAAATGTCATAAAAGACAACCTGGTGGCATTTGACAAGAAAAAAGTAAGATAAACCTATTTCATGTTGGGATAATCAGCGTTCGTGTGTTATGTTAACCAACGTTAGTAGAGCTTAGTTAGTGGAATAGAGTATCATACTTACAACACACCACAATGCCATTAGATAGAAGAAACACCCCGTCTATTCCTTCCTTTAACTTCGATAGTTCTGTGGATACGTTCTTGGAATTTTCTTGAAATGTCTCATTGACTTCTTGTATTAAGTATCTGAGCAGTGTATTGTTTTCTGCCATATTTAAGAGTGTCCCTCCATTATGAAGTCCCGAAGTCTCCATGATGACACTAATAACGCTAAAACAAATGTAAAATATATTACAAGTGATATAACATTTCGCATAATCCAAATTTAAAACCAGTTATCTAAAATTCTAAATGAAGAAATAAAAATATAAATTAACGTAACTTACCACCCATCGTTTGTGTTGATAGCTAATAAAAGTTATATTTTATAATAAGTGTTATAGTTTGCTTAAATAGGTTTCATCCAACAGGTAATAATAAATAACCCGTTACTATGTTGATATTAAACACGTGCATTTACAGTTTATACTAAGGCACTGAGCCAGTAAGTGGGTTACCAAAAAAATGGAACCTGTTTACAGAACCTTCAAATATACTAGATGTACGAAGCATTGTTACAAACTTACAATTTATTCGTCAATTGCATAATTACTAAACTATTATAATATCAATAAATACCATTCCATTAACTCAGTTTAACCTCTCACCTTATAGGTACTTTTACGTGCCACACGCCACTCGGGCCTTAGAGTGACACAACCTGTCAGGGTAGGGATTTTTAACTATGGATCACATACATACTTTTTTGACCACACAAGGACATGTAGGACCTACTCTAATGAGTGATCAGCTCATTGTTAGAGCCTCCTGCGTGAAAATACAACATCCACACTAAACATGGCGAATATGAATGATGTTAATTGCGATGGTCATACGATGCTCGGGAACCGTTTGGGCCTTAAAGTTTCCTGACATTTGTCTTACAGGTGAGGAAAATGTTGTATCTCACTGATTGTTAATTAGATTCAATCTATTCGTACCTGCTTCTAGTGATGGACAAAATCTAATTTTATTAATTTTCATAACAAATAATTTTTTAAAAATTGAAAATAAAATACACAATTATTAAATTATACAAATTACACTTTAATGCTACGGTTTATTATACAGCGTGTCGCGCCCGACGTGACGCGAATTCGCGTTTCGCTCGGCGTGATGCTGGTTCAGCATGGAGCGCATACGTTACAGCGCATATGTTTATGGAATTGTCGCCAGATGGGACCACATATATGGAAAATCAAAATGACCAACGTTCATAATAAATTTCCAAATGTGTTTACAAAAGCTAATGTATACAAACTTGTCCCTGCATAACCTAATGAAATAAATTGCATACATACTATTTAGTAAACTATAAATTAATCTGATGTACACTAAACTGACCTATCGGAATCTAACAAAATGAAGCGATTGAACATTTATTTCTTAAAATATGGTTTGGAATTAAATGCAAATGTTGGTCATTCACACATATGTCCTGCCATCTGGTGCATTTAATTTTATGAGCGTTCACGTATGCCAACTTCAATTCTAATAAAGAAGTTTGAAAATAAATTGAGAGGAAAAATCATAATTTGTGTACATAGATACACATATTAAAATTCTTCATTAAAAAAGTTTCAAGTGTCGTTGCAAAACGATTAAAATAATTCGAAATATTAGTAAAGACAGAAAAAGTAACAGCTTTTATTTATCTCTTGACTAAGTTCAAGCCACAATAACTTTTTCTGTTCATCTCTGTACTCCTTCATGCTCATATTGTATAAAACATAATTAGAACTCGATGATTTGCAACAAAACTATCTGACTTTCGTCGTTAAAATTGGAAAGTTATAAAACAAGTACTGTATTTCCGACATTTTGTTATAAAATCTTAGTTTGTTTTTAGCAATTACACCAATGAGTACGGGTAATATCTTCTATATTCTTTGTTTGCGCTGGCAAATTGCGTCCTGGATTCAAGAGATTCCAAAACACGACGCGACATGTCAGCGCAATTTTTTTTGCGCCAGCAATTTGCGTTGTAGATAAACCACTTCCATTTAAATACATGGGGAGCAATTTTTGCGCTGGCGCGTTGCGTCGTAGATAAACCACAGCATAACACAGACCAGACAATTAATATTTATTAATCAACATTAAATTATTTGTTTTGATAAAACTTTATATGCACGTGTTTATTGTATGATTGGAATATTGATGATTAAAGTATAATTTTATTCCAGTAGAGAATTGTATTAATAATTAAATAAATTTACAGTTATTCACTAAAATAAATAAACCTTATGAGAAAGTCTCAACTACAGGTTAAAATATATTTCTAGGCTATTATCATTCTTAAAAGTTTGAATATTGTGTTTTGTTACAATCTGTATCAAGTACGGTATCTGGTATAGTGTTAGTAGATCATAAAGATTATCATATTCTCAACTCGTGTAGAGTCGAGGGATGAGATGAAATGGAGCTTCCTATATTTGTAGAGGTCTGTCAATGTTGAGGGTCCCGGCCGACCATGCCTGACGCTCCGTCACAAGGGGGTGTACAAAATGAATGAGGTGAGTATGGATAAATTGTGTAATGAAATTTGTGCCCTCCATGGTATCTTTACCTTGTCGTGGTGGAGTGGCTTGTGTGCTTAAATGATCCTGAGAGCTATGCCGGCGGTAGCATTGCTGCCGATAGGGTTACCCATGCCGGACTGGTCGAAGGTGATAAGCCAGACGAAATAAGTACCTTGGTCGAAAGAGTGACGATCTTTCACCGTAAAAATACAACCGTCAAGAAATGCGGACATGGGTTCTACTGGGGTAAAATTTTCCGGAGGTCAAATAGTCCCGCATTCGGTTCTCCGGGCGGGGACTACTTCAGGGAACCCATGCCAAAGGCTCAAACACAGGGACATGTTCCTAGGAACATGGAATGTTAGGACTTTATACAATAGCGGGGCACTAGAGATATTAACGCGGGAATTGGATAAATCGCCCTTGGATATAGTCGCTTTACAGGAAGTTAGGTGGCCAGGAGAAGGTAGTCAGGAATCAGGAAGCTTTGCATTATACTATGGGGGTGCAGAAAGACCTGCATTTGGAACGGGTTTTTTAGTCAGAAGGAGGATCCTATCCGCTATCCGAGATATTAAGTTTGTTAGTGATAGGATATCATACATAATTCTAAAGGGTAAACGACATGATTTTATAATTGTAAATGTACATGCCCCCACAGAAGATAAAGATGACAAGATCAAGGATGAGTTCTATGAAGAATTAGAATGCTTATTTGATAGCCTTTCACGATATCATATGAAAATTGTCTTAGGAGATTTTAATGCAAAAGTGGGGCGGGAAGATATATTCAAACCAACAATAGGCAAATTCAGTCTTCATGAAGATATTTGATAGCCTTTCACGATATCATATGAAAATTGTCTTAGGAGATTTTAATGCAAAAGTGGGGCGGGAAGATATATTCAAACCAACAATAGGCAAATTCAGTCTTCATGAAGATAGTAACGACAACGGGGTTAGATTAGTCACATTTGCCACATCAAAGAATCTCATTGTTAAGAGCACAACATTTCAGCATAAGGATATTCATAAATGCACCTGGACGTCCCCAGATGGAGAAACTCGGAACCAGATAGATCATGTATTAGTGGATAAACGCTGGCACAGTAGCATCATTGATGTTAGATCAGTTAGAGGGACAGACTGCAATTCAGATCATCATCTGGTCAGGGTGAAAATCAGACAACGGCTATCGCTTATGAGAGGAACAAACGCTAAAGATGATTCAGTAAAATATGAATTAAAAAACTTGAAAAATGATGAAATGCGGCAAGAATACCAAATCAAAATTGCTAATAGATTTGAAGTACTGGAATCTTCAGATGACAATGTGGCAAACGAAGAAGAAACTGATATAAATAAAGAATGGGAGGCTATAAGAGATACTATTAAATTGTCAGCATCAGAAAGCATTGGTTGTTTAAAAAGAGGCAAAACAAGAAATGGTTTGATGAGGAATGTGCCGACATTGTAAAGAAAAGAAAGCTAGCAAAAATGAAATGGTTACACGAGCCAAATGAGGTAAATTTAGAGCAATTGGGTAGTGTTATACGGGAAACCACCAAGTTACTAAAGAGTAAAAAGAGGGAATATTTGAGAGAGAAGATTAATGATCTTGAAATGAATGCAAAAAATAGGAACATTAGAGAATTATATCAGGGAATTAGTATAGAGAAGAAAGGGTTTCAGGCTAGAACAAACATAATTCGGAATGAAAATGGGGATATGATTGCAGATTCCAAGAGTATATTAAATAGATGGAAAAGTTATTTTAATCAGCTATTAAATGTACATACAGAACAGGACATTGAGGAGGATAAGTTACAGACAGCAGAAATGCTAGTCGCAGAGCCAAGTGCATTAGAGGTTGAAATGGCAATTGAAAAATTGAAGATGTATAAAGCATCAGGTTCAGATGAGATCCCAGCAGAACTGATAAAATCAGGGGGAGAAAAATTGATGGACAAGATACGCTGGTTGCTTAGTTTGATTTGGGAAAAAGAAGCTCTTCCAGATGAATGGAAGGAATCAATTATCGTACCAATTTATAAGAAAGGAGATAAAACTGATTGCAACAACTATAGGGGCATCTCATTACTTTCAACTTCGTACAAAATTCTAACAAATATATTAGTAAGCAGACTTACTCCCTATATTGATGACATTCTAGGAGATCATCAATGTGCATTTAGAAGAAACAGGTCTACAACAGATCAGATTTTTAGTATAAGACAGATTTTAGAAAGAAATGGGAATATAATGGTACTGTACATCAACTATATGTAGACTTCAAAAAAGCATATGATTCAATTAAGAGGGAGAAGTTATATAGTATCCTGCTGGAGTTCGGAATTCCCAAAAAGTTAGTTAGACTTATACGAATGTGTCTAAATGGCTCAACGAGTAGGGTGCGTGTAGGCAAACAGTTTTCAGACACTTTTGAAATCCAGATGGGTTGAAGCAAGGAGATGCACTATCTCCTCTACTATTTAATTTTGTACTAGAGCATGCCATTAAATCTTTAGAGAATGAGGAAGGCTTACAACTGAATGGTATTAATAAGCTGTTAGTTTATGCTGATGATGTGGTACTACTGGCCGATAGCGAGGAGATACTAAAGGCCAACACGCACACACTATTGAGTAACACTAAGAAATTAGGACTGGAAGTAAATATCAGTAAAACTAAATATATGGTCACACGTAGAAATACATTATATAATAGAAATGGACAGCTAATGACAAATGAGGGAAATTTTGAGGAATTGGCTGAATTCAAATATCTAGGAACAATAATCACAAATAGGAATGAGATGCACAAAGAAATTAAACATAGGCTCAATTCTGGAAATGCGTGCTATAATGCATTGCAGAGACTCTTGATGTCCCAACTCCTTTCAAAAAACGTTAAGCTGAAAATATATAAAACTATTATTCTACCAGTTATATTATATGGGTGCGAAACATGGACTCTTACTTTAAGGGAGGAAAGGAGATTACGAGTGTTTGAGAATAAAGTTCTTAAGAAAATTTTTGGACCAAAGAGAGATGAACAGACAGGTGAATGGAGAAGACTACATAACAATGAACTACATGGTCTTTATAGGAAGCCAGATATAATAAGAACAGTTAAGTCCCGTAGACTGCGATGGGCAGGACATGTTACGCGTATGGGGAATGAAAGACGTGCATGGAAACTTCTTGTAGGAAAGCCAGAAGGAAAACGCCCAGTTGGTAGACCAAGAATGAGGTGGGAGAACAACATTAACTATGATTTGAGGGAGGTGGATTATACAGGAAATGATTGGAAGGCATTGGCTCAGGATAGGGATGTATGGAGAGCTTATGTCCGCGCGGCCATGAACCTACGGGTTCGATAGTGCCAGTGAGTAAGTAAGTAAGTAAGTAATGAAATTTGTGGCAGAGGAAAACGGAAGAAATAGCGAGAAAAACCTGCCCAAACTACATTCCGTCCACCACGAAATCCAGATGGAATGACCGAGACTCGATATCGAGATCCCAGCGGTGAAAGGCGAACGTCTAACCTCTTTCGCCACGGAGTCGCCGCATCATACATGTTATTAAAGTAAAATAATTTCATTCATCCAAGACTTTGTGTATAATCAATATTAATCATATTGAGTTTGAGATTAAGTTAAACCTTATAACTATGACAATTTTAATGAACTCAACATATATTATACGTATACTCGGACCAACGGATCTGAGCCCCTGTAGCCCTGGCATCGTCTTCAAAAAGTACACGTCAGTTCTCACACCATTCCACCGCGCTCCACTACGTCAAATAGAAGCCACTGTAACTGACCGAGTAGGGACGTTGCCAAACCTCCCCCGCTGTCAGGCTCTTGAATATTGAATAATGTAAGGTTAATTATTACTTCTTCATATTTAATTTGAGTAGATCTAATGACACTGGTTGATTTCTACAATTAATGGATATAATTATAATAGTGGATATTTGTTAGTTAAATGGAAATTACGTGAAGGGAATCTACATATGTTGTTTTTTAAAGACAAATGTTTCGTCATAAATACTTCTCCTTCATCGCATTGTCTTATTTGGTTAGATTTGGAACGTAATCCTGAAGTCCTAACAAAATTATAAAATTTTAGGTATGAACACACAGTCATGTACCCTCCTTTCTCATCCGGGCTAGGGACTGGCTACGGCGAAATTACTACATGCTACGATCTTATTTACATATTATATAACATACTGATACTATACAGGAATTCTAATTATGCTTATGAATTAAGCTAATGATAGTAATTTACAATTTACATACTATATAACATAACATACTGATACTGAGTTGACAACACTGGACTGTGGGTGCAAATAATATCCCGCAAGAAAGCTCAAAACTGTGCGTAATGGGAGGGGAGATAGAGACAGATAGAAAATAGAGACAGGCAAGAATGCAGGGAGGGAAATGATTTACCGAGTCAGAAACGGAATTAGTGTTTATTTCGCATTTCTTACGGGGGCACAGATCCGTTGGTCCAAGAATACTAAGATCACATGCACTTAAGCTTACTAAAAAAATTACTCATTGACACTAAGGAACACTAGGTTCATGGCCGCGCGGACGTAAGTTCTCCTGAGCTAATGTTTTCCAATCATCCCCTGTATAAACTAATTCACTCAAATGATGGTTAATGTTATTCTCCCACCTCATTCTTGGCTTACTTATTGAGCCCTTTCCCTCTGGTTTTCCTGCAAGTTTCCGTTCCCCTCGTTCGTTCCCCATTTGTGCCATATACATGTAGTTAAAACATGTATTAATTTATTTGACTACATCATGCACTTAAGCAACAATAGGTTAATAAAATAATTACAGTTATCTGACTTAAGCATAGTTTATACTAATGTTATCACTTAATATTTTTACAGTCAGACGACATTGAAAATTCAACAAAGAAGAACATTATATTTTGTAAACTAGGTTCTTCTGTAAATCTAAAATTTGCCTTATTATTATCATGAATTTCTTATTACTCATTAAAATATAATATGTGTAAAACGTAATCCAAAATTAATTTTTGTTCAGTTCTTGTAGCATTTTAGGGACTAAAAATTGATTGACATGTTTTAAATGTCCCCTTAAGGGGACAAAATGCCATTCTAAATTATGTTGCTGGCAAGCTACACGATGATACTAAGAATTTAATTATTTTCCAGTCTGGGAGTTCTATCGTAAAACCCTTGCTAGTTAACTTCAAAATACGGCTTGAAACCGGGGAGGTAGTTCTTAGGTTTTATTTATTTATTTATGTATTCAGAGTTCATCAAAATATATATCAAGTTCCTATAGGTAAAATTTCAAGATATAAAAAAGTAATTCTCGCTTTTCTTCACTCTCGGTTGCCCTTTTTAGTGGATTTCAAACGTATAATATTTCGTTTTAAAATATTGTAATATCTGTGGACATCTAAATGTTTAACAATAAAATCAGGAAGATTTCCTATTTATTTAAAATTCATTATGGCAGAAATTATCTGATAATGTAGTTGTAAATTATTTGTGTAGGACTATGAATAAATACAAACAGGAATGAGGTGCAAAATTAAATTAAACGTAGGCTGAAATCTAATAAACGCGTGCTATTTTGCATTACAGAGACCATTGTTATCCCAACTTCTCACAAAAAAATAGTTTTTTACATAAATATAGGTAAAAGCCTAATATTTGCACACATCTGCAAAAAGTGTGGATTTAATCAAAATATGAGATTATTTAATACACAAGTGATCTTCTTGGTGATAAAATATTAAAATATATATGAAGTCAATATGCCCATTTCACACATCAATTTTGTCTTCAGTCAATATCTGGTCTTGAGAATGACAGCTTGGCTGTAGAAACTTGTTGACCATTTTAAAACATTAATTGGTGAAATGGGCATATTGACTTCATATATATTTTAATGAGATTATTTATTGTTATAAACATATTAATTAATTTAGGATTTAGCGGATGAAGAGATTGTGGATGATTGATTGTACTAATAGTAAGTTAATACGGAAAAATCAGTGAATTAAATAAAAATTCCTTACTCTATGTAAATAACAATGGTAAGTAGATAAAAATGCACGATCGTCCAAAAAATAATTGTTTTCAAAATTCAGCTTTTATTGTGGTGTTTCTTTCTTTCTTTTTATAAAATAGTGTACTTACACAAGTAGCTGTTAGAATGGAAGAAGACCGAAGATCGTAGTTGTGAAAATGACCTTACTTAGCAACTACTTGCAATATTAAACCTAGTATTGCCTCCCCCCCCACTCGACTCTTCATACATCATATCATTCATTTTTCATTATCTCTTGTGAATTGCAATGTCGCCATTTTTGTAGCTTGTTTATATTTCATATTAAGGAAACCAAACAAAAATATAACGACATTCTCAGAGCTGAAATAACATGAGCACGTGATTAAGACATCAAGGGAATGGAGACATCAGAGATATTTTGAAATATTTTCTTAAAATATAAAATTTTATTATATCAGAACATAAAACATAGCAATCCTGTGTTTCTGCAACGGGAGTATTACATCCTTTGATACGTAATAATATTTTTTCATCAATTTGTGTTAAACTCTGACATGGTGCATCAGCTTAAATACTATTAGGCCTACTAGGCCAGCGGTGCGTAAGATTCCGGCTGAATTTCTTTGAATGAACACAACAGATGTTCGAAGAACATTTCCAAATGAATTCTATTTGCTTCACAAAATTTTACTGATTCTTCACAAATAATTTGTAGCTAAGAATGTCTCTTACTTCACAATTATTTATACTCGCTGCGGTTTGACTTAGATCGCTTTATTGTCTGCAAGCTCCTCGCTGATCCACAGTAACGGCAGGGCGAGTCCCCGGGATGCGGATAGTCGATGGGAATGCCTGTTCTCCCGGTTAACTCGAGGTCATTCGTGGACCATTTGACGGATCATCAGGAGGCTCAAACTACTGTATGCCTATTCTCCCGGTTAGTCGAGGTCGACTTGTGGACCATTTGTCGGGTCATCAGAAGGTGAACGACCTCACGTAGTTTCCCACGTTTGCAACAAACAGGAGAGTTAATTTTGTTCCACATTTCTCTCTAAAGTACGGATTTAAGGTGACATAAATATGTGGGCCTACTATTCTTCTATGTTTAAAATTTTAAATACACTTAACCCAGAAAAGTCAATTTTTAATAACTGTTTTATAATATGCTATATTAATACAATTTAAAATATTTTGGAATTTTATCAGTTAATAGAAATAATAATTAATAATATATTTTAATTGACTATTTAACTCATGCCACAAATGGAGACAATGACCAATCACATTTCAATGATTTTTATTTACAACCAATCACAGTCGTGTTTCGCCTCGAATTTATCAAACAAAAGTTTATCATATTAAAGAAAGCTCCTCCTTTTTAACATTTTGAATAGGTCATAGCATTGCTTTGCAGTGACTGACCCTATAAGAAATACGGCTACCAGATTGTATAAATAGTGCATGGATGTCAGCAGGTAGCGCATGCGGGAGATAATATAAAAACATTTGTAGCAATTCATTATACCACAAAAAAAAAAAGAAACCACTGTTTGCACTTTCTTAAACGAATTATTTTCCATGAAATGACGTTGCAAAAATAATATAATTTACATATTTATATCAGAGGGCATCTGAAATTAATTAATTCCTATAATGTTGGTTATAAATTTCTCCACTAAGGTGCATTCTTACAATATTGCGATCCTTTGGCAATAAATAATATGATCTGGTTGCAGTGATGAATAAAAAAAGCAAATGAAGTTTACCAATCGTTTCTCATTAGGTTTCAAACATCGCCGTTTACATTAAATATATAAATATTTTAAAATAACTATAGTTAAATAATGATTTGTGAGTAAACAGCTTAATTTTATTCGTTAAATAGTCCTAACAAATGCCACTCTTGATTTCCAAATTCTCTAGATAAATTGGATAAATACGTACTAAAATTAGTAAACCTGATTCTGCCTAAAATACATTCGTAGAACCTATTTTACATGTGATTATAAATCTTTTAAGCACTTTAAATAAGATTTTAGAACCTAAAAATCCGAGGTCTAGTCAGTACATACTTCTCTCAGGTCGAACATTCAAGAATCGATCTTTCTGCAGATGAGGTATCGATACATGTGGAACGATCTCCGCGGGATTTCCTATTCGTGAGTCGATAGCAATTGAAATTGATAGAAATTGAAAACATGTGCAATAATGCGTCAAAATAACAATTAAGGGACATTTTACATGAAATCGGCAAACAATTTATGAAAATTGATGGTTACATTTTTTTATAGTGAAACGTTATGTCGTACTGAATATATGCTTCTCAGTTTGATATGATTAAATAGCAATAAAGCTGTCAATTTATCGTATTAAAAAAACTCTTGTTTGAAATA
This sequence comes from Diploptera punctata, assembly GCA_030220185.1. Classification (NCBI taxonomy): domain Eukaryota; kingdom Metazoa; phylum Arthropoda; class Insecta; order Blattodea; family Blaberidae; genus Diploptera; species Diploptera punctata. The sequence goes on from JASPKZ010003842.1 coordinate 2,103,001, forward strand.
CATTTCTGAAAGTGTATCTACTACCTCAGGTTGAAAAGATACTCGGTAATCACATTACAGATCAGCGGTGACCAACTCATGCTCTTTGTGCAAGAGCACTCTTCCCTGCATGTGTGCAGGCGGAAGAGCAGAACGCTCAAATAATCAATAAAGAAGGAATGAAGGGACGTTACGGCACGTCTAAACTAATGTCAATTTGCTAGAATTCTCGGTCTAATCATGCCGGACTATGCATCAGATTTGAAACGGAGTTTCGTCATCCCCAATTGTTTATTTTAATCGGTAATGGGAATATGTATACTTATTTACTGAATATGAAGGAAAGCAAAATGTTTAATGGGTCCGAAAGTTCTTACTTAACGCAAGTTCAATATTCAGACATATTATTCTAAATACCATGCGAATCACAAGGGTAAAGATCACACAGCGGAGGTCGAAAAGCTAAAGAAAAACTTTTCTTCCGCGACTGCACAAAATAGTGTACATTTATTTCATTACACTTATGCTATTTTTAAATGTAATTGTTTGAATTAGTTCCATTTTTAATCATCACACATTATCATTATCATTATATTTATTTATAAACAGGTTTACAATATAATAAAACATATTCCCGCGCACAAAGCTTTTTGAATTTTTATCTTCTTTCTCCATTCTTCTCTATCTTTCCATTCCAATTCTTCAAAACCCAGCTCCCTCATACCTCTCCTTACATCATTCATTCATTTAAATCTAGGTCGACCTCTCTTTCCTTTCCTAGGTGGCATACATTCCAAAGCTTGTCTGGATAATCTTTTCTCTGGCATCCTATGTATATTACCATATCATTCTACTTGTGTGTATCTCAAAAAAATCTAATATTCAATTTTGGACTTCCATTAGTTGTCTGATGATTGTATTTCTGATTTTTTTCCAATTTAGAATGTCTAGTTGAGCGTCTAAAACAATCCATTTCAGTAGACATAAGCTTTAATCTCAATTTTTTTATTCAATTGCCAAGTTTCTGCACCCTATGTTAGCCTGCTTCTAATTATGGATTTATAGATTTATAAGTTGGTATCTATTATTATGTTCTTATCTCACAAAACCCCATTTAACATTCTTATTACCGATCTGCCTTTTTAATTCCATATTTTGTCGTTTTCTTGGGTACATTTTGAGTTAATTTTGATCCCCAGATAATTACATTCTTCACATCATTTGATACATCCCATTTCATCTTCCAAAACCAAATCTTTCTTTTCATCACCACAAGATAAATAAAATGATTTATTAAAATTTACTTTTAAACCCCATTTAATATACTATTCTATGAGTTTTCGACTCATATATTCCAGGTCCTCAGAATCCTGTGCTATAACCAACTGGTCATCTGCAAATAATAATGTATAAATAGGTATCCCACACCTTTACATTTTTTTCTTTCATGTTTGTAAAGCTTGTTGTATATAAATCTTGAACAACGTTGGGGATAAGCTGCAGCCTTGACGTAAACCTTTTGTTACTGAAAATTCATGGGACATATTTTTCCCTATCTTTATTCTAGAATTTGCATTTGTTTATTGCAATTTAATTTACATATTGCATTCACAAGTAATTTATTTTCAATATTTTCTTGTAAAACTTCCCATAATTTATTTAGCGGTACAGAATCATAAGCTTTTTTCTAAATCGACCAATAACAAATGCAGAAGTTTCCCTTTAGCATTTGCCTTTTCCATAAGTTGTTTAACAACAAAAATATGATCAGCTGTTGATCTTCCCGCGAAATCCTGCCTGTTCTTCATCCTCTTTATCGCTATAATCTTCATCTATTAAATATTTCAAAATTTTACTATATAATCTACTAAATGTATTGAGAACCGCAGTACCTCTGCTGTAATTATTACAATCATCTCCTTTTTTTATGAATACCTGATATAAGTCCTGTTTTCCATTATGTAGGTACCTCTTCTCCATTAATACATGTTTCAAAAAGAGATCTTAACATTTCAAATAATTTGTTCGTGCCATGTTTAATAAGTTCAGGATATATTCTATCAGTCCCACTGGACTTACGATTCTTCAATTGTTCTTCATTATTATAATTATTATTATTTATCTATATATTCCGTTATACCCCGTTTGGTGTTAGATCGCTCCCTAGTGGGAGTGTTGAACCAAAGCTAATTGAGTTATGCTTATTTACCTATACATGTCAGCTATTATTATTATTATTATTATTATTATTATTATTATTATTATTATATTATTATTATTGTTGTTGTTGTTGTTGCAGCAGAACCGTCTGCTTGTGAGTCAGTTGTTCGTGTCAGCTACCAAAATCGCAAAGCATATTGGGAAATAACGCCGCAGGTGCAGGAGCGTAGCGTTCATTTAAGCGCTGGAAGCGCCGCTTCCCTATCAATAGATGCAAAATACCGTATCTACTAGCTAAACACAATAAAAAATTCTCCTCGTCACATACGTAAATACTATTGCAGTGAAATCATCCGTGAGGGGCTTCATTAATTATATCAACTGTTAGGCTTTCCACTCTTTTAATCTCCATAGCTCTGGTCAGTCTTTCATCCGCCGAGCGCCAGGAATATGTATGTCTTCAGTGCACTTCGCATGCCTGACTGGACGCTCTCAATACGTTCAACTACATAGAGAACCGATATCTCCTCTCCCCGCAAAGCCCCGTGACAATGTTCTCCTGCCTGTGGCAAGAAATGTTGTGTTCTTTTTTTATTTTACAAATTAATCGGAAATTATTTAGTATGGTTTTTATTTGCTGTGTTTTTCATGTTGCACTCCATAATATTAAATTATAGTAATAACACCAGTTTTGTTATTTCTACAAGAAATAATAGGTTTTAAGAAGCGAGAAACTTGAACATGCTTTGTGGAAGCGCTGTGATGTTCTGACTACATTGTATTTGCCAATACCTCTCCAGTTGTAAGAACCACGTGGCGCGTTAACAATATGCGATATAAACTCAGACTAGCCAAGTACCTCATATGCTTGCAACGGATTATTGAATGAAAGTAGTTCATATGGTTGCGTAATTGAACAGAAAAATTAAAAATTAAATCATTATTCACACTTACTTCTGACAAAAAACTTAATAAAAGTTCTAGAAGATGGGCGACCCAAACGGACCTCAAAATAGCTGCAGTCATCAAAGAACAGAACATTTTCACCCGAAACTATCGCGTGCAGATGTATGAAACTCTAGTATGGCTATGTGATTGTAGTGATTTAATATACAGGGTTCCTACAAATGCTCTTTCGGGTTTTGAACACATGTAACTAACGTTTAAATAAACTTACAAACATGAAACTAGTACTAATAGAAAGAGAAACTCAAAACGTTTTGGTTACAGTGCCTTACAGATGTTCAATTTGAGCTCCGTTGGTAACATGACACATATCAAGCCTGTAGTCCACTTCCGCTCAGGAACGTTGTAGCATATCATGGTCAACTGTTTCGATGGCTGCTGGGATGCACCCTCTTAGATCACGGACTCTCTGTGGAAGAGGTGGCTTGTACACAAAATCTTTGACATAACCCCACAAAAATAAGTCAAGGGGTGTGAGGTCTAGCGAACGCGGAGGCCAAGGAAGAAGTTCTTCATCGTCATTACCAACACGGCCAATTCATCGGTTCGGTAGTCTGGTGTTGAGCTCCAATCTGACTTCATTATGAAAATGAGGGAGTACGCCGTCCTGTTGAAAGATCACGTTAGGCATTTCCTGTTCCAGCTGAGACAGCAGCCATTGTTGTAGCATATCCAGGTACTCGCATCCTCCAATTGTTTTCTTTACAAAGAAGAACGGGCCGTACACTTTCTGCAGGCTTATAGCGCAGAATACGTTCACTTTAGGAGAGTCGCGGACATTATTATCATAATTATCATCATTATCGTCATCATCATCATCATCATCGTCACCGTCACCGTCATCGTCACCGTCACCGTCATCGTCACCGTCACCGTCACCGTCACCGCCACCGCCACCGCCACCGTCACCGCCACCGCCACCGTCACCGTCACCGCCACCGCCACCGCCACCGCCACCGTCACCGTCACCGTCACCGCCACCGCCACCGCCACCGTCACCGTCACCGTCACCGTCACCGTCACCGCCACCGCCACCGCCACCGCCACCGCCACCGTCACCGTCACCGCCACCGCCACCGCCACCGCCACCGCCACTGTCACCGCCACCGCCACCGTCACCGTCACCGCCACCGCCACCGTCACCGTCACCGTCACCGCCACCGCCACCGTCACCGTCACCGCCACCGCCACCGTCACCGTCACCGCCACCGCCACCGCCACCGCCATCCTCACCGTCACCGCCACCGCCACCGCCACCGCCATCCTCACCGTCACCGTCACCGTCACCGCCACCGTCACCGCCACCGTCACCGCCACCGCCACCGCCACCGCCACCGCCACCGTCACCGTCACCGTTACCGTCACCGCCACCGCCACCGCCTCCGCCACCGCCACCGCCACCGCCTCCGCCACCGCCACCGTCACCGTCACCGCCACCGTCACCGCCACCGTCACCGTCACCGCCACCGTCACCGTCACCGCCACCGTCACCGTCGCCGTCGCCGCCGCCGCCACCGCCACCGCCACCGTCACCGTCATCACGTCATCATTATTATTATAGTAGTGGTTGATGTTCTTATGGTTGCGCTTCCTCCAACGTATAAGCTTCCCACGCTACGCCACTGGCAGGTTGTCTAATGGCGAATTTATGAAAGTCTGTAAGAAAATAGCAGCTGAATTGTTATGCCCTAATCAAATTGAATTATTTGACGCAATTAGTTTCCTCGTACAATAGAGGGGTCTAGTGAGAGAGGAAGCTATGCCACTTTGAGAAGAAATGGAAATAATTAGTGCTATTTATATTAAAATGTATACTTTTCCTTTTGAATAGTTTACATAACTGTTAGTTAAAGAAGAAAATATGTACCCCTTTATTGTACAAATAAATTCGTAATAAAATCTAATGTATAAAAATGAATATTTGTTTCTTGGTTTGTTTGTTTGTTCGTTCGTTTGTTCTAACTTTATGCGCGGCCATACAGTTGATCCGATTGTGATGGGGTTTTTGCAAAATGTTCAGGAGATTCCCGGGATGAACATAGGCTATAAGAGAGTTGTAATACTCAACTTCTACACCCTTAAAAATCACCCTTTGTAGTGGAAAACGTGAAAAAATTCTTTGGCGGTTAAATGGCTTACGCTGCCTAAACCACAACAAATACGCGAAATTAATTTAGACAGAATTGAATATCCCAATAAACTCTACAAAATCGTCCGCGACAGCATGTGTTTACGCATAATTCGCAATAGCCATTTTTGTCTTTAATTGATGCCAAGAAGAACGGGGTAAGTAGATTGCCGGACAAGCGTGCATCCAGTTGTGATGGGGCTTTTTGCAAAATGTTTAGGATTTTCCCGGGAATGTTATAAGCTACAAGAGAATCTTAAATCTCAAGTCCTTCACCCTTAAAAATCGCCCTTTGCAATGAAAAGTAAAATAAAAGTGGCTTTTTGTACGCTTAAATGGCTTACGCTGCCTAAACCATAACAAATACACCAAATTAATGTACACAGAATTGAATATCTTAAAAAAAACTCTACAAAAAAGCGCGCGACAGCATATGTTTATCTTTTAGGGATAACTCACAATAACTATTTTTGTCTTTCATTGATGCCAAGAAGATCGGGATTAAGTAAATTACCGGGCAAGCAGAGCAGCAGCACGGATAACTAGAAATAACGAATTTTGTCTTTCGGCTCATTAATGCCAAATACATCGGGATACGTAGATTCCCGGGCAATGCCAGGTAATCAGCACGGGGTATCTAAAAATATTAATGATATAAATTTATAATTATTATTCCTTTTACTTATTCAACTAAACGTAAAAACACATTAGACCTATCATTTATTTAGGCTTATCAGCGCACGCCGGGTATTAACTAGTGGTTAATATAAAGTGTCAGTGTTGTAAATACGGTTACATTCAAAACAACATTTTTATTAACAAATACTGTCTTTATTTCATTTTATTTGTTTCTCAAAATAAAGTATTTTATCTGAGATCTTTCTTCTGCAAGCTTCTAATTAGCCTCTGCTTTAAGAAATAGATAACTCATTTATTGCTGTGTTCGATAATGTATGTCAGTGTTGTGAGATACAATGTACTATAGTCATACGTAACTAATTATCATCCTCTAAAGGCAATGTCTTATCAATGAAGCCATTATTTTTTCTCAATTTCCAGTTCTTGTCGCCTTTTCAATATTTAAGGGTATGGCTCAAGTGGACAAACGAATTTCGATATAATTTTGATTTTAAAATGAAGCTTAGGAATAGCAAAAATGAAACCAGGAAAAAAAATTCGGACCATCCAGAAACAAACGAGTAAAATAGCATTTTATAAATCACTGTTTTCTATATTGCCTGAAGAATGTAGTAGCCATTGCTGTTTTAACGACAGTTTTGTTATTCAGACGTTAAATCCAGGATTGAAGCATTACAAAATTCTATAGTCAGTCTCCTATCTTCTCTATTTTTCGATCTCTTCCTCTAAGCCTCTTTCTTCCATTGTTCTTACTACTACTTGTATCCATATTTTTTTGTCCTTCCCTCTTCCTTCCTCCTATTGGATTCCATTCATAAATCCTTTTCGGTAATCTGCCTTCCGCATTCCTCATTATATATCGAAACGAATATATATATATATATCCATCCATCCATAGTAATTCTGCCCGAGGGCAGGTCTTTCACTGCAATCATAGCATTTTCGTGCTATGCTTTGCAGCTAGGGAATTATAGATGTGGTAGCTTCCCGTTGCTTTCCACACCGGTGAAGGATGATGGCCGTATGATTTTCGGGGACCTTTGAGCCCTAAGCATCCTGACATTTGTCTTACAGATGAGGAAAAATCCCGAAAAAACCTCACCCAGGAGTCTGTCCCGACCGGGAATCGAACCCGGGCCCGCTGCGTGACAAGGCAGCTCGCTACCCCGAGACCATAGCGGTGAAAATATATATATATATATATAATGTCATATTATAAATGTCTTCTTAAACTAAAAAAAAAAATCCAGATAGCCATGGAGTCAAGATTCTCTGATCAATTTTAATAACTTTTCTTATAGTTATTCCTGCATTTTTAATTTTGTTTCTCATATAAAAGTATTTTTACAGCGTGAGGATGTCGGTCTCTTGCCTTCCTCCGTGACATAAGACTAGAGGGTGTCTCTCTTTTTACCCTTATTGTCGACCTGTTCTGCAAAGGATATCCTACTTGTAGCAATGCTACTGCCGTCTTAACATTAAAAAACCATCAAATAAACTTAACCCCACCAACACGATAGGGCGGAGAAACCTTCGGGGAGATATAAATTTGTACAATGTAGCCTACATTACAGATTATATATATATATATATGTGTGTGTGTGTGTGTGTGTGTGTGTGTGTGTGTGTGTGTAGTAAAAGGTAAAATGATACCACTATAGAGCTCAGAGGGCTCTAGGGATAATTTGATGTTAAGGGCCCAACCTTTTTAGACAGATGGATTGTTTGCCCTGTGTGACGGCCTCCTTACTCCCAGAACAAGCATCTGGTACTCATTTCCATTAGAGGCTGAGTCGATCCCAGGGCAATGGTGCCGTCAGAAGATTTAGGGACAATTTAAAAATCCTGGCACCATTGGGACTTGAACCTCCGATCTTTTTCCTTATAGCGTATTATATAGTACATATATTTTTTTATTCAATATCCCAGATTGTCATTTCGACATTTCTGGTGTTTTCTCCCGGCATTGGCTTAATTGTAACCCACTTCTCAAGTTAAAAGGCGGAGTTACGTTACCCCAATGATGTGATGGGTGATAAATGATAATGTAGCGCCAGGAGAGTTCTTAACCTAAACTTAACCTAAATTCCAGACCATAGGCAACCACAGGAATTATTCTCTTTAAAGAAAACTTCCTATGGTTTGACCGGGAATAGAACCCGGGACCTCATGAACAGTAGTCATAAACGCTGATCACTAGCCCATGAGGCTGGTATATATATATATAAACAGTGTTAATGAAAATTAATAATCCACAAAAACAATTACCTTCCCTCTTAGCTGCAGCGAATTTTAAACTAATTAACACTTACATTGGTAACGCATCAGATAAGAAGCATTCGTTTAATTTAAAATGATTAAAAACTTAGTAGAAATAATTTTAATTTGTGCCAAATTAATGATAATATGCAACACTAACTTTCAGTTATGCATGATTTATTTTCACTGAGGCCGACATATTCAAATAAGATGGATTGGAAAATTGAGTATCGCAATTTAAGGGTTAAAATCTATTTGTTTTCCAATTTGCTGCATTTCCAGGACCACGACGAGGACGTGAGGGATAGGATATTCCTGTTGTCCCTTCATATATTTTATTCAATGTATTAATTCTAGGAATTGTGTGAACTAAAATTTATGATTGCAACATAGATTAGTATAATATAGTATTTATGTAAATAGAATATAATTCTGTTTATTGATACAAAATCCAATGTGTAATATCTAGATAAATTTTACAGAAAACATTGATGAACTTTTCTTGAAGTTATATTTATAAAACTGTAAATAAGTTAATTTCAATTTATTGAAGTAACAAGAATTACCACTGATTACTTTCTATGCTGCAGTCTTAACTTTTAGTGAAAAAAATCCGATCCATACATTAGTATTTTAATTGAATGAATCCTGATCATAAAATGAAGGAATGACAGGTATTTGGTCCCGTTAACGTTTTTATGCAAAATGTATTGTTTTACATAAAAACGTTTCACCAAGAGCAAGTTATATAAATTTTATAATTGCGATCGATCTGTTGGTAATCAATGTTTTTCAAACCGAAAAAAATGGAGGTAAAATTTTGTCACTTGCTACTTGGTCCTATTTTCACAAAACTTAGAATAACAATTAATAATAACTTACAATAACTTACTTAACTTACAATAACTTATGTTACAAAATCTTAAGAATAGTTTACAATAACATTTTCAAAATCACACTATTACATTATATAAAATCTAGAGTTCATAACCTAAAATATGAATCATCTATTTACAAAGTCTCTGTACTTACATCGACATGATAAAAAATAATTATACCTTTAAACAAAATTATCATCATCGTAATCCGTTTACCAATTACCAATGTACACATATCCATAACATTCTTTTTAAACGTCACATTAGTTGATTTGTTTATTAAGATAAATTTTACACACCAAAACTTCCTTTATTTACTGTTCATTGGCACTTGTATGATGTCTCTGAACTGTCAGTAAAATTTAGATACCAAAAATTCCTTTATTTACTGTTTATCGGTACTTGTATGATGTCTCTGAACTTTCAGTGTAGTGATAAAGATTAATGTTGCCTTTAAACAAAATGGCATTAGTAATACTTTTGTGAAATAAATTTTTCTATCAGTAGGACATGAGTACTCCATGTGTCTATGAGATTCTTCTCTGCGATGTGACCTGATGCAAGCAGTTGTCTATGAGGCCAGTTGTTCATTTATTTGAATCTGAAACACAGCCTAATTAAACATAAAAATGCAGCATCATATTTCACAATATTGAAAACACTGATTCCAAAAATGTAGTACTTAGATTAAAGAAAAATGTAGAAACATTAAAACTAAATGTTGCTCTATGCCCTGGCAACCTTAAGGGATCCCGATATTTATGTCCCCTCGGGAATCGGGGTGGTCTAGATATACCCCCAGACACTGGGTCCATTTGTTCGTCCAAGCGAGGAGCATGGTCCGCGGTGTGGCTTTTGTGATCCGAGTATCTTGAAGTTTATATATCCTCTGGAATTGGAGTAAATCTAAATAAAGTTCTGCAAAAAACCAAACTAAACACATAAGGATTGAAAAAGTTATATAAATGGTATAATATTACATATCAAATGCTTCAAATCATCAATTTAGATATTACAGAAAAGGAACAAGTATAGTTTCAATATATATAATAGCTTATTTAAATGCAGCTCCATCCAGTTTATAAACATTTTTGTTTGAATAATTTTACCGGTATATTTCCTCCAACATTTTTTCCTCTCCATTGTTCTCAAATTGTCAGTTGAATGTCAAAATGTTACATGATTTTCAATGTCACCACCTTGATAATTACCGTTGTTGTCTTCCTCAATTTTTTTCTAAAATGTAAAATTCACCTCTGATCAGCAAGCTAACATTGACAGATAGTAGACAGTTCTATGTTTGCATACATAATTTATTTTAGTTATGTGAATAACAACCAGTCAGCTGCAAAAAATAAAATCTGAAGCAGTACCATGGTTACTGTCTTTTATTGTTTCTAGAATGACAGCAACAAAAATAGAAATCCACGGTGTTAAAATTGTTTAAGAATTGTTATAGAGATAGAATGAGAGTGTCTAATATAATATATCAAAATGAACGTTTGTTTGTTTGTATGTTTGTTTGTTTGTTTGTTCGTACTTTACGCGGGCATACCGTTGATCCGATTGTGATGGGGTTTTTTGAAAAATGTTCAGGAGATTCCCGGGATGAACATAGGCTATAAAAGAGTTGTGATACTCAACTCCTACACCCTTAAAAATCGCCCTTTGTAGTGGAGAAAGTGAAAAAAGTAGCTCTTTGGACGCTTAAATTGCTTACGCTATCTAAACCATAACAAATACACAAAAGTAATGTACACAGAATTGAATATCTCAAAAGGCTCAACAAAATATTCCCGACAGCATATATTTATCTCTTACGGATAACTCACAATAACCATTTTGAACTTTCATTGATGCCAAGAAGATCGAGACAAGTACGTAGATTCCTGTGCAAACATAGCAGCACATGGCGGGTATTCTTTTACAGATAACTCACAATAACGAATTTTATGTTTTAACTCATTTATGCCAAGAAGATCGAGATAAGTAGATTCCCGGGCAACACCGTGTAATCAGCACGGGGATTCTTAAAATAATTACGATATACATTTATTATTATTTTTCATTTTACTTATTCAACTAATCATAAGAAGTACATTCATTTTCGTCTTTCAGCTCATTTATGATCGGGATGAATAGATTTCCGGACAACGCAGGGTAAACAGCACGGGTATCTAAAAATAATTACGATATAAATGTTTCCGTTTACTTATTTAACTAAACATAATGCACATTAATTTTCGTATTTAAGCTCATTTATGTCAAGAAGATTGGGATAAGTAGATTCCCGGGCAACGCCGTGTAATCAGCACGGGGTATCTACTTATTCAACTAAACATAAAAGCACATTAATTTTCATTTATTTATGCGTTGCAGCGCACGCCGCAGTGAGAGATACATATTATCATGTATGGAAGAAGCTGTAGAAAATATAGCTTTTTTATGGAGTTCACTTGTATCTGTAACCACAGATGGGACACTGGTAGGGTGTAGCTTGGGAATTGTGTAGTGTCTCAAAGACAAATTAAAAGATCAGACAGCCTGGGGAATCCATTGCATCATTCATTAAGAAAATTTGTGTGCTAAAAGCGTTCTGCAGAATGAAGTGATGAGTGTTGTAGTTAAAACAATTAACAACATCAGATCCCAAAGAGTTCTTGACAGATCTTGATTGCGAGTATGTGACATACCCTACTTTTAGTGAAGTTCAGTGGCTCACCAGGGAAAAATTGTTGAAACGATTCTTCGAGTTGCTTGATGAAATTGCAACATTCATGGAAATGATAGGCTCATTACATTGTGCTAATATGTAATAAGAATGTTGTACGTGTGTTATACCAATAAATCACAGCATTGTGACATGAGTGTAAGACTATTTTAACCTTACTCAAAGCCAAACATAATTATATCCATTTAGTAATTGGTTATAGCTCTTTAAATTAATATATTTTCAATATTAAAGAACATTGAATACTGCACGTGACCAAAGAGTGGTTTAATGTTTCTTAATAGCGACTAGCCGCCTCTGAGTGGGCTGCTGCACACTTCCCGACCACTGATGCTCCTGCTTACTCGCGAGTCCACAGGGCACTTCCTAAGTGCAGCTGAGCTGGTCACCGCTGTTATAGATGATTTAATGCTCTACCCCTATCATTTGAAAATTAGTATGTTGATATCTACAGTATTTTGAAAGGCATAAGCCCAATCAATATGCAATAATGTTTAATCGGTTTAATTAAAATTATAATTGTAATTAAATGTATTGTAATCCATCTACTCAACAACCACTTTTATGAAATTAAAAAAAATCAGATTTTTTCCGTGATGACGAGTTTGTTTGCAATGCGAATTAATTTAGTTAGGTGAAAATAAACTTGCAAAAGTAATTATGTTTCTAGAATGTCCTATCTGTAGACTGCCCCTAATACTTTGGAGATCGCTCGCTCGTGCAAACAAGGACACCCCGTGCGGTAGTAGTCGTGCTTTGTGTACTTTAAAACATAATAATAATAATAATAATAATAATAATAATAATAATAATAATAATATAATAATTATTATTATTATCATCATCATCATTATAGTGAAATAGCGATTACTACGCACACCTCCAATTCCAAGTTTCACGAGGTTCACTCGATAGGAGTCAATGGATTCTTTTTTAAGGGCGTAATAATCCAGAGTATAGCTTCCTCAGAGAGATGTAAATCCGTGAACCTCATGTGGTAGATTTTCGATATGTAGAAGAACCTCGCGCTTGAAATAAATGACCTCTGAGCGAAATTCTTCAGTCATATCAGTGTTAGATTTAAATTGTTATGCTAATGATCTGAGATAATAGATAGTGTAATTAAATGTAATTATCATGTTATAATCACTGATATAGGTGATTAATGTTGTGTTGCTTTTGGCTAACGTATAGTTTTGTTTAAATTTCTGTAGGCCTATACGTTCAAATTCTAACTTGTAGTCTGTTGTAAACATTATTACCTAGAGCTAGTAGTTTTGTAATTTATTGTAATATTCTGTTCTAGTACACTACACCAATGTCTGATGTTGAAACATGTGAGGAATGTTAAGCTACCAATAATAAGTTATAGCAATTTATTATGCTATAAGCGATATTTAAGAGGCATAAATGTATTTTATGGAGCACTTCCCGTTTACATAAGACCAGTTTAGATGTACTCATCCTAAATACAGTATAATTATACGCACACTAATAAAATAAAGCACTTAAATATTCAAAATTGTCTATTTAAAAAATTAAAAATCTTTATTATTTTAAATTTGAAAGTGACGCCTAAAATAACGAGATACAGCACAAAGACTCACAAACAATTTAAAGACAAATGTCTGATAAATAATCTAAAGTTGAGAAATTTAGAAGGGGAGCAGATATTTATGGCAAGCTAACTCTATGTTATTATAGTTTGGTAGGAAGTGTTATAAACTTGCTTTTTTTTAAAGTGATGTAAGAAATTATTTCGTCATATTTTGCAGGGTAAACTAAAGTATACTGAATGCAAAGTTCTTTTAAGATTGAAATTGTTAATTATAATAACATTAATTTTAGTCTATTCAATTAATAATATAAGAGGTTTTGTCAATAGCATTTGTTACTTACTTACTTACTTACTCACTGGCACTATCGAACCCGTAGGTTCATGGCCGCGCGGACATAAGCTCTCCATACATCCCTATCCTGTGCTAATGCTTTCCAATCATTCCCTGTATAATCTACTTCCCTCAAATCATAGTTAATGTTGTTCTCCCACCTCATTCTTGGTCTACCAACTGGGCGTTTTCCTTCTGGCTTTCCTACAAGAAGTTTCCATGCACGTCTTTCATTCCCCATACGGGCAACATGTCCTGCCCATCGCAGTCTACGGGACTTAACTGTTCTCAATAGCATTTGTTAAGTAACAAAATAAATAATTCGTTTAATAATAACACGATGATATTGAATGTGAGGCTTGAAATATAAGTTCTGGCAATTGATAAAATAAATGAGTCAGCAATAATTTTTATGAATCAGGCATGCTGAGTTAATCGCTTCCTGTTGAGAAATATAAAACACGTAATTAAATACCTTAATGAATCAATGCATTACGGTTAGAAGCTTTCAGAACCAAATATAAATACCTTAATGAATCAATGCATTATGGTTAGAAGCTTTCAGAACTAAATATAAATGAATGTTATTACAGTCTAATTCATTCTTTCTATTTAACTCATGCCCCAAATGGCGTCAATGACCAATCAAATTTCAATGAATTTTAATTTACAACCAATCACAGTCGTTTTTCACCTCGATTTTATCACTTTCATTTTATTAAGTGGCTCCCAGATTGTATATATAATGCCCGAATGTAATCAGGTTCTGCTTGTGAGATTTAATAAAAAAACATTCGTAGCAATTGATTATACCACAAAAAAAAAAGAATCTACTGTTTGCACTTTCTTAAACGTGTTTTTTTTCCAGGAATTAATATTGCAGAAAAATATAATTAACCTATTTATATCATAGGACATCAGTAATTAATTAATAATCTGTAATAATGTTTATTTTTTTTCTCCACTATTTGGCAATAAATATGATCCGGTTGCAGTGATGAACAAATGAAACATAACGTTTCTCATTTGTTTTCAAACATCGCCGTTTACATTAAATATATAAATATTTTAAAATAACTACATTTAAATAATGATTTGTGAGTAAACAGTTTAATTTTATTCATTAAATAGCCCTAACAAATGCCACACTTGATTTCCAAATTCTCTAGATAAATTCACTCGTCACTTGGTGAGTCGTGAATTTGTCGATAATTTGGAAATCACTCGCGGCATTTCTTATGACTAATGTTATATATGTTCAAATCACTGATATACATGTAACTAAAAACAAGAATTTTAATTTAACTTCTTCTTCTTCTTCTTCACTTCCTGGTTTAGGCAAGAGTTGCCTGTTCCGTCTTCACTAATAGATCTAAGACCATCTCTTCCGAGGACGTCCAACATCTCTTCTTCCTCTTGGAAAATAATGGAAGATTTTATTTGGTAATCTTCTTTCTTCCATTCTTTCTACATGTTCTTTCCACTGTATCTTGTTAAATATCTTTTCTTTTATGGAGTAGATCTGCAGTTCTTCACGGATATCCTCGTTTCTTATCTGGTCCATTCTAGTGCAGCCTTTTACTCTTCTTAAAAATTTCATCTCGGCTGCTTGGATTTTACTTTATTGTGAAAATCAATTAAATATTAATGACTCATAAAAATCATCATGACCCTATAGCTCCATTTTAGGAGCATAGGGCATGAGTAAGAGCTTTCCACTGCGCGATTACTGGCGGGCGACAGCCTTCTCTTTACTTCAGGGTTTTCCTACTTTCTTCATCTCATCATAGACAGTTCGCTTCCAGGTACCACGCGGACGTCTTGTACTTCTGCTCCCAGAGAATTTCAATCAAGGGCACGTATTTTCATAGAGTTGGGATTTTTCTAAGAGTGTGGCCTGTCCAGCGCCATTTCATCCTCCTAATTTGCAACCTCTACCGGTTGAATGGACAGCAAATGACAAATGAGGAAAATTTTGTGGCTGCATTCAAATACCTCGGAACAATAATCACAAATAGAAATGAGATGCACAAAGAAATTAAACATAGGCTCAATTCTAGGAATGCATGCTATTATGCATTGCAAGGACACTTATCATCCCAACTACTTAAAAAAAACATTAAACTGAAAACATATAAAAGTATTATTCTACCAGTTATATGAATGCGAAACATGGACTTTTACTTTTAGGGAGGAAAGGAGATTACGAGTATTTAAAAATAAATATCTTAGGAATTTTTTTGGACCAAAGAGAGATAGGTAAATGGAGAAGACTACATAACAGTGAGCTACATGGTCTTTATAGGAAGCCAGATATAATAACACTTAAATCTCATGAACTGCAATCGGAACGACATGTGTTTGAATGGGGAATAAAAGAGGTGCATTGAAGTTTCTGGCAGGAAAACCAGAGGGAAAACGCTGTTGGTAGACCAAGAATGAGGTGAAGAGAATAACATTATCAATGAGGGAAGTAGATTATACAGGAGATGTTTGGAAAACGTTGGCTCAGGATAGGGATGTGTGGAGAGCTTATGTCCGCGCGGCCATGAACCTTCGGTTTCAATAATGCCAGTGAGTTTGTTAGTTAATTAGATGGTTACCGGTTCCTCAAGCTTTATCCCACAATACTTCGTTTCTTATAACTTCAGGGCAGTGTACATTGAATATTCTACGCAGAGATTTATTAGTGCTGGCAGCATTTGTTACATATTAATTAATAACCAAATTTCTGATTCATATAATAATACAGATTTAACATTGTTTACGATTAGAGGGTCTCTGCGAAGGGCTTAATTAATAAATCGGTATCCTAGATATTGATTCTAATAAAATCTCTTAATAGGTAGCGGGCGACAGCAGAAATGTTAATCGTAGAACCAAGTGCATTAGAGGTTGAAATGGCGATAGAAAAATTGAAGCTGTGTAAGGCATCAGGTTCAGATGAGATCCCAGCAGAACTGATAAAATCAGGGGGAGAAAAATTGATGGACAAGATACGCCAGTTGCTTAATACGATTTGGGATAAAGAAGCTCTTCCAGATGAATGGAAAGAATTGGTTATCGTACCAATTTATAAGCAAGGAGATAAAACTGATTGCAACAACTATAGGGGCATCTCATAACTTTCAACTTCGTACAAAATTCTAACAAATATATTAGTAAGCATACTTACTCCCTATATTGATGACATTTTAGGAGATCATCAATGTGGATTTAGAAGAAACAGGTCTAGAACAGATCAGATTTTTAGTATAAGACAGATTTTAGAAAAGAAATGGGAATATAATGGTAATGTACATCAACTATATGTAGACTTCAAAAAAGCATATGATTCAATTAAGAGGGAGAAGTTATATAGTATCCTGCTGGAGTTCAGAATTCCTAAAAAGTTAGTTAGACTTATATGAATGTGTCTAAATGGTACAAAGAGTAAGGTGCGTATAGGCAAACAGTTTTCATACACTTTTGTAATCCAGAATGGTTTGAAGCAAGGAGATGCACTATCTCCTCTACTATTTAATTTTGTACTACAGCATGCCATTAAATCTTTAGAGAATGAGGAAGGCTTACAACTCAATGGTATTAATAAGCTGTTAGTTTATGCTGATGATGTAGTACTATTGGCCGATAGCGAGGAGATACTACAGGACAACACGCACACACTATTGAGTAACACTAAGAAATTAGGACTAGAAGTAAATATCAATAAAACAGAATATATGGTCACACGTAGAAATACATTATATAATGGAAATGGACAGTTAATGACAAATGAAGGAAATTTTGAGGAAGTGGCTGAATTCAAATACCTAGGAACTATAATCACAAACAGGAATGAGATGCGCAAGGAAATTAAACATAGGCTCAATTCTGGAAATGCGTGTTATTATGCATTACAGGGACTCTCGACTTCCGAACTCCTTTCAAAAAACGTTAAACTGAAAATATATAAGACTATTATTCTACCAGTTATATTGTATGGATGCGAAACGTGGACTCTTACTTCAAGGGAGGAAAGGAGATTACAAGTATTTGAGAATAAAGTTCTTTGGAAAATTTTTGGACCAAAGAGAGATGAACAAAAGGTGAATGGAGAAGACTGCTTAACAGTGAATTACATGGTCTTTATAGGAAGCCAGATATAATGAGAACAGTTAAGTCTCATAGACTGCGATGGGTAGGATATGTGGCACGAATGGGAAATGAAATACGTGCATGGAAGCTTCTTGTAGGAAAACCAGAGTGAAAACGCCCAGTTGGTAGACCAAGAATGAGGTGGGAGAATAACATTAACTATGATTTGAGGGAAGTAGATTATACAGGGGATGATTTGAAAACATTGACTGAGTATAGGGATATATGGAGAGCTTATTTCTGCGCGGCTATGAACCTGCGGGTTCCATAGTGCCAGTGAGTTAGTTAAAGGTAGCGGGCCGAGGGGTGAAGTCAGGACTTCTAGTAGGAAGTCATGTTATTTAACTTACTACTCTAACATCAAGGAAAGCCAATAGACACTCTTTACAGATAGTTTAATGAAACTCGAAATAAAATATTTGCGAGACGACAATAAAAATGTAGACGAGAACATGCCAAACACTAATGAACTCAACACACTATTAATAAACCTAAAAAATGCATAAGATACGAGTACAACCTGTCAATAATAATATTGAATTTAGATGCGACATTTACTATTAATCTAGTTCGACAAAGAGAGAAAAAACTCAGGTTTTACCCGTAGATTAAGGACTATCATCTTAAAGTATTAATTTTTTAGAGCTTAAGTTTTTTATAAGTAAATACATTTTTAATTTAAACATTCCTGAATGTGAAAGAAAACTCTACTTACGTAACTTACCAGCAGAGTCGCTAACGTGTAGGCCTACCCTTGGCGGGCCAGAGGCCTCTCTCCTCCTAGCCCCATGTGGGCTCAGGTTAATATCGTATTTTCCTTGGATGTGGTATAGCTAAAATTTTCCAATAGTTTTTCTAGAAGATTCTGTTGAGTTGTTTTGAAAATGTCCTGTCTCTTGACGCAAGATAACATATTATTTCTGGAAAACTTTCAATTTTATTTGTATCAAGATTACATATTTCTAAATGAGTTCCTACAACTTATTTGTTCAGTAAAGCTACAGGGTTATTGAAGATTTAATATGTCAATTATTTAAATAAACGATATAAGATTAATCCGGTTAAACCCGTGATTTATCAAATTAAGCCCTATCACAACAACATTGATTCTAATATTGTAAGTTTGGTATTTCTTTAAATATTTTTATGTTTCCAGATATTTCTCATGGCCATAAAGGCAATAGGCATATATATATTATATTGTGTCGTCAAATTTTATATTTCAAATTAAATGTCCTTAGGCTATTAGATTACCAATGCCTAAATGAGTATGCCTGTTACTCTTGTGGGTTATTTTACCGAATCGTAGCCCGGAGTAAATAGGATACATTTCATCCCGATTAAACATGTAGTTCCCGAGGAATAGCAAAAACATTTCATGGTTCAACTATCGAGCTGATCTTCATGAATTTCTAGCTAAAAAGTCGAAGAATATAACATAAAATAAATAATAGTTTTAAAAAACTAAAACAACACGCTTTATTAGAAAATTGAACTAAAAAGAATGAAAAATAATTATAATTTCCAACACACTTGTGATAAAATTAAAGTGGTCAACAAAAAAAATCATCTCCAACACATATAGAATAAAACTAGAGTTATCAACAAAAAAAGCGTGGGGTGCTCTATATCAATTAATATATTTGATAATAAACAAATATTGGTAAAACTAAAGTCTCTAAGAAGGAAATGTAAAAATCATAAAAAGCACCCCACGCTTTTGGTGGTAAAATTATTTTCTTTTTGTTGATAACTCTAGTTTTATTCTATATGTGTTGGAGATGATTTTTTTTGTTGACCACTTTAATTTTATCCCAAGCGTGTTGGAAATTATAATTATTTTTCATTTTTTTAGGTCGGTTTTCTAATAAAGCGTGTTGTTTGGGTTCTTCAAAACTATTATTTATTTTTTTATTTTTTAGTTTTAATATTTTACAGAATAAGATAAAATGTAAAAAATCTTTAAATTCGATACTATTGTAGTATGAGCTAAAAGTAATACTCTTCTAAAAAAATCCTCCCAGCCGGATTTGAACCAGCGATCTATGGATTACCGAAATTATATACCACTATAGTTCACCGCTCTACCAACTGAGCTCTTACAACAATTGACTAAGAAGTCGATAAGTCCGCAACCTATTATACCATTTTTCATTTTTTTGATTTTCTGATGATTCTGGCCAGGATTTTAGAAACAAAATATGAAATTATTGTATTGTCACGGGTCCTTTACAAGTGTACAAAGTTTCAAATCGATCCAGTGTTCCTAAGTGGATGAAAACCGTGTTCAAAGATTCCGTTACATAGATACAAAGACTTTTTTTTCGATTTTCTTATGATTCTGGCCAGGATTTTAGAAACAAAATATGAAATTATTATATTGTCACGGGTCCTTTACAAGCATACAAAGTTTCAAGTCGTTCCAATGATTTTAAGTGGGTGAAAATCGCGTTGAAAGATTCCGTCATATGTATATATATATAGATAGATAGATAGATAGATAGATAGATGCAGGTCAAGCTAATATAAAGCGTGTAAAATATAACCCTATCTTACATTAAACGCTTTAAAATTATCCAGGCTCCATCATCTCTCGCCCATTTCATTGCTCATCCCACTGGATCACCTCACTCGCCGATCTACAACGCTGAATCAGAGCAATATGAAGCTACTATTTTTAAAATTGACGAATATCAAAATTGCTAATGATATGAGTAAATTGAATGAGAAATTTTTCAGAGTCCTTCATAGCAAGGAGGAACTTATAAGTAGAGCAAGGAACTTGGAAATATAGACAGGCAAAAAGTCATTACAAATTATTAAAACAGGCAGATAAGAATGCATTGTAACTGAAATTGGGAACAAAAATATGTATTAGGCATTTTATTTACTAAATAGCACCATTATGTCTAGTCAATCAGCAACATTGTGTTATTTTATATAGTATACCTAATTTAAATTTTAAAATTTAAACAAATTCTAGTACTTCAAGGTCTTATCATAAGTAATGAATGCCACGAGTGATTTCCAAATTATTATTCACGACTCACGAAGTGAGGAGTGAATTTATCTAGAGAATTTGGAAATCAAGAGTGGCATTTGTTAGGACTATTTAACGAATAAAATTATGCTGTTTACTCACAAATCATTGTTTAACTATAGTTATTTTAAAATATGTATGTATTTAATTTAAACGGCGATGTTTGAAAACAAATCAGATATGTGAGGTTATGTTCATTCACTGCAACTAGATCATATTAATTATTGACAAATAAGATCGCAATATTGTAAGAATGTACCCAAGAGGAGAAATAATGACACACATCAAACTATATATCATAATCAACATTACGGGTTATCCATTTATTTTTTTAGTAAACAACTCAGTAAAATCAAGGAATCTGTTCATTATTTGCTATATTCAATGTATTTGTTGGAGAAAAATAATGTTTTGTCCTGTTCAGAACATTAAAAAAGAGGAGCTTTCTTTATCACAAAAGCAGGTGATAAAGAGAAATCGATGAAGAGCGAGATGAAACACGACTGTGATTGGTTGTAAATAAAAAATCATTGTAAAGTGATTGGTCATTGACTCCCATTTGGGGCATGAGTTAAATAGTCTGCTTAAAGCTACACGCTACTGATCAGATTTCTTTTTATAATTTTCTGGGGTCATGCTGAGTCTCCTGTCAGATTATATATTTTTTCACTTGGGAAAATTACCTCTTAACATCAACTAAGGTTATGGGGGGAAATTTAAAACACGCTATTACAGAAAAATATATTTCAACAATAATAGAATAAATTGTCACCTCGTAGAATTTTTTTAATGTTCAAAACTTTTGAAAAATTTCATTACACTTTTTCCTTACTAAGCGCCACTTCCTTCTCTCGTTTCTCTGTCACACTTTTTAGTCTTGGGCCGTAAGTTTCACTGACTTAATCGAAGTCTGTATTCTATCTGAAAGCTCGCAGTTCACTTTTAGCATGAAACCGATCTAGGCCACAATGAAACTTAAATTATTTTACACTCCCAAAGATTCAAGAAGTTTCTTGGCTGATACGATCGAAGATGCATAATCATCCAAAGCTTTGGCCACCTTTGTTATGGCCGAGAAATTAGAAGCGAAATAACCTGTCGCTGAAATCCATGTCCCCTATCTCATTATGATAGGTTGAGTGGGTAGAGATATATCCATCCATAGTAATTCTGCCCGAGAGCAGGTCTTTCACTGCAATCATAGCATTTTCCTGCTATGCTTTGCAGCTTTACTTTGGAATTATAAGTGTGGTAGCTTCCCGTTGCTTTCCACACCGGTGAAGGATGGTGATGATAATGATAAGGATGATGATAACGGACGGATGATTTTTGGGGACCATTGGGCCCTAAGCTTCCTGACATTTGTCTTACAGGTGAGGAAAAACCCCGAAGAAAACCTCACCCGGGGATCGAACCCGGGCCCGCTGCGTGACAAGGCAGCACGCTACCTCGAGACCACAGCGGTGGACGATATATATATATAGCAATGTCTCTAATGTCTGAATCTTTGACGAACATAAATTTATGTTCGGAAACAAGCATCATGCCTCTTTTGACACTCTGACATTCTGTGAAAGATGTGTCGTCAGTGATGAAAATAACATGTTGTATTGAGTTCTTCGGACAATGACAGTCGTGGATTGAGAAAGTGGGGGAGGTTACTGTCAGTGACCTAGGTTAGCTAACATATAATGCAATGCATTTATTTGCATTATAATTAAGGTGTCTAGAAGCCAAAGTGTACTTTGTAGTCAATGCATTTAATGTCAAACTTAGGGCTCAGAGTATTAGACAACGGAGAAAGAATTATATTTACCGTTAATCTAAATAATGCAGAAACATCTAATTAAGAACGTTATTAGTGGAAGCATAAGAAAAGAAAATCATATACTGTTAATTACATTTTATTAAAATAACTCATTTTGGAATAAAAAAAAGAAAAAGTGCTAATATTTTACAAAAAAAATCCTCAATCCCTTTCTGTTAAAAATTACCTACGTATAAATCCCTTAACCTGATAACACTGATTAACGCAGCAAATAATACGTTTCCTAGCAAGTAGGTTTGCCAATTTGAACAAATAAAAATTCTGGACACGTCAACAAACAAACAAAAATCTGGGATACACATTCGACAAGGACCTAAATATGAGTTGGAATTTCTACATATGATAAACCCTTACTGAGAGACAAAATAACTATAAAGCATAAATTCATGTCATTACGTAGAATTAAATTATACAAACCTATAGAATACAGTCTATATTAAAAAAAAATCCCCAAAATTAATAATTAGTATGATATCTGGCACCTTTGTTTCTGCTTGATGGCGAATGCTACCTATATAAAACACATCTGGTCATTCCAAGCAAAACAGTAGGTTTCAAAATTACCCTTCCAGTTTTTTTTTTTTTTTTTTTGCTACTTCTCCATAAGTAAAAATTAATATTATCCAGTATTACTATCCATATTTGCCCCTGTTCTGCCCTTAAAATTTAACTTATTCACTAATTTTCCTGATTTTATGAATAATCAGAAACGATTTTTAGCTATCATTAGTGAGATTATAAAGACGTTTATTATTACACTTAATGTCAGTAGGGTGCTTTGATTTGTTATTAAAAAATACACGTAAGATAATATTTAAAAATATAACAATAAATAAGTTATGTCCACCGCTGTGGTTTCGGGGTAGCGTCGCTGCCTCGTACGGAGCGGATCCGGGTTCGATCCCCAGTCAGGACAAATTTCCTGGGCGAGGTTCTTTTTTCGGGATTTTTCTTCCCATGTAAGACAAATGTCAGGAAAATTTAAGGCCCAAACGGTCCCCGAACATTATAAT
Source organism: Diploptera punctata (assembly GCA_030220185.1). Classification (NCBI taxonomy): domain Eukaryota; kingdom Metazoa; phylum Arthropoda; class Insecta; order Blattodea; family Blaberidae; genus Diploptera; species Diploptera punctata. Next base: position 2,126,648 of record JASPKZ010003842.1, read on the forward strand.
ATTTGCCATGTTTAGTATGAATGTGTATGTGCACGGTATATTTGGTCTTAATGTTGTGTTGTCTCGGAGGAGGCCTTAACATTGAGATGATCACTCATTCTGGGAGACAGTACATGTCATTGTGTGGTCAAAAAGTAACGTGTGATACATATTTAAAATCCCTTTCCCGACAGGTCGTGTCACTGTAAGGTCCGGGTGTAATTTGGCACCATTAAGGCGAGAGGTCAAACTGTGTTAATGCAATAATAATACTTTCATAATTGCGATACAATAAAACATTTTGTTGTATTCTACAGAGTATTTTATTTGTATTTCATAATGGAATCTTAAAAACTGCCTGTAAAAAATAAAACGTCTTTGCTATGTCGAAGGGATGGCACACTGTAGTTTAGTGGGCTTCTCGGTGCGTCAACATACCCCGCGGTGTGCGATGTTCCTCATGCCCTAGGGAAGTGGAGAGGGTTTGATAGAGAATTAGTTTTCAATCTTCAAATATAACACAACGAATGCTTTTTGTACCCACAACAGATTTTAACCCAACATATATCTCAGTGCTTAATAAAAGTTCTTCTGATTCTATTTATTTATTTTGAAAACACAATAATACTCCATGCATTTTACTGGGTGTCTATTAGTGAAGTTCTCCAGGAGCAGAGATTTGCTTACACTGTCGACTACCATCTTCTTCTTCCTTTCCAGGATTAGGTCAATGCGACCTGTTCCGGTCTCAAGTCCATCGTTCCCTTGGCCGTCCCAAATATATTTTTCCATGTGGTTTGTAGGTGTTGATCTTTTTGGGTAATCTTATATTGTCCATTCTGTCTAAATGTTCTTTCCATTGGTATTTGTGCTCTTCTAGTTTATCGACTATTGGAAATATCTCAAGTTAATTTCTTATTGATTCATTGTGTAATCTATCCATGCGTGTACATCCTTTTACGGATCTTAAAAAATTCATTTCAGTGGCTTGAATGCGTGAGATATCTTTTTTTGTAAGTACCCAAGATTCAGATCCATATCAAAGAACAGGAACATCCATGAGTTTATAAAACCTGATACCTGAGTTTCTCTTCGAGTCTTTCGGAGGGTTCTTCTTATCGTGCCAAACATAATTTGATATCGGTTTAATTTATTATGTATATCCCAATCGTAGCTATATGTAATATCTGAACCAAGATAGTTAAAGTGTGCTATATGTTCTATTATTTCATTATTGATTACTATTTTTGCTCTGACTGGCATTTTGCTCTGAAAAGCCATGATTTTAGTTCTTGAAGTTGAGACTACCATATGGAATTAATTGCTTGATTCTACCCCAACATCGTGTGAGGAGCTTTTTTATGGCTTGTGACAAAGAGATGCTATTCTGCCAAGACACGAAACTCTTTTTATAATTCGATTTACAGATTTTGTTGTTTTTATATTGTCCTCCTACTCTATCGCTGAAGTAACATACTCGTAGTTTAACTTTCATGAATTTCTCTTTAAAACATTATGAGTTTTTTTTCTGGAAAAGAAGAGTCCTTGCACTGTCATAAATTAAACAATAAAAAATATAACAAATTATCATCAGCCAAATTTTAAAAATGGGTATATTGTTACTTGTGAGATGTTCCAGCGACAACCCTGTATAGCATCCTGAATTAAGTAACTATAATTATCTGAGAAATCACCAATAATGATACATTCTCATTAAATTATCTTCAAATAGTTTCTTCATCTTGGATGCATTTTTTCAATTGCTTTAAATAACTTAATTAAGCTTTCGCTATAAAATTCCTTCTTCTTCTTCTTCTTCCTCTACGCATGAAAGCTGGCAGTTTGTTGCGTGTTCATTCACTACAGGTCCGGGGTATGGTGACATCCTTCCATCGTAGTTGTGGTTACTTCGTGAATGTTTCTTTGAGTAATTGATAATTTTACATCTTGGAAGTGAGTTACTAGCCCTTTTTCTTCGATGGGTATCTTCTTTTAGTCTGGACCTTCTTCCATGACCTGCCAGGCATGGAAGGCCCTGTTGGTAGTTACACTACCGCCTGGGTGGCCCATGGAGTCATTAGGACTCACAAGCCCCACAACCACGTCAAGTTAGAGATACCGACGGTGTTTTGTATTTATGCTGCATAAATAGTAAGAAATTTACAAAATTTTCTGAAAATAACTTATCCTTAGCCCTATTAGTTTATCTTCCATTTTTTCTAAATTACTTCTTCAACGAGAACAACTGTCCTGGGTGTAATGGAAACATGCCCAAGGTAATCAAAGGGTGGTTTAGTCTCTGTGTAAACAGGAATGCTTTCATAGTTTCCTCTTCTGAAGAAGGATCGAAAAGCGCTTCTTCTTCTTCTTCCTTCCAAGTATTAGGCCAAGGCCTGTTACGATCCTATATAAAATTTTCCCTCCAGCGTTTCATAGGACGGCCCAGTGATCTTCGTCCTCTTGGTATATAATTATAAACAGCTTTGGGTATCCGATTTGAACTCATTATTTCAAGATGGTGTTTCCAATTTAGTTGGTACTGTTTAATATATTCCAAAATTGGCGTAGTCTTCAATTATTTTAATATATCGGTGTTCCTTTTCCGATCCCATCTGGTGTAACCCCCTGTTCTGCGCATGAATCTCATTTCACAAGCCGTTATTCTGCTTTCATGTTGTCTTTTTAGTGTCCATGCTTCACTACCATAGGTCAACACTGGTCTAGCCAAAGTGTTATATAAACGTAATCTGGTGTTTTTTTGTACAAGGGATGGTTTCATAACTTCATTAATAATTCTTAAACTTCTATTATAACTAGTATTTTTTTCAGGGATGGATCGAAAAGCTCAAAAACTGATTTTGCAATAAAACAAACTATAGAAACCTAGATTGATATCCAAATCCTTTTATTTTTAATTACATCTTGAATTATTGTTTTCGTTACATCATCGTCACTTAAGTAACGTTTCCGCATACTTGACTCACTAATTACAGGTTCGTCCGTATAGGCGTACATCTCCAAAAATTGTTTTAATGTAGGATTTTGTAGTTTCAACAAAGGGATTCTGGGTTCAAGAAAAGGTTTACAGACTTCAATGCAAGCTGTGATTATCCACTCGATGTTTTAATTCCGCTGAAATCAAGCGAAACTTTTTCCCAACTGCCTAGGAAAGAACATTTTTATGTTTGACTAGCGTGCGCTGCTACGTCTAAATAAATGAAAATTAATGTGCTTTTATGTTTAGTTGAATAAGTATAAGGAAAAATAATTATAAATTTATATATATTTTTTACACCGTGCTGATTACCCGGCGTTGCCCGGGAATCTACTTATCCCGATTTTCTTGACATAAATCAGCTGAAATATGAAAATTAATGTTTTATGTTTAGTTAAATAAGTAGAAGGAAAAATGTATATCGTAATTATTTTTAGATACCCCGTGCTGTTTACCCGGCGTTGTCCGGGAATCTACTCATCCCGATCTTCTTGGCATAAATGAGCTGAAAGACAAAAATTAATGTATTTCTTGTGATTTGTCGAATAAGTAAATTAAAAAATAATTATGAATGTATATCGTAATTATTTTAAGATTTCCCGTGCTGATTACCAATGTGTTGCCCGGGAATCTACTTATCTCGATTTTCTTGGCATAAATGAGCTAAAAGACAAAATTCGTTTATTATGAGTTATCCGTAAAAGAATACCCGCCATGTGCTGCTATGCTTGCACAGGAATCTACGTACTTGTCTCGATCTTCTTGGCATCAATGAAAGAAAAAAAGGTTATTGTGAGTTCCGTAAGAGATAGACATATGCTGTCGCGGGCTTTTTGTAGAGCTTTTTGAGATATTCAATTCTGTATACATACATTTTGTTTATTTGTTATGGTTTAGGCAGCATAAGCCATTTATGCGTCCAAAGAGCTACTTTTTCACGTTTTCCAGTACAAAGGGCGATTTTTAAGGGCGTAGGAGTTGAGTATCACAACTCTCTTATAGGCCATGTTCATCCCGGGAATCTCCTGAACATTTTTCAAAAAGCCCCATCACAATCGTGTCAACGGAATGGCCGCGCATAAAATACGAACACACAAACAAACGTTCGTTTTTATATATTAGATTGTATTATCTGTTTGAAAAAAATATTTTTTGTGTGAGGTGAAGTGATAAAATTTTTCTTAAATAAATAATACCTCATAGTGTAAATTCTTATAACGTTTTTTTTTATTCAATGCTCTAGGTTGCCATTTCGAGCGTTCTTTCCTGGCACTGGCGTAATTGTAACCCCCTTCTGAAGCGGGGGCGCCTAGAAGGCGGAGTTACGCTGCTCCGATAATATGATGCGTGATGATGATGATAGTGGTGTGCCAGGAGAGTCCTTAATCCTAAACTTAACTTAAATTCCAGACCATGGGCAACCACAGATGATAGTGGTGCGCCAGGAGAGTCCTTAATCCTAAACTTAACTTAAATTCCAGACCATGGGCAACCACAGGAATAATTTCCTTTAAGGAAAAAGTCTTATGGTTTGACCGGGAATCGAACCCGGGACCTCATGAACAGTAGTCAGAAACACTAACCACTAGCCCATGACGCTGGTAAATTTTTAGAAAGTCAATCCACCGCTGTGGTCTCGGGGTAGCGTGCTGCCTTGTCACGCAGCGGGCCCGGGTTCGATCCCCGGTCGGGACAGTTTTTCTGGGTGAGGTTTTTATCGGGGTTTTTCCTCACCTGTAAGACAAATGTTAGGAAAACTTTAAGGCCCAAACGGTCCCCGAAATCATATGGCCATCGCAATCATCATCATTCATATTCATCTTAGGTTAAGCTTAGGATTAGGATTAGGGACTCTCCTGGCGCACCACTATCATTATCATCACCCATCATATCATCGGGGCAACGTAACCCCGCCTTCCAGGCGCCCCAACCTCAGAAGTGGGTTACAAGTACGCCATGCCAGGAGAGAAACCAGGAATGCCGAAAGACAAACTTGAGGCATTAGGAGAAAAAAAAAAAAGAATTTAAATATTTCTACTCATTATTGCGTTGAATGAGGCATGCATCAACTTACTGAAAGACAAAAATTCGCGTTAATTGATTTTTTTGCTTTTATTTTTTTTACATGACAACACTCGTATTAAAATGAACTAACAGGAAAACAATAATATGATTTATTTGTGACGTTATGTTTTCCTTTCATTTATGTAACTCTTGCAACTCCCATAAAATCATTATGTATTGTATATTATATATATATATATATATATATATATATAATTATATGAATACATGTATATATGTGCCGGCATAAGTCTGAAACGTCTGGAATAATTCCAACAAATTTAGCACACATATAAATTACAATCTGGTAATGTGGCCCCTAGGGGAATGAGAGGGGAGTTGAAATAGAAAAATAATCTGCAACAACATAACTTATAACTTTCAGCATAACTCTAGAACACCTCGAGTCATTTCAACAAACGCAGTATGGTATGCACATAACACTGTCTCATGAGTACCAATAGTTGTACTTAATGCAGTTTTTTTATCGTGTTTTCAAATATATATTCGGAATTTCTTCATCACCCACAGTTTTTTTTTTTCAATTTCAATTAATGGATTTAAATAATAATTTTTTAAATAAACGTTTTTTCGTCCATTTGTCCATTGTAAAATAAAACCAAATGAGCTAACTCAGAAGATTTCAGCTATGGAAAAGATATATCAAGGCAAATGGAATCCTAATATGCTGGCCCATTATTGTTGGACCATCAAGAAGGATGCTCCACAGGCGAAATATAGCAGAAAATCGTCATTTCTTACTTTCTACGGGGTCACTGTTGAAATGTTCGAATATTGTGTAGTTACGAATGTAGAAAATATTAAAGTGTTTGAAATTATAAATTCCTGTCTCTCGGAAACCTTGCGTGGTGGAGAAAAACCGATGTCATATTTGAATTCAGGAGAAAATATTATCAGAATCACATATTTTTCTTTCCGAGACAAAAAAAGTTTATTTTTTGTTGCTCAGTGTAATTTACAAAGTTCAAAAGATCCCATGGGAATTAGAGACCCCTAGCACTCCCTTGACCGGTTAACATAATAATAGAAAGCGATCGATATAAGTGCCAAATTCACAGGTTTAAGGATCGCTAGGTCCATTAGTGGAAGTCCGGTGACATTTACAATAAGAATAAGAATAAATTTTATTTACAAATAAATGTTATATACAGTATTGACACCCGACTGAGCAAGTGCTCGTGCTCGGGTGCAGTTCAGTTACATGAATAATATAAATAGAATATATACATTTAAAGTTAGGGGCCAGTTTCATTTTTACATAAATTATGACACATACAAATAAAAAATAATAATGTATTGGGAATAAGACTTATTCTAACAAGAGAATTAATGGAATGGAGAATGATATACATAAAATAATAAAAATCATATAATAAAATCCAACTTTCACCTCTAGCACCCCTAAAAGAGGTGAGAGGGCGAAAATTAAAATGATAGAATGAAGACATGTCGAATCCATCGTTTTCGGGATCGCTAAGTTGATTGATGATAATCCAGTTGCTATTTAAGCCCAAGTCTGATGCTAGCACCCGTGTGGGGAAAAGAGGATGAGATGGGATTAAAAATAAGCTTTCAAAACTGGACGAGATTAGTGTCGAATTTACAGTTTTCGGTGTCGCTAAGCCGATTGATGACAGTCTTGATCCCATTTAAACTCAAATTTGACCCTTGAATCCCTAAATGGGCGAGAAGGGATGGAAAATAAAATATCCAAAGTGACGGAGATTGGTACAGAAACCAAGGTTCTCGGAATCGCTTATCTGATTGACCTCTAGCACTCCTGAGGAGGATGGAGTTAAAAAGGGTTAAAAATATAATTTCAAAAACTGGCCGATATTAATGTCAATCCATAGTTTTAGGGATCGCTATGCTATTGGTAGCATTTTCAATGACATTAATGCCCAAATTTTACCCCTCGCATCCCAAAGAAGATGCGAAGAAATAAAAATAAGATAACGAACGAGATTGGTCTCAAATCCATAGTTTACGGGATTGATAAGCTGATTAGTGAATGCGCAGATGTCACGTAAGTCCAAGATTAACCACTAGAACACTAAAGGACCGAGACGGGTAAAAAATAATATATCCAAAATTCCGAAATTAGTGTCTAAACTAGTGCGGATGACATGTCAGTCCAAGTTTGAACTCTAGCATCCCTAGGGAACGAGTTGGGGTGAAAGATAATATATCTAAAATTGTTGTGATTAGTGTTTTAATCGATAGCTTTTGAGGTCGCTAAGCTCATTAGTGAGGGTTGGGATGTTATTTAAGGCCAAGTTTTGTCTCTAACATTATGGGCATGCTGAGAAGGGGGTGATATGTAGAAATAATGGAACGATCTTGGTGTCAAACTCAGTTTTCGGGGTCAATGAGTTGATTAGTGACAGTTCCGATGTCATTTATGTTCACGTTCAGACCCCATCCGCATAGGGGTGAGAAGGGGTAAAATATATTATATCCAAATAGACCTAAAATAGTGTTGAGTCCATAATTTTTCGGGTCATTAAGCTGATTTGTGCCAAGAATATTGGGATAAATAAATACCCGAGCAACACCGGGCAATCAGCTAGTTAGATTTTAAAATGCAATGAAACATTTTGTAAATTAGGCATATTTATGTTAAAACGGTCAGAAAAAAAAAGACACACAAAGAAAGCTTGACTATTTCTGCCACAAATGTGTAATTTATACAGATTCATTTGTTTAAGATAGATGTAAAGCATTAAAAAAGGCATTCTGTCATCATTCCGGGTCCTGGTTATACTAACGTAAATAATTTGAATTAGCGCGCCAGTAACCGTTACGGATGTGAAGCAAGTAACTATGTTAGGTAAAGCAATTTCTATTTCGTAAAAGATATTTACTTATTTTGTAATTTATTTGATAAAAAATCAGTAAGTTATAAAATTATATTTTATGATATGAGCATTAATAACACTAATTAGTTCAATAACTTAGTTATTGTTTTGGACAACATTTTATACAAACGTCGTTATTCGGTTCTCTATGTTCGTTACCTTTCGTTTGGTTACGCCATAGTTAAGAACGGAGTGTTAAGGAATTTATTGAAGTGTGAATTAAGTTTGCTTAAAGGAGTTAATTTGTAAGTAATAATATAAAATATATACACAGAATTGTAACATGTTTGCCCCTAATGGAAATATAATTTGTTTATGAATTTATTATGTCAGGGTCAATTGTCACAAGACAACGTAGGCAATTGTTTCCTCGCCCTTAAGTCTTGGTAATATACATATCTAATGTGTATTAATTGATACAGTTGACAGTTGTACGGTTTGATAGAGATATTTCATTAGTTTGCTTGACATGTATTTTTTTAAAATTGCAAATCATTTATTGAAATAATCGGTAACTCGTGAAGGTACTCTTGGAATATTTTTGTGTTGTTTCGTATGTTAATATTTTTCTTCTCTTTTTCCAGGCAATACATTTTATGCACATAATGAGGCTGAAATTTGGAGATCACAGAAATGACTGGAAGTGCTGCTTCTGTTGTCATGTCAGAACTGGGACTATATTCTTGGGAATATGGCATCTTGTAAGTTTTTGAATGTTACATCATAATTTTATGATAGTTATCCAAAACTGGTATTTGGAGGCTCAACTGCACTTCTACTAGCGCTTGATTTTTCAGTTATATTGTTGTAAACTATAGCTCTTCTTTTGTATTTACTAACATTATTTAATAATTTAAATTTTTTCAAACAATTTTTATACCATTATTAGACAATTTTGAAGTATTTATTTAAATATGCTAATCACAATATTATGACACTGTTAGACAATATTGTGATGCTAACTGCTATTTTCTCCACAGAGTATATTACTTAATCTATGATTTTTCTATCGCTGTTTCGGGTTATCGCTGGTTGGATCAGCGTTAGGGAGTGATAAGTAAGTGTACATCCATTGGATATGCTACACTTCAGGTCTCAAGAAAATTCTTCTAAGTTCTATAGAATCGCAGTGCGCATGTGCTAGTGCTCCAATTATCCCAGGTATATAAATGCAACCTGCAGCAGTTGGCGGTATATGTATGTGAAATCAGTATGACCAACATTAACACAAAATTCCCAGAACTTGTCTAAAAATGTATAATTAACACGAAATGAACTAGTGGAAATATGATTTTATGTGGTAACCGTCCGATATTTTGAATTTTTCATAGAATAACATATGAAGAGGTAATTTATTTTACGTATCAATTCACATTTAAAAAGCAAGGAACCTAAAAGCTAACCAAACCTAAATCAATTACTGTAACACAAATCAATTACTCTAACGTAGGTGAAATCCAGGGAACGTGGAATCACATTTAAAAAGCAAGGAACCTAAAAGCTAACCAAACCAAAATCAATTACTGTAACACAAATCAATTACTCTAACGTAGGTGAAATCCAGGGAATGTGGAAATGATTGGCAACATGTGGAGTATTTTGGGCTTGTTGATGGTGGCAACGCTGGAACAACATAGGAAGAGGAGTAGCAAGTAAGCAATGTAGCACGACCATGTTTTACGTAAATATATAAATATAAAAAAAAAGATTGTTGCAACATTGGAAGATGTTTAAAATGTGTTTAAAAGTGTTGCAAAATGTTTTAAACGTGTTTAAAAGTGTTTAGTGCATCAGTGGAATAAGATATTAAATTGAAAATTTTTTGCGACCTGAACCCTACAACAGCCCACCCATTTTTAATAAATGTTTGGTAATTCTAATATTATTAATATATTTTTTTAATATAGATTTGGGGATTTATTGCAAATATTTGTCTTTTAAATTTCATAGCAACGGATAGTAGTCGAGGATGATAATCGATATGTGGTTCGATTGTGGGTTATCGCTGGCTCCATAAACTCTGGCGCATGTGCACTGTTGTTCTGTAGGACTTGAAAATATTTCACGCTACTTTAAGTTCAGTTTTTCCAAAATGGATGTACACCAACTTGTCCCTTCATAACCTAATTAATTACATGCATATTATTTAATAAACTATAAACGGAAAAGGTCCAGTATTTGGCGCGCACAAATTCTTATAAGTTCCACAGAATCGCAGTGCGCATGCGGGAGTTGCTATAATGGTTAATGTAGCTTCCGGTAGATGGCTCTGCAGTCAGCATTATCAACTTTGGGAATAAATTCCGAAATGCTAAAAAAAAAATGGACGTTAACTAACTTGCCATTTCCTAACCAAAGAAAACAATTTACATGCATATTATTTATTCCCAAATGCTAAAAAAAAATGGACGTAACCAACTTCCTATTTCCTAACCTAACAAAACAATTTACATGTATATTATTTAATAAACTAAAAACTAATTTTACGTACACTAACACTAAATATGGTTTGAAATTATTTTCAAATGTTGGTACCGTAACTCCGATTTGAGAGCCACATAGCAGATGTTACATGAAGCATTTCCGCATCTCTAGAACCCGATGCACAAATTTTGCATTATTCATAAATATTTAAAAATCGTAAGAAATGTTTATAAAATGGTTCCAAAATGTTTAAAATAGTACGAAATGTTATTATAAATGGTTGAAAAGTGTTTAGTGCATGAGTGGCATAAGAATGTAAGTGTAAAATTGTGTGTACCAATTAATGGACCACAGCCCTATAAACTAACTAACTTCTTCCATCAGAATCTAACAAAATTAAATGAGTGAACATCCTTTTCTTAAAATATCGAAAAAACTTTAATTTAATTTTCACCGTAAATTTTTTAAGTCCAATAGAATAATAGTGTGCATGTACAAATGTTTATAGAATAGGTGGAACTACATATCTGTGAAGACGTACAAAAAGTTTATAGAGTTGTCGCTAGATGGAAGCATGTAGCTGTAAAATCGATATGACCAACCTTTGCAATGAATTCCTAAACGTTTATTAGAAATGGATGTACACTAACTTGACCCTTCCTAACCTAACTAAATAAATTGCTGCATATTATTTAATAAAGTGGACGGCTCTGTGGTGTAAGTAGTTAGATGCTCGCCTCTCACCACTGGGGTCCTGAGATTGAGTCTCGATCACTCCATGTGGGTTTCGTGGTGGATGAAACGGTGTTTTCTGCAGTTTTCCCCTGCCACAATTTCATTCCACCATTTTTCCATACTCATCCATTTTGTTCATCTGCCCCATGATGGTGCATCAGGGGTGGTTGGCCGGCATCCTTGGCATTCACAGGAGGCATCATCTCATCTCATTCCTAAGATGGACATGAGTTGATATACAGTGAGATCAGTTTGGTAGTGGAAGGTAGATTCGGAGATTTCAATATACATGGCTGATGCACTCGTGACGGGGAACGGACAGCGTAGGATTGCGGTGATACAACCACACACATTTTACAACTATTTTACAAATTGTCGTACTTACCAACTTTATTAAAGCAGATGTTGGAATTGTTCACCTTTGTTGTCCACACATTTTTGACACCTCTTTATAAAATTTGTTGTACATATTATGGACTGTTGAACATGACGGACTTTTTACACCCGGGAATAATGTTTCAAAACGTACTTGGCTGGCAGACTGAGTTAATAAATATTGTTCATAAATAAATACACGTTGTTCAGTAGAAAAATTATTAGCCATTATACAGTTTACACTCATACACACGTGATTCACTTTACACTTACGTTTTATAAGATACAAATTTTAAAATTGAAATAACTTATACACACGTCATTCAGTTTACATTATACATACGCCATTCAGTTCACAAGGAAAAGCCATCAAGCACCTTATCTACTCGAGGTACACTATCTGACTGTGAATGCATGGGATGTACTTGTAAACTGCTGAGTCAGCGCACATTTCAGGTCCCGTGCCTGCACATGTAAGCTTTTGTTATCGCACAGCACAAACCCCACGTCTGCCTTCCACTACTAAACTGATCTCACTGTATATATATATATATATATATATATACACCTATATATTTTTAATTAACTAACTATCACTAATTTAACCAAATGAAGTTAATTTATTGAAATATGGTGTAGATTTAATTGTGAATGTTGGGGACACTGATTTTAGTGACATCTTGTGGAAGTTATGTTAAACATTCGCGCTTATGCACTGTGGTTCTATAGACCTTTGAAGAAATTATTGCATATGTAGGTAAACATTTAATAATAATAATAAATATTATTAGTATCATTTGCAGCAGAACTTTATAAGGCAGGCACGAGGATCTCTTCAGGGCGTGTTCTTAGATTAATTTTCTGGGTTCTACCGATGTGAAGGACAAGGAATTCTATGATCAGTAACAATGAGAAGTGTAGTTAATTAAAACGGGTTTATTCTGTGAACTTCTTATTAACAACACAATATATAATGAATTAATATTATCTTGAAGGCTACTTGAGCAAATCTAGACTTCCTAGGATATTTACTTACGATCGATTGATTAACACTTTAGATAATAATATAGGAGTAAAAGACTCCTCCGAATACTAGTAATATGATAAACTAGCCCACTCTGTTTTCAATAAGAGAGCTCCTGACCACACTGTATGTACTTGTATGGGCCACCAGCCACACTGTGATCGTATTAGAGCAACTAACCACACTGTGTGTGTGTGTGTGTGTCTGAGATACTAACCACACTGTGTTAACAATAACATTTCTTGGCCTTTTTATATTAATTTTCCAAGGATGTTTTAAATTGGCTCAAGTATTCCTTTTACAAAATGTATTGTTTGCAAATTTACACTTTTATAATAAACATTAATTTCACTTAGCCAGGTACATATACCTGCCAACCCTTGAGTTACCGTTAACCACTGCATAACAAAAGCTTATTGCGTGGTCCCAAATAATAACCAAATTAGTAATTCTAGGAATTACTAATGCTACACATTATAACATAAAAATAGTAGAGAATGTTAATAACGACAGAAGAAGTACGTAGAGCAACAGAATTAGAAGAATATAGTATGGAAAACCAAGTGGAAATTAATTTAAGGTTGAGCCAAAATATCTTTCGGTATAATTGTGAATATTGGTCAGAATTAATGGTGAATATTGGTCATACCAATTTAACATATATGTCCTGCCAACTGCCAGAAATTTCAGTAAGTGTTTGCAGATGCGTACTGTGATTCTGTAGAACTTTTAAAAAGGTCAATGGGAGATACATACCATAATTTTTATACATATGATGGTCACTCAGAAAGTTACCGGATACTGGCAAAATTTTAGAGATAATATAAAACTTACCATTACATCTTCTCAAAGTACTCTCCCTGAGCATCTATGCACCGTCGCATCCTCCTGAACAACAACTGGAAGAATTGGCGCCAGTCAATTTCATTCAGTGCACAGAGCTCCCCTTAATATGCTGCAACTGCAACTTCAGGTGTCGGAAACCGCTTCGCATGCAATCGAGCCTTCACCGTCTCATGGTGCCAGTTCCGGACTATAAGGACGAGTCAACAGCTGCACAGGAGTCCCCCTCAGAAAATCATTCGTCAGACAGGTGGTGTGGGCAGAGGCATTGTTGTGGTGCAATGGGATACCCCTCAGTTCAGCTCTTGGGCGCTTTCCTCGCAATTTTTGTAATACCTATAGGAAGGCAACTGTGGTGTACAACTGTGCAGTCACTGTCCTTTGATGTTCAAGTGGCATTGTTGCCACATGACCACCTGTAGCAAAGAAAGTGAGCACATTTTCTTCCCAAAACTTTTTGTTCTCTTCACTTCGACTGGTCGACGATCATCAGGAAAGACCCATAGCAACGACATGCTTTTTATCTGGATCATATTGGTATATCCAAGTCTCGTCATCTGTAATGATCTCAGAAATGCGGTGAGAGTTCCCATTGTTGAATCTCCTAAGCATTTCATGGCACCATTCCATTCGAGTGATCTTTTGACCTTCAGTGAGTCTATGTGGCACCCAACGAGGTGACATCTTGCTGACCCTAAGATAGATGTGCAGAATTTTTGCAACTCCCTGATTTAATCCTCAGGGATGCTTCAATATCTTTATAAGTCATATGGGTGTCTTCTTGCACCGTGTTCTCCACAGCATCGATGTTTTCCACAGTCACTGCCATCGACGGGCTCTCTTCATCTTCAAGAGAGGTTCTATCCCTCTTAAACTCCGCAAACCAATTGAAAACTGTGGCACTGGAAGGGGACAAAGTCCCCAAAAGCCCTGTGTTAGCCTTTCAAGTGATTGTGCTTGGTTTAAGCCACTTTTAAAATGATAAAAAGTTGTCGCTTGAAAATTTTCTCGCTATAGTTCCATGTTGCAGTCTGATAGTACCTGTCACCCCCTACCATTTGACCCACAGCTGCTAAGGGATGAGGGGTGTGGACGGATGGAAACTATATCATCTGACTAACGAAGGACCTCCTAACATGCTGCTGGCACTGTTATCTTTCTATCGTAAACAGTACAGTCAGGTTCAGGAAACTTTCTGAGTGACCCTCGTAAATATTTAATTATTGTAAAAATGGTTTAAGAAATGTTGCAAAATATTTAAAATACTACAACTGTTGGTAAAAATAGGAAAAGTATGTAGTTACAACAGTGTCAAAAGAATGTGTGGAATGGCAGAGAGCATATTATTCTAAAGTTCAGCCCTGGTATTTTATTCTGAAATGAAGGAATCTTAAAGACTGATATTAGGAAAATATAAAAAGCTGTACAAAAAATTGCTCAATGAATTTTTATAAGTTCTACAGAATTGTAGTGCAGGTGCGCAAACACTTATGGAATTTCTAGGATAGGACAACATATCTGTGAAATCAGTAAGACCAATCTTGGCAATTAATTCCCTAGTATGTTTATAAGAAATGGATGTATGCCAACTTGCCCTTTCATAATCTAACAAAATACATTACGTGGAAAATATTTGGAAATAGGGCTCAACTTCAGAATAGATAACTACCATTATTAATTTTATACAACATTCGGGGATTCTATCCACCATGCCATAATTTTAAATAAAGAAATGGAAAAATACACATTTTATTTCTGCATTATTTGATTTATTACCAGAAATATATATATGTTTGATTTTTCTACGAAAAATCACAGAAGTGCCTTAAAATGAAGTGAGAATTGAGCTAAAGCTAACCTGCAATTACCATATTTACAATGTAAAATTCGTCATTGCTCCAATAAAGTAACCAACTTGTTACAAAAACACGCTAAACAAACAAGAAAACATGATCACAAAAATAAAATTATGAATATAAAAAAAAAATTCTCACTTTAATGAAGCATGCTACAATGGTCTACGACGATCACATTGACTCAGTCGCAATGAATGTTTGTAGAATTTAATATCTAAAAATGA
The DNA here is from genome assembly GCA_030220185.1 of Diploptera punctata. Lineage (NCBI taxonomy): Eukaryota > Metazoa > Arthropoda > Insecta > Blattodea > Blaberidae > Diploptera > Diploptera punctata. The sequence continues at coordinate 2,142,046 of JASPKZ010003842.1, forward strand.
ACGTAACATAATTATTTTACTCTAACCTGTAAAAATAATAAATGTAGAATGTAAAATACTGGCATAATGTAGTGAAATATGGACATAAATCTTTGTTATCGACAGAGCTCTCTCTGTTCTCGAAATAAGTTATTGACAGACATGCAATGTTATCGACTGGGCTGTGCTGTTGAAACCTGTTGTTATTGACAGAGATATTAAAGTGGTTATGACAAGAAATAGATCCACTTTTTTTCATATTTACGATTAGAATGAGTTTCTACAGTAAAATTTCTCACGAGTAGTTGAAACATGTGGAAAAAATATGACTATATATGAGTAAACTAGTTGACAATTATGTATAGCAGCAACATCTGTTATAGGATTTAGCAACATCAATGATGATGCCAGTAGTCATTTGTTCTCCAATCGAATGCTCAAAGTAGCCATAATAATGGCAGAGTGGGCTAGAATAGTCCAACATTCTTATGGCACTGTTACACTACATACTTTTCCCATTTTTAATAACTTTTTGTAGTATTAAACATTTTGCAACAATTCTTAAAACATATTTTACAATTGTTAAATATTTATCTATATATGCAAATTGTGGTATTTTTATCTCTCAATGATTTTTGCCAAGTTCTTTAGAATCACAGTGCGCATGTGTGAGTGCTAAATGAAACTTTTGCCAGATTGCAGGATACATCTGTGAAATTGGTGTTACCATCATTTGCAGTTAATTCCGAAACCTATTTTAAGAAATTCACTGCACTTTGAACTTTTATAGGAAAAATCACTACTGAGGTTTAAATTAAATCGTAAGATTTATAAAGCTTTTAATTTTAACCTTTACACTGCTACGAACGGGTATATGCGTTGGCAAAGAAAATTCTTGCTGTGCTATGGGTGTGTATATCCATTCTCAACTTCAAACGCCTGCTAGTTATATAATACGTATTGCATTGCTTTCAAACTAAGCAGGCATATACTGCCATCTCTTAGGAACCTAAATAAACTTTTTCCATATTTCTCCCTGCATTGAGCAAGGAGGGTTTTAAAGGCTGGAAATATCTCAGCAGTGAAAAGGTTAAATCACTGCATTTTGTTAGGTTTCAATAGGACAAGTTAGTCTACACTAGATTAATTTATAGTCTATTAAATAATATGCATGTAATTTATTTAGTTAGGTACCTGTCACCCCCTACCATTTGACCCACAGCTGCTAAGGGATGAGGGGTGTGGACGGATGGAAACTATATCATCTGACTAACGAAGGACCTCCTAACATGCTGCTGGCACTGTTATCTTTCTATCGTAAACGGTACAGTCAGGTTCAGGAAACTTTCTGAGTGACCCTCGTAAATATTTAATTATTGTAAAAATGGTTTAAGAAATGTTGCAAAATATTTAAATACTACAACTGTTGGTAAAATAGAAAAGTATGTAGTTACAACAGTGTCAAAAGAATGTGTGGAATGGCAGAGAGCATATTATTCTAAAGTTCAGCCCTGGTATTTTATTCTGAAATGAAGGAATCTTAAAGACTGATATTAGGAAAATATAAAAAGCTGTACAAAAAATTGCTCAATGAATTTTTATAAGTTCTACAGAATTGTAGTGCAGGTGCGCAAACACTTATGGAATTTCTAGGATAGGACAACATATCTGTGAAATCAGTAAGACCAATCTTGGCAATTAATTCCCTAGTATGTTTATAAGAAATGGATGTATGCCAACTTGCCCTTTCATAATCTAACAAAATACATTACGTGGAAAATATTTGGAAATAGGGCTCAACTTCAGAATAGATAACTACCATTATTAATTTTATACAACATTCGGGGATTCTATCCACCATGCCATAATTTTAAATAAAGAAATGGAAAAATACACATTTTATTTCTGCATTATTTGATTTATTACCAGAAATATATATATGTTTGATTTTTCTACGAAAAATCACAGAAGTGCCTTAAAATGAAGTGAGAATTGAGCTAAAGCTAACCTGCAATTACCATATTTACAATGTAAAATTCGTCATTGCTCCAATAAAGTAACCAACTTGTTACAAAAACACGCTAAACAAACAAGAAAACATGATCACAAAAATAAAATTATGAATATAAAAAAAAAATTCTCACTTTAATGAAGCATGCTACAATGGTCTACGACGATCACATTGACTCAGTCGCAATGAATGTTTGTAGAATTTAATATCTAAAAATGAACGTAACATAATTATTTTACTCTAACCTGTAAAAATAATAAATGTAGAATGTAAAATACTGGCATAATGTAGTGAAATATGGACATAAATCTTTGTTATCGACAGAGCTCTCTCTGTTCTCGAAATAAGTTATTGACAGACATGCAATGTTATCGACTGGGCTGTGCTGTTGAAACCTGTTGTTATTGACAGAGATATTAAAGTGGTTATGACAAGAAATAGATCCACTTTTTTTCATATTTACGATTAGAATGAGTTTCTACAGTAAAATTTCTCACGAGTAGTTGAAACATGTGGAAAAAATATGACTATATATGAGTAAACTAGTTGACAATTATGTATAGCAGCAACATCTGTTATAGGATTTAGCAACATCAATGATGATGCCAGTAGTCATTTGTTCTCCAATCGAATGCTCAAAGTAGCCATAATAATGGCAGAGTGGGCTAGAATAGTCCAACATTCTTATGGCACTGTTACACTACATACTTTTCCCATTTTTAATAACTTTTTGTAGTATTAAACATTTTGCAACAATTCTTAAAACATATTTTACAATTGTTAAATATTTATCTATATATGCAAATTGTGGTATTTTTATCTCTCAATGATTTTTGCCAAGTTCTTTAGAATCACAGTGCGCATGTGTGAGTGCTAAATGAAACTTTTGCCAGATTGCAGGATACATCTGTGAAATTGGTGTTACCATCATTTGCAGTTAATTCCGAAACCTATTTTAAGAAATTCACTGCACTTTGAACTTTTATAGGAAAAATCACTACCGGTTTAAATTAAATCGTAAGATTTATAAAGCTTTTAATTTAACCTTTACACTGCTACGAACGGGTATATGCGTTGGCAAAGAAAATTCTTGCTGTGCTATGGGTGTGTATATCCATTCTCAACTTCAAACGCCTGCTAGTTATATAATATGTATTGCATTGCTTTCAAACTAAGCAGGCATATACTGCCATCTCTTAGGAACCTAAATAAACTTTTTCCATATTTCTCCCTGCATTGAGCAAGGAGAGTTTTAAAGGCTGGAAATATCTCAGCAGTGAAAAGGTTAAATCACTGCATTTTGTTAGGTTTCAATAGGACAAGTTAGTCTACACTAGATTAATTTATAGTCTATTAAATAATATGCATGTAATTTATTTAGTTAGGTTAGAAGGGAAGTTGGTGTATGTCCATTTCTCTTATAAACATGTTTGGAAATTTATTGCGAAGGCTGGTTATATTGATTACCAGAGACCCGGATGTTAGGGAAAATGCCTACAGTTATTTATTATAGATATTGTAAAAGTGACTTCATGTAAGTTCATACTGACGACCCTAGAGTTGTTTTCCATGAAGTTAATTTTGCCCATAAATGCCTATTTCAGCTTACAATGCCTATAAATGCCTATTTGCCATTTTTTCTCGAAGTTAACTTAGCATTTCAATGAAATTGATTGAAATGGACAAACATCATGACACCATTGAATAGAAACCTTTAATTGACTGGTAATATTATTTTTGATGTTGATAACACTGAATTCAGTCTGTAGTCCTTGTTCACAGACAGGTGCTTCAAAGATAAAGTTGTGTGACCAGCTTTAGAATAGTTGTTTCACGATGCGTAAAGAACAGACAAGAGTAAAATAGTAAAGGGCAAACTGATCAATTTCGTGAAAGAATTTGGTGCGGAAATATTCTCAAGTGACATTGTTTTGCAAAGTATGCAAAATTTCAGTGAATTGCGCGAAGAAGTGCCATGTTTCGCAGCATGTACACACTGCAAAACATAAGTATGCTCTTTGTAAAAAGGCAAAAGAAGTTCCAAAATCATCTCTGACATCTACGTATGCTCTTGATAGCATATGTTTATAATCTTTACGTCCATCCATAGTAATTCTGCCCGAAGGCAGATCCTTCACTGCAATCATAGCATTTTCATGCTATGCTTGCAGCTTTACTAGGGAATTGTAGGTATGGTAGCTTCCTGTTGCTTTCCACACTGGTGAAGGATGATGATGATGGCCATATGATTTCGAGGACCGTTTGGGCCTTAAAGTGTTCCTGACATTTGTCTTACAGGTGAGGAAAAACCCCGTTTAAAACCTCACCCAGAAAAACTGCTCCGACCGGGGATCGAACCCAGGCCCGCTGTGTGACAAGGCAGCATGCTACCTCGAGACCACAGCGGTGGACAATCTTTACGTAAGGCTGTAAAATTTTAAGTTGTACATTTTTTGTAAGAGTCTATTTTTGATTTTTTAGTGCTTATATGAATGATTTTTAAGTGCCTTTTTGCCTGCATATTAAGTGCCTAACATCCGGACTCTATCGATTACACAGATGTCCTGCCATATGGTGGAATTTTCATTAAGCATTTGTGCATGTGCACTACGATTCTGTCTGCCAAAATAGTTAAAAATTATTTTTGATAGTTGGTCCTTCCATACTAAAGTATTATAAAATTTGATAGAAACCAATCTGGCTCACGCCTAGAACTTAGAAAAATTCATTGAGTGAGTAAGTAACTTATCTCGAAGTTTTTTCTGGAAAAAGTATCGAACATGTGACGTGAAAAATTTTTTCTAAGCTCAAAGTAGATATCAAGCGCATGCATCAACAGACACACAGCAGATAAATTATAGAATCATACCATGCAGCCAATATACAGGACATATGAACATGCTTTGCCAATCACAGGAGAAACATCCCAAACATCTACACAACATATGTACACCAATATTCCAAGATTGGGAAGTTTTGAACTTAAAAGCTAACCAAAATATAAATACTCGCTCTAACTAGATTTATTATAGGTTTTATAATAACCCTATTTAGCAAAAATAAATCGCCTAACTCTTTTCAAGATCTAACAGAGGATATTTGGAAGTTTATCATGTAGTTTAGTTGCTTAGTGTGATTTTAGTTAGTTAGTGTGTTTTTGTGTTGGTAAGTACATTTAGTGTTAATAGTTAATTAATACATAATAAGTTAGCCTATAAACTGTATGTAGGCTGCATTGTAACAAGTTGAACTTTAGAAGTACATGTTGACTGCATTGGTACACGGAATATGGCTGAAAATAATGTGGCTGCCTCATCATTGAAATATGTATCTAGTTGAATATTGTGAAAAAAATATATTTGATTAGTCATTAGAAAACATTTAAAACAGGTTTGAAATACTAGTAAATGTTCTTAAAAATGAAACCGTAAGAGTAAAATTTGACAGAAGTTGTGTGAGGTATTTTAAAAGTCTTGTCACGTCTTGGATACATAATTTGTTGTACATTAACTTGTGCCATCATAACCAACAAAATTAAATTAATTATTGTCCACTTCTTAATGCATGTTTGGGAATTAATTGCAAAGATTGGTCATACTGATTTTACACATTATGCACTGCCATCTGCAAATAATTTCATAAACATTCATGCATGAGCACTAAGATTTTGTACAACTTTGAAAAAATAAAATATAAAATTATGAAATATTTACCTAAAAGTCCGTCTCCTCAACTTTATTAGTTATTTTATATGTTAATAATACCTCAACGGAACTTATCATGAATCTTTGAAAAAATAATTTAGAGATAATTACCATTTGCAAAAATCGTAGCAACGGCTCGTAGCATTTGGGGTTAGGGAATTAACTATGTGCAAGAGAAAAATACACGTTTAGATTGGAGGTCTAGATAGCTCAGATGGAAGAGCATTGACATCGAAAGTCAAAGGTCCTGGGTTCAAACCCCAGTCTAGGCGTATATTTTTCTTTTTCAAATATAACGAGTTAGTTAGTTGATAGTTTTCTCGAGTTAATGACTTATTAATGTAGTCAAGGACACAACTCGTCCCCAAAATAAATGGGTTAATATGTATTTTATACAAATTGAGTTTAGTTCTACTTTCAATACTTATGAATAATTTTTAGTTTTAAGAGAATTGCATCATCTTTACATTTAAATGATAAGATTATTTGCCTAATGAGTCATTTAATCTAATTTAGATTAGCTATAAATTTATGAAACTCACAGTTGATGTATTCCTGGAAAAAGTAGTAATGTCTTGTATAAAAAATACTTAAATGAGGAGAGGGAAAAATATAACAAAAATATATTCATACATAAGAGATTTGACAGGTCCTGAGATCTTATTAACAATAAATTGTCTTAGATGGGTGTTCATGAACACATTCAACACCAAACTTACGTTTATAATTCAGTGGACATATTTACCAAAAAAGGATATTTTAAGCTTTTTGAAGCTTTTAATGCATTAACCCATTCACTGGCAGTCATTTGAATGGTCGGACTTTCCCTCAGGTTACCCAATGGGACTTGAATTCAGGATTGGGTTATGTCAAACTTTTTATTAGTAAGGTAAAGGTAAAAGGTAAAGTGATCCCACTACAGGCCTCAGGAGGCCCTTGGGGTAGTAGGAGGTTAAGGCTCCCACTTTTTCTTGACAATCGGCACTTGATGTCAGCCGGGTTGTCAGCCCTGCGTGACGGCCGCCTTTACCCCAGAACAAGCGTCTGGTACTCATTTCAGTTAGAGGCTGAGTCGACCCCAGGGCCATAGTGCCGCCAGAAGGTTTGGGTCAGTTTAAAAATCCTGACCCCACCGGGACTCGAACCCTCGACCTTCTGACTTGTAGCGCAGTGCCTTAGTAACTACATAATTTAACACACAGAGAATATGGTAATGTTTGCACAACATTGTCTAAATTATTTTATCAGTTTCAACCAATTAAAAGTCTTCCGTGTGTTCTGTCAATTTAAAAAAAAAATCGGAATAATGAAAGAATGCAGACTTGGAAGTTCGGTTGAAGAACCAACATGGAACTCAAATTGTAATTACTCTCATGAAGCCATTATGCACCTGTAAAATATGACTGCTCATTTATGCAGAATAGTGGCTATTTTGAAATGTGGATACTATCAAATAATAAAAGTAATGAAAGATTACGTCTTTAAGATGTAGATTGAAATACAAGACAATTGACTTTCTGGGAAAGAATGGCACAGGATGTTTCTTTCAAAGGACTATCCCTTAAAATTCAGGATGTTTGGCAACCCTGGGTTAAAAGGCAAGGTTATGACTGAACTGCTTTTTGACTCCTTGGAAATTGTCCAACATGGACAACTGAACACCGGCAGTGTTCCTTTACATTGGTGTGATTTTTCCAAAGGCAGTTGGTAAGGCAACAGATTGTCATTTTGCCTGATTCTCTATACTCATCTGATCTTACACCTTCTAATTTATCTTTTTCCAACTTTAAACACAACCTGCATGAGTGTAGATTTCAGTTGACTGTCAAGGGATGTTCTAGGCAGTGCATTTCAGGTATTTTTCCACTGCTCCAATTAATTACATCTTCAGATTCTAAATGTGGTACATTATTTCTTCCAAAATAATTATTTTTACTATATATAATATCCCCAACTTGTGTCAAACTCAAGGGTCGGGTTGAGGGATGAGATGATATGAAGCCCCTTATATAGAGGTTTGTGAATGACAAGGGTGTCGGCCAACCATGCCTATCACAAGGGCAGATGAATGAAATGTATGACATGAGTATGGAGAAATGGAATGAAATTGTGGCAGGGGAAAACAGGAGAAACCCCGAGAAAAACCTACTCAAGCTTCATTTCGTCCACCACGAAACCCACTTGGAGTGATCGAGACTTGGATCTCAGGACCCCAGCGGCAAGAGGCGAGCATCTAACCGGTTGTGCCACAGAGCAGTACTAATAATCAAAAACAATACTTTTTTAATAACATTGGCAGACATGCATAATGGCCCATAACTATTTTGAAGGAGAATGTGGACCGTAATAGTTTATTAACAAATTGTGTGACGAATATAAAGTTCACAAACTTAATGAATGTAGTAGTATATCTGTGTACATCATCTTTAAAGAGCCAATGCTAATTGAAGTTGCTGTTACTAGTTAGCAGATGACAGTACAGGGAATCAAATGGTTAGCATGACATAGTCCCTCAACCTAATTTTCAGTTGAACAAGTTCTCTACTTCTCAAACCAAGTAGCTGCTCAATTTTTCTCTCTCTAGTGAACTCTGCTCCAAGCCCTATACTTAAATTAAATAATCTTTTGTACAAACAGATTTAATAAAAATTTTATAAATACGAAATTCTTTAATTTTATTTTTGAGTTTAAATTGAAATTTTAATATGCCTTTAATATAGAACGTGAACAAGAAGAATTATTGTCCTGTGGAGTTAGTTGACTGAGTAAAAACAAATGTTTGGTCACAGTCGCATGATAGACAGGAAATATTATCTTATCTAAATAATTATTAAAACTGATTATTTGTTGGCTTCCTCTTGTTTCCAAGATAACTTCGATGGGAATATGTCATCATTCTCAGCCAAAATCTTTACACTTACCACTCGACAATCTAAACAACCACTTTACCCAGACTCTGCCAGAGACAATTACCTCCAATTACAAAAAAAAAATAATACATGATCTAATGACAGATCTCCTCTCTCCCCCGAGACAAATTTTTCATTTCCTACATTACATTTGAGGATATTAAAAAGACAAGCCTATGTATTAAATCCAAAGCCTGAGATGTAGACAATATAACTATATCACCTAAACTGTGGAAAAGGCAATTATTCGACCCTTATCTAAAACAAAACTATTGTTAACTTATTGCGCCGTGCTATCCCACCTTTTTTTTATTTATAACATTGAGTTTGAAAGTTTTGAGTGACTATATCGACATTCCTTTGCCCGGGCCCATAGAAGGCAAAGATTAATCCATCTTTCCTTTGTAAATTACTAAACATATAGTACTGAATGCTAAACAGTATTATAATCATGGAAGCTAGAAGGAAAAAGGGGATTAATTTGGCTTGAGAAAGCTTTAGTATATATATCAATACGAAACGTGACTAGCTACACAATTAGTAAACATACGTTAACTAAAAAAAGGTAACTTTTAATGAGAATCATAAGTCAGATAATTGAAATACAAATAATTTAACAAAAGTTATCTTCTTGACCATTGAAAGAAAATATATGAATGAAATAATACAAATTAACAAACTCGGTCATCAATAATTAAAAAAAAAGACAATGATAATAATAATATTCATACATACGTACACACACACACACACACAATCCAGTCCAGCCGAGGGCTAGGGTTCACAGTCCTGGTTGCCCTACCCTGGCTTATGGGACTGATGAAACCAAACAGCTCCCTCGAGCTACAGTCGACCTGACCACGAAGATCCCAAAGTTGATGATGACCCTGATACTAACTTGCACAGCTTATTTGAGGCTTTCGATAACGAGGGGAAGATGCGCAGTGCATAGGAAGGAAGGGGGAGGTACGTAGGAGAGAGGACAACGAAGACAGGAATTTGGCACTGTTCTATAACATCACTGTAGAGGGAAGACACAATGACGTAGTTGTTACATAGTTGTTACGTAACGAAAAAGTGATTTCGGTACACTAATCAATAATACTTCAACGTGTAATACACACACGGCTTACTATCTGTACACGTGACTTACTAGACAAACATCAGTCAGACTTTAGAAAAAGGACAGCATACAAGAACTGCACTTATTGACATTAAGAATGTTAGAGAACCCATGGACAGAAGATAACTCACAGCACTAATTCTTCTCAATTTTAGTAAAGATTTCAATATGGTAGACCTAGACATATGTTTAGCCAGACTAAAAACATTACACCTGTCAGAAAATTGCCTTGACCAGTTTACCTCCTACTTAACACGTTCAGTACTAGGCACTGTGCAGGGCATTTAAACCCACAGGCCAGCCATTTAAATGCCCCAGCTACCCTTTTCGTGGCACTTCAGAAAATTTCATAAACTATTAGTCCTAGAAAATTCAAATTTTGTACATACCTAAAGGAGATATCCTAGTAGTATTTGATGGTGAAATAACTTGGGTGATTGACATCACATGGTATCAGCATATCAATTTCAGGAAGTGGAAGTTCATCTTCACTTTCACTTTGTGAAACTTCTAATTCAGGAATCAGTTCATCACCTGAATCATCATTATACAAAATATTCACCAATTCTTCTTCAGTGACATATTTTTCTTTCGCCATGGTTTCACTCACGCACAAACAACAGCACGATTACGAGAAACATATACAATTGTATTGGAGCCTGGAGGCATGTTTGGGTGAACGAATTCCATGTGTTGTTTGTTTTAAAAATAAAAGGGGATTCACCAAGGTTAAACGTGTCAAACGGGAATAGAAAATGTACATTTACATGCCATCTATGATCTCCAAGACATACTAAGCCAACACAATATTTAGGCGCCGAATATAAACGCAGTTTGTTCGTGCCCGCTCTAAAACGAGTTAACTGACCGACAGCTGCATACACGATAGTCTCTTTAAACGCCTTAACTGGTTTACGGTACTGAATGTGTTAAAAAATTTAACAATTAGTATCTGTTCAAAATCGTTCCTCTTTCTGATGATTCATGAAGTCAGATGTTCTCCAGGGCAGTGTTCTAGCTCCATTACTATACTCGCTATCTATACATTAATGATATCTCAACAAAATTATGACTTTTCCACTATCATTATGCTGATGATATCCAAATTTATATTAATTTCAAACCTGATGAAATCAACAAAAACATCAATAAACATAATTTAAGATTTAAATTAAAATTCTTTATATGTCACCTCATATCCAGTCTTCTAATTATACTGGTTTCATAACCCATGTGGTTTCATCTTGAGTAATATTTCGACTGATGTTATGTTGTTCAGGAGAACTGCTTCTTACTCCCTCTATTTGAGGACCGATGAAACTGAATTAAGTCAATTTCCCTGGGAATTAAAAAAATTCCTAAGTTTTCTTTCTTTCTTTTTTTTTTTTTTTTTTCCTTAAAACAAGAATGAAAACTTACGAATTTTGAAATTCCCAGGAATTTGATTTAATTTGAAGGTTCTTCGGTCCACCAACAGAGGGAGTAATAAGCAGTTCTGAATGTTATAACATAACTCAAAATACTACTGAAGATGAAACCAGATTTATTAAATTAAACCTCATAGTGATTTTTCCTATAAAAGTTCAATAGACATAATACTGATCTTTACAAATATCATAGTGGTGCAAAGACCTTGGACTATGTAGACGAGACCCAAACGATAGTCCTTGGACATCCAAAACTACTGCAAATCATTAACAATATCAATATGTCAGCCATCAAAGTAGATAAAACACCAGTACCCTTATTTGTCATTTGTTAAAAGGTTTAGTTTCTTTATTGACTGTAATCTGAGTTGAAACATCCAATTAAAGTAAATGTAAAAAAAAAACATTGTCAATATCGTACTCATTAAATAGATTCATAAATTTCCTTCCGACTGGTCTCATATGAATTCTAGTGCAAACTCTGTGATGCTGTATTTTGATTATTGTGATATTTTATTACATTTCAAGATGAAGCTGATATATAAAAAAAATCACAAATTTTACAAAAACAACGGGGATAATTAACAGCATAATGAAACCATTTTTAGTACAGAAGAACACAAGATTACGGCTTTATAAGGTTCTCGCAAGTTCAGTATTAAGATATGGTAGTGAAGCATGGAAATACGAAGAAGAGATGAAAGCCGAATAACAGCAAATGAGATGCGATTTATGCGCCGAACAGCAGGCTATACAAAATGGGACCATAAAAGAAATGAGGAAATTATGGAAGAATTAGATGTAGAACCCATTCTTCACCATATACAAAACTACCAGAACAACTGGAAAGCCCATCTTCAACGAATGCCATCTCATAGAATTCCAAAAGCCATACTTCGCTACTGCCCCCAAGGCAAAAGATCGCTGGGACGTCCAAAAAAGCGCTGGATGGAAAATTCCTCTTTGAGACCGTAACAGGCCACATGGCCTAATACTTGCATGGATGATGTGATATTTTATTGTTCATATTTGCTTGATTTAGATATAACGATGGAATTAGCATAGCACCTAACATAAAATTGACAACATAACTTTGCTACTGTCCCCAAGGCCAAAAGATTGATGGGACGTCCCAAAAAAGGCACTGGATGGACAATGCCTCTTTGAGACCGTAACAGGCCACACGGCCTACCTCAATACTCATACTTGCATGGATGATGTGATATTTTATTGATAGATATTAAACGATGGACTAAGAACATAAAATGCAACATACTTCGCTACTGCCCACACAGGCAAAAGGATTGAAGGGACGTCCAAAAGATTGCAGGGACGTCCAAAAAAGCGCTGGATGGAAAAATCCTCTTTGAGTCCGTAACAGGCCACATGGCCTAATACTTGCATGGATGATGTGATATTTTATTGATAGATATTAACGATGGACTTAGCACATAAAATGCAACATACTTTGCTACTGCCCCCTCAGCAAAAGATTGCTGGGACGTCCAAAAAAGCGCTGGATGGAAAATTCCTCTTTGAGACCGTAACAGGCCACATGGCCTAATACTTGCATGGATGATGTGATATTTTATTGATAGATATTAACGATGGACTTAGCACATAAAATGCAACATACTTCGCTACTGCCCCCTCAGCAAAAGATTGCTGGGACGTCCAAAAAAGCGCTGGATGGAAAATTCCTCTTTGAGACCGTAACAGGCCACATGGCCTAATACTTGCATGGATGATGTGATATTTTATTGATAGATATTAACGATGGACTTAGCACATAAAATGCAACATACTTCGCTACTGCCCCCAAGGCAAAAGATTGCTGGGACGTCCAAAAAAGCGCTGGATGGAAAATTCCTCTTTGAGATCGTAACAGGCCACATGGCCTAATACTTGCATGGATAATGTGATATTTTATTGATAGATATTAACGATGGACTTAGCACATAAAATGCAACATATTTATAACACGTGTATCAGATATATTTTCAATATTCCTTAAAATAACCTTATTTCTTCATACTTCTGTGAACGATGCTTGGCTCCATCTCCATTGTCATACGGTACATCCTCTTATTCTGCTATCAAAAATCATAAATAGCTATATACCAAGCTACTTACCCTTTCCCTACCATCTCATATCCTCCAATTACAATTTGAGTATACAGTTGCATCAAAACCTCCTACTTCACATTCACAACACAGACTATCTAACTCACTGGCCTATTGAACCCGTAGGTTCATGGCCGCGCGGACATAAGCTCCATATATCCCTATCCTGAGCCAATGTTTTCCAATCATTCCCTGTATAATCTAATTCCTTCAAATCATAATTAATGTTATTCTCCCTCCTCATTCTTGGTCTACAAACTGGGCATTTTCCCTCTGGTTTTCCTGCAAGAAGCTTCCATGCACGTCTTTCATTACCCATTTGTGCCACATGTTCTGCCATCACAGTCTACGAGACTTAACTGTTCTCATTATTTCTGGCTTCCTATAAAGACCATGTAATTCACTGTTAATCAGTCTTCTCCATTTACCTCTCTGTTCATCTCACTTAGGTCCAAAAATTTTCCTAAGAACTTTATTCTCAAATACTCGTAATCTTCTTTTCTTCCTTAAAGTAAGATTCCATGTTTCGCATCCATATAATCCAACTGGTAGAATAATAAGTTTTATATATTTTCAGTTTAACATTTTTTAAAAGGAGTTGGGAAGTCAAGAGTCTCTCTAACGCATAATAGCATACATTTCTAGAATTGAGCCTATGTTTAATTTCCTTGTGCATCTCATTCTTGTTTGTGATTATTGTTCCTAGGTATTTGAATTCAGCCACTCCCTCATTTGTCATTAGCTGTCCATTTCCATTATATAATGTATTTCTATGTGTGACTATATATTTAGTTTTATTGATATTTACTTCCAGTCCCAATTTCTTAGTGTTGCTCAGTAGTGTGTGTGTTGGCCTTTAGTATCTCCTCGCTATCGCAACACAGAACTTCCCATTATTCTAATCCCTACACCATATCTAATGCTAGACTTTGGAACTCCTTACCACAAAAAATCAGATACTGCCAGACATTAGCTTCCTTTAAAAGAAATATAAATCTCTTTCTTTTGCAGTTGGTTTTTCAGTGAATTAATTGATGGGTTCTGATTTTTGCTTCTCTAATAATATGTCTTGATTCATAATAATTTTAGTTCAATTTGTATAATTATTTCCTTATAATTGTATGTTATGATCTTGGATAAATATTTTCAGTATTTAATATTATTTGCTAGTTGAGCATAAGAGAAGGCCTTACAGCCTTAACTCTGCCACTTTAAATAAATCATTATTTTAATAATAAATATTATTATTATTAGGCTATTATTATATTAATTCCACATATTATTCACACAGCCTATCAATATGAAATGTTTTCTTTGTAATTTAGTAAAAATCAGATATACTAATTATAAACCTTTAAGCTCCAAGCTGAATAAAGTCAGTTGGTGCTATAAAAAAAACCCTCATTACAACAAATGGCTCAATTGTAGAATAATTTCCACTTGATTTTCCATACTATATTCTTGTTATTCTATCTACTTCTTCTGTCTTTACTAACATGTGCAGGCGAGAACCACGCTCTGCGCTGCCGTGTATCGTCTTTTGTTTCCGTTGTATATATTAGCGTAGAGTTCATAACATCCAAGGTTATTAATCAAAAGCCTTTGCCCGGGCCCATAAGAAGCAAAGATTGATTCATCTTTCTTTCCTAAACACTTAAACATAAATCAACAATAGATCTCAAAACACTAGAGTAATTCATGGTTCTTATTTAAACTGAATGTATCATTATTGTTATTAACCATGAAAGCTAGACGGAAAAAAAAGGAAGCTTGTATGATCTCCTAAATAAGTAAATTTCTATACGAGAATATACCAAACAGCAGCATGCACATAAATAATTTGAACATTAACCAGGATGTATATAAAAATGATGTTTAGTATAAACAAGACGTCTGAAGTATAAGAAAAATATAACAAATATGAATCTTGATCATGCTTTGAATTTAAACAAAAAAATAATAAATAATAATCATTAACATCAAAAAACTATATATATCATACCTCACTCAAACAAGTTCATTCATACTAATAGTCCAAGCCAGGGTGGCTTTCTCTGGTCCTCCGGACCAAAACTCAAACCACGCCACTCGCGTGCTCCAGACGACGTAGTCTCAACATAAAGTTCCGATCGAATGATAATGTTCTGAATATGCGTAGCGTATTTGAGTGTTCCGAGGTAGAAGGGGAGATGCGCAGCACAAACAGCGCAACAGGAGAGGTAACAAGGAGAGTGGGGGTAGATGCATAGAGAAGGGATATTGGCATAGTTCACGAATCTTTCTGTTCAAGGAGGATAACGGCACTGCAGTTGCGAACCGAAAATTGCACTTTCGGTTCAAACATTTCATACTATTTTAAAGGTTTTACAATGATACATATAACATTTTTACAATTATTAAATATTTATTTACGTACTCAATGATTTCTTCAAAGTTCTACAGAACCACAGTGCACATGTGCGAGATAAGTGAATGGTTAATGTAACTTCCAGTAAAATCAGTGTTACCAACAATCTCAATCAATTCCATGCTGATTTTCTATAAATTAACCACATTTTGTTAGGTTAGTGTACACTTCAGTAAATAATATGCATGTAATTTATTTTCTTAGGTTTGGAAGGGAGAAGTTAGTGTACATTCATTTCTAATAAATGTTCAGGAATTTATTGCACAGGTGGTCATACCAATTTTACAGCTACGTGACTCCATCTAACGACAACTCTATAAACTTTTTGTTGGATTTAATAAATATGTGGTTCCACTTAGTGTCAACTCTATAAACCTATGTGCATATATACTGTTATTCTGTAGGACTTACAAAAATTTACGGTGGAAATCAAACTATAGTTTTTCTGAACAAATACTCTTTTTAAAGTCAATTTCTGCTATTGGTTAAAATCCTTAGAAAATATTAACTGCAGACTGAACATTGTCCTCTTTGTAGATGTAAATTTGTGACCTTTATTTATAAATAATTACAAATGTTGTAATTTTTAATGATATAATTATGAGTAAGAAAAGAGATTTGTATAAATTCTGAAGTCTCAAAATATGTTCTTAAAATAACAATAAAATAGGCCTAATGCCTCATTGAATTATGATTAACATAAGCACAGAAGTAGAGAATCAATTGAAAGGGGAGAAAAGTACAGTTTTGAGTGATTTGGAAATATAACATTGTTTTGACAAAAGGAGTAGTCAAGTTGAATTACATTACTTGACTCTATTTCTTATGCAGCTAAAAATCATCTGTTTTGGTGTGGTGTTTGCACATTTCATTATTGGTACTAGCAGATGAACTTGGCCTTGTATCACTTTTAAAAAATGGGTACTTTGTACATTTCCAATAGGCTATGTGCTATATACATACATATGTTACTTTATAACTTGTTAATTTTATTAAAGCAGATAGAACACACTGCTGGAAAAATTCCAGCATTCTAATATAATATTTAAATATGCTATACTTAATGTTAATTCAATACTGGGGAAAAAAGCACATATCTCCTACAATCAGTGAAATCAATATTAAATTCACTTATTCAAACTTACTTTCATTAAGTGATGCTTGTTCTTCTGAATTAGAAAAGAGCTTCTTTTTGTCTTCCTGAATATTCTTGCACTTTAGATAAAAATTCATTGTTGCTACTTAACCTTGTAACGGGCTTCCAATATAAAACCGGACCGGCCTTACGGAGTTTCACCCGGCATGCAGTGCTGTCTCTTCCTCCCGCAATTCACCCTGCCTGCCACCCGTCCTTGAACTGTTTCTTGCCTTATAGAAAATGCTGGAAATGTTGTCCTCCTGCAGTTAAACAGGCATTATACCGAGTAAACACATTTAGATTGACATGCTGTAGTTCGGGCACTGTCAAGTTTCTGATTTCATTTCTTATGTTGTTCTTCAGTTCTTCCAATGTGTGCGGATTTGTTTTGTACACTTTGTCTTTCAGGCTACCCCACAAATAAAAATCACACACTGTTAGATCTGGGGAGCGAGTGTTTCTTATTTTGTACTGAACCAGTGGTCTCAAATTTAGTCACAAGATCGTGGATTGTTGATCTGGAAGGAGGTAAATGTCCAGGGAAGTTCCGAATAAATTCCTCGCGAATGCGACGAGCTGATTCGTATTTATAATAACATTTACACACATAAATGCGCTGCTCTAATGTCAGCTGACGTCTCATCTTGTCGAACGATAGTAAACTGACTAGTTCAAGGACGAGTGGCTGGCAGAGTGAAATGCGGACGAGGAGAGAGTGCTGCCTGACGGGTGAAACCCCGTGAGGCCGGTCCGGGTTTATATTGGAAGCCCGGTATTTCTAAACCACATACAGTAAAACTTCCGATGAACAGACACCTGTGAGGAAAATAAAAATGTCTGCTATACAGAAAAGTAATAAAAATACAGTACAGTACGATATGCAGTAGTGCAGTAGAAAGAAAATTACAGTACGTGTGTAAATTAGTGAACATTCTTCTTTGAGTACAGTATTACTGTTATTGTTACAATACAGTATTAATGTGTAGGCCTACAGTTGTATGTGCAGTATGTATAAAAAATTTACTACAGTAATTTACACTACTTTGTAAGTTTAGCTAAATGTCTCGATTCTTGGAAGGTGGCTTGAAATGATACTGTATTTTTTTCTGAACAAGAGTTGTTTAGAATTGTCTCCTCAATATGTTTCAACCACAGACATTAGAGTCCCTCTTCATCATTTTTCATTAAAAAGTACTGTTTCAATTTTTTCTACCTTTTCGTAGACATTGATAATCTCTACCTTTTCAGTGTTAATCATTTGTGTTTTTTTTTTGACATTTTAGCAAGATGTAGCTTTATCTTCTGAAGACACAGTATTCACATGAATATGCTACTCCTGAGACTCAAGTCAAAAATGTGCTAAAATAATGTTCAAAATCTATAATAACATTCAAAATGTGTGATAATGTTCATTGTTGCAAATAATTATGTGTATGGTATAAATGCTTCTATTCTCATGCTGTCCATTATTCAGAAGTTTTAATTGTCATCTGAGGAGATGTTTTAGTGTCCGTGTCAGTTATTAAGAATGTCTGCTGTTGGGAAGAGATTTCTCCATAAGAGCCAATGTTTTTTTGCAGGGATTTTTTAAATGTCTGTTATTGAGAGGCATCTACTATTGAGAAGTGTCCGTTAAGGGAAGTTTGACTGTAAATTAATGAGTCATTTTTAACATCTTACCTCATTTTATGTTTCTTCAAACACGGAAACTAGTTTTCGAGAGAAGGATCTCTCTCATTTTCAACCGACGTTATGACTACTGGATTTTTGTTGGAATCCCCATCAATAATGTTGCCATCTGGTGTTGATTTGATTAACTTTGAGATGAGGTCACATTCATCAAATCGACACCAGATGGCAACATTATTGATGGAGATTCCAACGAAAATCCGGTAGTCATAATGTCGGTTGAAAATGAGAGAGAGATCCTTCTCTCGAAAACTAGTTCCCGTGTTTCAAGAAACATAAAATATGAGGTAAGATGTTAAAAATGACTCATTAATTTACAAATTAAGAACCTCATAATGTTTTTTCCCATATTTAACTATGAAGTTTGACTGTATTTTACTTTTTGCTTTAAAACCTATGCCACTGTTTATTGAATATTTTATAAAATCTCCCCATACTAACATTAGACATTGTATAAAAAAAACTATACAGACTTGAGTACAGCAAATATGAGATAACTTTGCTGGTTCAGTTACAAGCTCTAACTTCAACATTTAGTAGATTACCTGTGACTGACTGTCCCAACAATGATCTCTAATATATTTTAAAATTTAAAAGTTTCAAGGAATAATGTTGACCTAGCAGAATAAATCTGTGCCGAGATAGCATAATGGTTTGTCACTTTTTCCTAAAAATGAGTTTTTCACATTCTGTAATCTCATTCATTAACCCTACAGCATGGATGTATGTGATATGTACATAGGTTGAGTTCTTCCAGCAGAACATACCTCCACGCTGTAGGGTTAACAATTGATACTGGAATGTGAACAACTCATTTTTTAGGAAAAAGTTGCATATAATATTTTGCTATCTGAGCACAGAATTTTTTATATGTTTGAAAATAAAATCAAATGTAAAAACTAAGAAAAAAATTTAATCAAAGATTTAAGTAAAATCTGTTGATTAAAATAAAAATAACTGATTTAAATCTATCCACCGAGTTCATACCACATATAATTCAGTTTGATTTATCTTTGGGTACTGGTATATTGAAATGTAAAAAAATGACACTAAATCTTTAAGTTATATAGAAACTTAAATTCTTTAGTTTTGATAGCTGAACTGGAATTTGTAATATGTAGCATATATTTGATTTACTAAATTATATATGTCCACCGCTGTGGTCTCAAGGTAGCATGCTGCCTTGTCACGCAGCGGGCCTGGGTTCGATCCCCGGTCGGGGCAGTTTTTCTGGGCGAGGTTTTTATCGGGGTTTTTCCTCACCTGTAAGACAAATGTCAGGAAAACTTTAAGGCCCAAATGGTCCCCGAAATCATATGGCCATCATCATCATCCTTATCATTATCCTTCACCGGTGTGGAAAGCAACGGGAAGCTACCACACCTACAATTCCCTAGTAAAGCTGCAAGCCTAGCATGAAAATGCTATGATTGCAGTGAAGGACCTGCCTTCGGGCAGAATTACTATGGATGGATGGAAATTATATACACAAACTAGGGATTAAATGTGAAATATGTAGGAGGTATGAGTACTATTTATTTTATTTCAGATGTTACATGTACTGGCTCTATCGCTGATTGCTGTAGTGTTTCGCCACCCTGAGATGTTGGATGAGCCAGTGATGGGACCTGTTTTGCCAACACCTCTGAGTGAAGTAGATGAATCTGTTGTTGGAATTATAAGTTCTAATCTTGGTCCAAGTATTGAGTTGAGCTTGAAAACTGAGTCTGATGATGCTAGAAGACAAGCTGCATTTGAGACTGCTCGTGGCTACCCAGATATGTTCACTAATCGCAGTTTGAATAATCGTAAGTTGATTTTTTTTTACATAATTAATAACATAATCCTGTTTTCTTGTTTGTTTTGTGCCATGAGATAAATAATGCACCCCAAAATTGCAGAATAAAATATTTTTAAAAAAGTACAAAAATGCAACATTTAGTCAAACTAAATATATAAGTAGTAATATTATAGTGACTATTTAACTCATGTCCCAAATGGGAGTCAATGACCAATCACGTTTCAGTGATATTTGTTTTAGAACCAATGACAGTCCTGTTCCACTTCAATATTATCAAATTCTGTTTACCAAAATAAAGAAAGCTCCTCCTTTTAATATTCTGAACAGGTCAGAGCATTATTTTGCAGTTACTGACTCTCCAAACAAATACGTTGAATATAGAAAGTAATGAACAGATTCTTTCTAAGTACACATTTGATAATTGTGTGTTCAATAATTGTGTTTTTATATAATTATTTTACTGAGTAGTTTCCTAAAAACATAATTAATAACCTATAATTTGTTTATAATATACAGTTTGATGAGTTTCATTTTTTCTCTACTAGAGTGCATTCTTACAGTATTGCGATCCTATTTGGAATAAATAATATGATCAAGTTGCAGTGATGAACAAATGAAACATAACCAAACATTTCTCATTTGTTTTCAAACATCGCCGTTTACATTAAATATATAAATATTTTAAAATATCTATATT
The DNA here is from genome assembly GCA_030220185.1 of Diploptera punctata. Taxonomy (NCBI): domain Eukaryota; kingdom Metazoa; phylum Arthropoda; class Insecta; order Blattodea; family Blaberidae; genus Diploptera; species Diploptera punctata. Next base: position 2,163,055 of record JASPKZ010003842.1, read on the forward strand.
TAAATAATGATTTGTGAGTAAACAGCTTAATTTTATTCATTAAATAGTCGTAACAAATGCCACTTTGTGACTCGTGAATTTATCTAGAGGATTTGGAAATCACTCGTGACATTACTTATAATTGTTGCTGGTCTTTTCTGCTCTTTGACCTTGTTTAATTTAACATTTAACTTTAAGGCACATTCTCTTACATATATGGCTTTAGTATAACTGTTTCCTTGAACACCAGTTCCAAATTTTTGCACAAATAATTCCCATTGTGAATCGAAAGCCATGCTTGTTGGTTAGTGGTTCCATGAGGACAAAACAAGAAAATCCACCGACCTCCTCCATCTGGCATCTTGGTGGATCCCAATCTGTTTCATTATTTTCTGCACAAGATTTTTCTAAAAAAATACATTAAAAAATCTTTGATTTTTAATATTAATTTTATCACTTCTCAACGAATGACAAATTAAATTAGAAGTGAAAAATATGTACCTAAATCAGGATATGAACCCAATATCTGTGGTTATGTACACCACTGCTCTTACAATTTAAGCAAATTTCAATGTAGTTTCAGAGGACTGACATTTGAAAACTGCAGGGTCATTAATGTACCTTGCAGTCGGATTATCTTTGTGACCGATGCAATGGCTTTTAGGGAATTTTTGTCTATACTTCATTCATATTTATGTATTAGTTCATATATTTGTAGGTATATCAGAGACAGAGGGAATATCATTAATCCATTTAAGCATATATTTTTCTCTTCTAATTTAATAAAAACCTTATCGCTCAAAAAAAAGTTTCTTAGAAAAAGTATGTGTGTTTCTAATGTCACCCACTTTATGTGCTTTGGGTTTAGAAAAAGTAACCCATGTTAAATCTAATTTCAATATTCCTAACACCATAGAACATGTAAAAGAATATCCACTAGAATTGCTTAAACCCAACTGCAATCTGCAATTAACAGAAGTAAACAAATCAGAAACATCCAAAGCAATCATAACAATTTGACCAAATATCCTGAAGAAGAATGGGCCCATATTTACATGGATGAATTCTGAAAGGCTCCAGCTGGAGTAATATGCTCATTATTTTCAGTTGGTGGAGATATTATTAGAAACCTCCAAAGCATTGAAAAATATGTTCTCAAAAGTAAAATCACTCAAAACTTTACTATGGGTGTAATAAATCATGGGTTAACTACATATTTCCATGAAATTTTGCAGAAGGGCAAAACACAGTCAGTCCTCTGTCTATGTTTGTTTTGATTAATCATTAAACAAATTTGTTCAAACAAGGCAAATGGACTTGTAAACTTTAAAGATGTAAACATTCAAAAAGTTTCAATAAGATATCAGAGTAGGGAATTTTTAGGCAGGGCAACTGCAGATAATTTATTAGATGGATTCATTCATGGACTTTCCTTCCTTACTTTTAGGAAATATTTTGCAAGTGCTAATCCCAGATGGCAAATGTCATTTTGATATTAGCATATGAAGTTTGCATTTTGTAAATGGTGCCATTTAAACTAGGATCTCCAAAACTGATTAGGATCTTTTTCAGATCTCTTTACAGTGTTTTTAAAGATAGTCCAGTTTGCATGCTAAATACACAGAAATAACAACCAGCACGGCTTTACCTCACAAGTTCACTGTAATAAATGACACTGTATTGACCAAGCTCCATGTTGAGAAATTCGTAAGATAATACAGTGAAAAAGATAATAAAAACCTTCAACACCTTAGGGAATCTGCTACATAAGGCAAAATTAAGTGCTTTCAGAAGTATTTTGCCAAATGTTGAACCTTTCCTCAGAAGACTTCAAAATCTTTTTACATCACATGAAGAACTTAACGAAATACCTAATGATGAGATTTGTACAGTCTGAAAAGATAGCTGAAACAAGTATTATAAAAAATTAATAAATTTAGTCTTGCAAGTTAGTTACAACCTGGTTTCAGTAGAAAAAATGAAAATTGGATATGCTACCAGAAGCTTACTGAAACAAGGTAAATGCTCAGAAAAGAAAAAAAAAGTATTTATTTAAATGAATTGCAGAGATCTTATCACCATGCTAGAAAAACTCACTTTTAACACAAGGCTTCACTGCATTACACCCTATAAGAGTATTGCTCAAACCCACATAGTCAATAAAAAGGATTGACATTTAATCTTTATCATAAGTAATGCCACGAATGATTTCAAAATTATCGATAAATTCACGACTCACAAAGTGAGGAGCGAATTTATCTAGATAATTTGGAAATCAAGAGTGGCATTTGTTAGGACTATTTAATGAATAAAATTAAGCTGTTTACTCACAAATCTTTATTTAACTATAGTTATTTTAAAATATTTATATATTTAATGTAAACGGCGATGTTTGAAAGCAAATGAGAAACGATTGGTACGCTTCATCTACTTCTTTTGTTTATCACTGCAACCAGATCATACTATTTATTGCCAAAGGAACACAATATTGTAAGAATGCTCTCTAGTGGAGAAAAAATGAAACACATCAAACTGTATATTAATTCATTTCTGATGTCGTATGATGTAAATATGACAATTATATTTTTCTGGATTATTACCTGGGAAAAAATACATTTAAGAAAGTGCAAGCAGTGGTTTCTTTTTTTGGTGGTATAATCAATTGCTACAAATGTTTTCATATTAACTCCTGCAAGCGCTATGTGTTGACATCCATGCAATATATATACAATCTGGTAGCCATATTTCTTACAGAGTCAGTCACTGCAAAATAATGGTTAGACATGTTCAGAATATTAAAAAGGAGGAGCTTTCTTTAATATGGTAAATTTAATATTGATAAATATTTGGTGAAACACGACTCTGATTGGTTGTAAAACAGAAATCATTGAAACGTGATTGGTCATTGACTCCCATTTGGGGGATGAGTTAAATAGTCGGAGAAAATTTTTTTTTGAAAAACTCACCTCATAAATTTTGTGCTTTTCACGAGACCATGGTTTCAGACTACATCTCGTCCATCATCAGTCAGTGACATTAATTTTAAATAAGATTGACATTGTTGTTAAAATCCTGCACAGCCATAAAATATTGTTGACAAATATGCTGAAGAGGCCAAACAAATTTTCTTTACTATATGAAGAAGCTAAGAATACTGCAAGAATCAACAAACAAATTAACAATTTAATTTCAGAAATAACAGGATTAGATGAAATTGATAATTTAAAATAAATTCTGTTCACCTCGCCTCATATCCTGTCTTCTAATTAGACCGATTAAAAAAATGAATTTTAAAATTCCTGGGAAGTTGATTTGATTTGGAGGTTCATTGGTCCACCAACAGATGGAGTAAGAAGCAGTGCTCTTGGATGACAGAACATCGGTCTTGAAATTACTGATGATGAAACTGCCTATGTTTCAAAACCGATGTACTTAGAAGATAAGATATGAGGTGAGGTGAACAGAATTTATTTTAAATTTTAAATACCTCATAGTGGTATTTGCTGTAATAGTTCAAGGATTAGTTTAATTTTACTTCAGCCTTTTAGGAGAAGATAAGAAATATGAAAATCTCTGGTCTGTATTGAAACTGTTTAATTTTGTCCCATGGTAATACATCTGTTGAAACAGTCTTTTCTAAAAAAAATTAACATTTACTGGTAGAAAATATCCTAGAGGAGTCTCTTGTGTCCCAAAGAATGATTTGTGATAATGTAAAACATCTTGGTAGTTTGAGGAATATGACTATTAATAGAAAGTATCCTGACATCAGTCAGAGCTCCAAGAAGTTCAATTATATTTGGAAAGGAAAAAAGAAATGGAATCAGAAGACAAAAAAATAAAAACACGAAGGGAGAAAAGAGAATGGAGAGAAAAGAATGGTTTATTTACAGTTTAAAGAGTTGGAGGAAAATAGAAAATTGAAAGAAAAAAAGAGGATGTTGAAATTGAGAAAAAAAAATAACTTCTACGAAAGATGAAATAACAACTCTAATAATATTTTATGATATTGAACTCTTTAATAAGTCAATTGTAACTTTGTTTCTAGCATTTTTATTTTATTCTCTTTAGTGATAACTTAAATGGAATTCCATTATTACAATTAAAATTCTCATTTTGTATTATCTGTTTATTATATGGAATTACTTTGACTATTTAACTCATACCCCAAATGGGAGTCAATGACCCATCATGTTACAATGATTTTTTATTTACAACCAATCACAGTCGTGTTATGCCTAGAATTTACCAACTAAAGTTTATCATAATGAAGAAAGCCCTTCCTTTTTTAACATTCTGAGTAGGTTATAGCATTATTTTGCAGTGACTGACTCTCTAAGAAATACGGCTACCAGATTGTATATATAGTGCATGAATGTCACCACATACTGCATGCGGGAGTTAATATAAAAACATTTGTAGCAATTGATTATACCACCAAAAAAAGAAACCACTGTTTGCACTTTCTTAAATGTATTTTTTTCCCAGAAAAATATAATTGTTATATTTACATCATAGGACATCAGAAATGAATTAATATACAGTTTGATGTGTTTCATTTTTTCTCCACTAGAGTGCATTCTTACAATATTGCATTCCTTTGTCAATAAATAATATGATCTGGTTGCAGTGACGAACAAAAGAAGCAAATGAAGTGTACCAATCGTTTCTCATTTGTTTTCAAACATCGCCATTTACATTAAATATATAAATATTTTAAAATAACTATATTTAAATAATGATTTGTGAGTAAACAGCTTAATTTTATTCGTTAAATAGTCCTAACAATTGCCACTCTTGATTTCCAAATTCTCTAGATAAATTGGAAATCACTCTTGGCATTATTTATGAGAAAATACTTTTTCACATATTACCATTGAAATAATTATTACAGTGCTATCAATTGAATTATATTTTTCAATGAATAATAAAAAGGAAGAAAAGAGTAAGTGGAGAGAAATTTAGGCCAGCTATGAGCATGGTTGAGGGTGAGTTTTTCAGTTTTCCTTTTTTCTTCCTTGTAAAATATGTTCACAAAGTTTTTGTGAGTTAGAGAAATTCCATAAACATACCATGGAAAGTCAGGGAAAATTAAAAGACACTATGTAGTGTAAATTTGACATGATTATAGTTGCATTATATCCTGTTTTGAGTGAATGAGCCATACCTCTGCATAATTAATGGTTATAGCAGTTCCTGATTTTTTTTTTATTACAGAGGATTTAAATGTTGGTGTAGTGGTAACTTTTTGCACTTTTGCAATTACTCTTCTTATGGTGTATGGAGCTGTGACCCGGGCAAACCATGCTGATCTGATTGCCATTCTTTTGTCTTCAAGTGTTTGCATTTCTTGTATTTCAAGGTTCTAAGTATACTGTATTCTCTCTCATCTTTTGATTCGAGATTGTAATGTCGTGTCCCCATGTCAGCTAATGGGGGGAAAAGATAATTTTGATATAAAAAGTATGGTATTTTTTCAATTGTCATTCCAGAGGACTGACATTTGACAAGATTGCAGAGTTATTAACTACATTCAACTCGTATGACATGACATTCACGGTCAAGACCATCCTGAGGCTCCTATATTTGGCCATAACCATACCAATACGATCCGTCTGATTTATGTCTAATGTGTTAGCTTTTGCTGGATTCCCTGAGAGAAAGAATTTTGGACACACCCACATTTTTTTTTGTAAAGAATTCATGAAATTATAAGCTGTCTGTTTGTTGGAAATCTATAGAAGAAATTGGTAGTGCCATTCCTTTGAAAATGGCGTCTAAGAGGGTGTGTGGTCAATGATCAGTGATGGGAGATTCTGAGTTTATTAGAGAGTTTTTTTCCTCGACAATCAACATACGGACAGAGCACCGATCAAGATAAACTGAGCTGAGGGTAAAACGGCAAAGACCTAGGGGGGAAAAAAACAAGACTATGCCTGAAGTACCAGGATGCAAGGCATTGAATTGCAAGACCAGATCACTACCCTATTCCCTATGATATGTTGCACTGTAAAAGGATACAGAAAATTATTTTTCTATTTGCTGGACACATTCATGTTTAACTCTTTTGTGGTCTACAATAATTATTGAAATTATAATTTCATAGATCGCAAGACAGCATATTCGACCTTCAGAATAGCTGTCGCTAAGCAGTTATTGGAGTCAATTCAGCTGCCATCCTACAATGTGAGAGGCCATCCATCATCAAGTACAACCCCTGTCAGGTTATGGGCAAGGAACTGGGCTCACTTTCCATTGTATATCCCCAGCACAGTCAATAAAAAGAAACCCTACAAACTGTGAACAAAAGAAGTAAAACTAAATTTCAGTGCAAAAAGTGTGAAGTTCCACTTCATGTCCCAGAATGTTTCGAGATTTACCACACCAAAATATCTCTTTAGACAAGCACAATTATTCAGAAGCCTTCACTAAAATGTCTAATGAAAAATATTTATTAAATTCCATTCTATGAGCATTTTTGTGTTTGCATGTAAAGAGAATGGCACCTCCTGTCTTCTGTGGCCATTTAAATCTGAGTGGAGGGGAAAGTTAGTATGCATTTAAATAAGACTTACTTATTTTAGGAATTCTCACTATGAGGTATATTCATTAAGGTAGAATATTTTTATCACTCACCTCATATTGTTCTTCTTATTTGATTATAAACTAGTTTCGGAACATAGTTTCTGTTCCATCCTCAGTATCGTCACGACCGCTGTTCTGTCGTCTTGAAGAGCTGTCCTTCTCTCCTTCCAATCTGCCGGCACAGGCATGTCAAGGGATTTAATTTTCTCCGGCTTAAGTGTCATTTAATTGCTGTGGTACTATTACCATGGCTGGACTCAAAGTGTTAATGGAGGATAGGTATATTCACTCTACTTCCTTCTTATGCTGTTAGCTAAGATCATGAATCTGTCCATCTGTGCCCTCATAAGCCTCCCATGGCTTATGTTGTTGTTATCAAATGCTGGACCTGGTAATGAAGCCATTAGCATTCTTGCTCTCCAATATTTCTCTATGGTGGATCCAACAGGTAATACTTCACAGGTTTGTAGATGTTCTTCGTTTCTTCATCTTTGTTGCATAGAGGACAATTTGGATTTGTGTAACTTCCTTTTTTATATAAGTGTTTGGCCAAATAATCATGTTCTGTAAGCAGTCTGAATTTTGCTACTGCAGTTTTACGTGGAATTTCTGGAATAATATCTGATTTCTTTACTAAAATATTCCATTTTTTGTCTTTGGTTTTATTACATAGGTTTTGGTTTTGTTTAATTTTATATTATATATTTGTTTTTAATTAGTCTTTTTGTGGATGTAAAAGGTAAGCTTTTAGTTGTATTCTGAATTAAAGTTGGAGCCTTTTTTGGCAAGAAAATCAGCAGTGTCATTTCCAGCAATTCCACAATGTGCAGGTATCCATTGCAATTGAATTCTTTTCTGTAATTTTTGAAGTTGTTGAATCATTTTGTGGCACTCTTTAATTTGGATTGACTTCATTTTGTGTGAATTTATTGCATATATTGCTGTCTTAGAATCAGAGAGTATGACAGCATTTTGAAATGTATTTATTCTGTATAGTAATTGTTAGAGTGAAATATGAATAGCCATTATTTCTGCATCAAAATTTGTTGTGTGGTATTCTGCTGGTTGATAAAATGAGAATAATGCACATGTAATTCCTGATCCTGAGTTATTATCAATAGTAGACCCATCTGTGTAGACATGTAACCATTCTTCTGGTGGATATCTCTTATTCACAGCTTCTAATGAAGTAGAAGTTCAGATTTTGTAACTGGTTCTTCTAGATTTAGCTGAATGTTAATTGGTTCAAAGGTAGGAGGGTTTTCTCTGATCAAAATATTTTCTTTAGATTTAGATAGATTTAAATATGTTTTTATTTCCGTTACTTTGGACAAGAAACTTGTTTGTGTTTTCAACTTTGTTGGTTGTAACTGTCTTTTTTACCATTTTGATGTTGTTAACCGTAACATTTTTTCGTGTTGTGTTATTGCCTGTTCCTCTAAAGTTAGACATATTGGGGAGTTCTGAGTTAGTGCTTGTTAATGGGGTATCTTTACCTCAGAGCATGCTAATAGTCTCAAAAACATTTTCTCATTAGATAACGAGAGAGCATTATTACTTTCAACAACAGATACTGAGATATTAAAACAATATCCATCCATAGTAATTCTGCCCGAAGGCAGGTCCTTCACTGCATTCATAGCATTTTCATGCTATGCTTGCAGCTTTACTAGGGAATTGTGTAGGTGTGGTAGCTTCCCGTTGCTTTCCACACCGGTGAAGGATGATGATGATGATGATATGGATGATCATGATGATGATGGCCATATGATTTTGGGGACCATTTGGGCCTTAAATTTTTCCTGACATTTGTCTTACAGGTGAGGAAAAACCCCGATAAAAACCTCACCCAGAGAAACTGCCCCAACCGGGGATCGAACCCGGGCCCGTAAGTTATTTACAGATAGTATTGGAATTATTTATAATATTTATTGTTAGTTTGATCTTACTAATTTGTAAGGCAGCACGCTACATCGAGACCACAGCAGTGGACTTAAAACAATATAAGGGATATAATTATTTGCAAAAATGTCTTCCCAGAATTGTATAAAAGTTCCCATACAGTCTTATTTTAGTGAGTCCTTTCAACTTTGAGCAATATTCCAGGTTTATTTACAAAATGATAGGAAGGTCATCTACCAAATTAAATCTGTTTGTACATCAAACTAAATATCTACAATTACAAAGTTCATCTAGAGAAATTGTTATAAGTGTTTGGAATATGTCGAAACCTTGCAACAAACACTATTCTTGTTAAGATTTAAATTAAAATGTTTTATACCTTCATCTCATATCCAGTCTTCTAATTATACTGGTTTCGAAGCTTAGGCAGCTTCATCTTCAGTAATTTCTTGTTGACTGATGTTATGTCGATCAGGAGAACTACTTCTTCCTCCCTCTGTTGGTGAACCAATAAACCTCTGGATCAATTCAGAATTCCTAGGAATTTCGAAGTTCGTAAGTTTTTCTTTCTTTTTTATGTGGATTTTCTCCCAAACCGTGAGTTTTTTCTGTTTTTCTATTTGTTTAATTAGACTAGCTTTTGTATCAATTAGATGTTTTTTAGACCAAGCATGAGCAGCTATTGCTGATGTGTTTTTTCACCCTTGTTTTCAAATATCTTTTTTTGTTTTTTCTATACAAATTTTATCACAATCCCTGCATTTGATCCGATAACAATGTTTGAGAGAAAATCCACATTCAAACAAACAAGAAAGAAAAACTTATGACCTTTGAAATTCCCGAGGATTCTGATTTGATTCGGAGAAAGAAACAGTTCTCCTGATTGACATAACATTAGTTGACAAGATATTACTGAAGATGAAGTTGCCTAAGCTTCGAAACGGATATAATTAGAAGTCTGGATATGAGGTGAGGTATAATACATTTTAATTTAAATTAAACCTCATAATGATTTTTTTGTATAAAAATTCAACCAATCTTGTTATTTTATTAAACGAGCCTCTAATAACTCAGGTCATTATAGTCACAATTCAAAGCTTCCTTTGAAAGAACTGATTCATATGACTCTTTCTGTGATCAATTTATACCAATCAAACATTCGAAGATACAATGATTTCATTTTTGCATTTAGGCCTAATCACTAAACATCCCTCTGATGTAATAACAATTAGTGACAGGAAACTTGTCAGGATGCTTTGGTTTAGCCATGTGCATCTCCTATAGAAAGACAAATTTTATTGGAACAGGGGAAGAAAAAAAAATTTTTAATACTTACCTCATTTATCTGAGATTTTATTTCTTACATTTTCATGAATTCAGTATCCAGTGTGATGTAAAACACACATAACAGCCAGTTCAAGCCTCTCACCTGGCAATAACAAGGCCTATTTAATATTTTTGCTTAGTATATTCGATGTAGATTGCCACACATTTATATAGCTCAAGTGTAAGAGATAATTTAATTAATTAATTCCATAGCGCGACAGGCCTAGAAGGCCCTTAGCCTACCAGCCGGCTGCTGGCCTTACATCCATATGTGTTAATCACAGAGGAGATGATCATCTAGCCCGTGTAGGGGTGACATGTGGTCAGCATGTTGAGTCCCCAAGCCATTATAGCTGGTTTTCTCAACCTGGAACCGCTACTTATTGTAGCTACCCAAATTCCTCATGATGCTGGGTGGGCACTGGTCCCATACCGGCCAAAATACCATGAGAAAATTTCTTCCCCCATGGAGACTCAAACCAGCACAAGTCCCGTAGCTCTGCGCCAAGGCTTTCTGCCTTAACCACTCGGCTATGGCACTTTGTTTAAAATACATGAGAATGTGACAAATACATATTTGTCAACATAAATAAAGCAGTAAGTTTAATCTCAGCCTTTGAAAATAATAATAATAAGTAAATTACCAACAACTTACCCCCTTATTTAAAAAAAATAAACTGCCATAATTAATAACTAAGGGAGAATTTAACACCTCACCTCATAATTGTAGATTTCTCAAGGACATGTTTCAATACTTCTGCATATTATCTTCAGCTCCATCTAACTGTTCAATTGGTGGTTGGCGATCCTGTAAGTTGCTTCTTACTCTCTCTGGTGGCTGACTGATAAACTCCTAAATTAAATCTTTTTCCCCAAGAATTTGAAAATTTGTGATTTTTCTTTTATATTTGTGAATGTGAATTTTCTCTCCAACTGTGGATTCATTAGACTTCTCTGTTTCAATAATTTGGCCTTTGTTTTGATTCTGTTTTTTTCTGACCATACATGTGCAGCTAATTGCAGATTTATCTGTTTCCCCATTTTTAATATTCTAAGTTTTTTTTTTTAATCTTATGTTCAAGTTTCTTTTTTGTTTTTCCTATGTTTAATTTTTCACAATCTTTGCAATCAGTTTGATAAATCCCTGATTTATTATTTTCATTAAACAAAAATGAAAAGATTAATGAAGGCAATAAATCAGGGATTTATCAAATTTATTGCGAAGATTATGAAAAAATATACATAGGGAAAACAGAAGGAACGAACACAAGATTGAAAGAACACCTTAGAAATGTTAAAAATGGAGAAATAGATACATCTACAATAGCTCTACATGCTTTGCCAGAAAACGTGGAATTGGAGCAGAGGCCAAATTATTGAAACAGTTAGGTAAGTCTAAGAAGGAAAAAGTTTAAGTTTGGGAGAAAATTCACATCCAGAAAAATAAAATGAAAATAATCATTTTGAAATTTGGAAGTTTATCAGTCAGCCACCAGAGGGAGTAAGAAGCAACCTACAATATTGCCAACCCCCAATTCAACAGTTAGATGGAGCTGAAGATAATATGTGGAAGATACAAACATGTTCTCAAGAAATCTACAATATTATGAGGTGAGGTGTTAAATTATAACTCAGTTAACTTTTTTAGGAATTAACACTATGGGGTATTATTTATTCAAGTAACATTTTAAGAAGAAGAAGTAGAAAAATGAGGTGAGGTAATAAAATTTTACATAAATCTAAATTGTTAAAATAAAATAAACCTCATAGTGTCACTTCCTTTAAATATTAATGTAAATAGCCATCATTTTAGGCTAAGTTGCTAACCTGCAAATAAAAATCAAATGAATTGTGAATTATTAATTTGACCTGCAAATATTTAAATAGTGCAGTTTCTCTTAATAGTTCAAATGATCATAATATTTAGAGTGAGTATTTTTATGTAATGACACTGATAAACGGCTTGGGTCATTTGCATTGCAGTTCAAGTATGAATGCTAAAGGGTCACATTTTTTATCCCGGGGCATCTTATTTTAGGCTTTAGTATCTTTTACTTGCCGCATATCTAAGACACTGGTATCATAGCTTAATTTTCCTTCCAAAGAAAATCATGCTCAGGTTATTTTAATGTTCACAAAATCCACCAACTTTGGCAGTGTTTGAAGACCTCAGAAGTAGAGGTGAACATGGTAACTACTAGTTGACCAGGATTAACAGAATATTTTTTTTCAATAGACATTATAAAAAAAACAGTAAACACTGTTAATACATTAACCCATTTAAATCGGATGACGAGCTGAGGTCGCATGACGTTCTTAAGCACTAAAATCGTATGACCTGTGGTCGTGCAGTGCAGAGATCGAAAAATGCATTTTTAATTTATTTTGCTGCTCATAGATATCTGTTACATACACTTTTTTCTTCTTCTACACATCCACAAGAATGCTATTTCATCCCCTCCATGCCATTTAGAAATTTCCGGAACGAGTTTTACCCTCAGAAAAAAAAAATGTGTCAGTAGTCAGAAAAATGGTGCCAAGGAAAGTTAAGGGTATTAACAGTGATGGAATTAGGAAATTATTAGAGTGTGAATTAGGCAGTGATTCAGAAGTTTCTGATATATTTAGTGATGAGAGTATTCATGAATCTATAAATGATTCGGAAGCAACTTCTGCTGAAGAAGAGAGCGGTGAGAGTGATAATGAACTTATTGTCCCGCCACCTGCAAAAAAACAAAGCCATATCACGCCAAGTGATTGGAAGTGGGTGAAATCTGAGAATAACCCTGTTGTATATCAGTTTAGTGGTTTTAAATCCATTTTTACTTACTGGAGGTAATATTAAGTTGCTGCGTTACATTTAAATGCCATGCAGTAGGACTTGGGATTTAAATCAGATTTCTGGGGTAGCAGAGCTCGACTTTAAATGAGAGGTGGATGGGTTAAATAAGATTAAATTAAAGTACTTAATACCTCACCTCATATCCAGTCTTCTAATTATACTGCAGTTTCAAAGCCTTGGCAGCTTCATCTTCAGTAATATCTCATCGACTGGTGTTATGTCGATCAGAAGAATTACTTCTTCTTCCCTCTATTGGTGGACCGATAAACCTCCAGATCCAATCAGAATCTATGGGGATTTCGAAGTTCATAAGATTTTCTTTCTTAATTATATTTATGTTGTGTATTTTGACTCACCTCATATTTCTTGATTTTTATGCAGACCAGTTTTGTCGCTAACTGTGCGACATTCTCAATGTTTCACAACTGTTTTCTTGCGGTTGTCCCTCCTGCAAATTTATTTCTGCAGCCTCTGTTGGCTGACTGATGAACTTCCAAATCAATTTCTTTTTTTCCCCTTTGCTATTAAATCAGGAATTTATCAGATCAAATGTAGATCAAATGTGACAAAATTTACATAAGAGAAACAAAAAGAAATTTGAAAACAAAGAACATCTTAGAAATGTCAAAAATGGTGAAGTGGAAAAGTCAGCAGTAGCTGCTTATGCTTGGTCCTATAAAAGTTCAATAATGTTAATACATCATATTTGAAGAGAAAAATTATACGCTCAGACCGGGACTTGAACCCGGGACCCTTGGTTCTCTAGACCAAGTGCTCTACCATCTGAGCTACCTGAGCAAGTACCAATCTAAATGCAAATTGTTCTCTATATACTTTGTAATTCCCGCCCACCAAATGCTGTGAAGCCTTTGCTTCTATCTTTGCAAATGGCGGCTCCTATATTAAGAAGACATATTTGGGAATTTTACATTACATTATAAATGCCAGTATGGCTTTTTCGATTTTTTTTATTGTTATTAATTTCATACATCTCATTGATGGATAAATCATATTTGAAAAGAAAAATTATACGCTCAGACCGGGACTTGAACCCGGGACCCTTGGTTCTCTAGACCAAGTGCTCTACCATCTAAGCTACCTGAGCAAGTACCGATCTAAACGCAAATTTTTCTCTATATACTTTGTAATTCCCGCCCACCAAATGTTAAACATGTCTGCCACTATTATGCTCTCAAGTGGATTATGGCTAAGAGAGGAGTCCTGCATACATAAAGTCCTATCCTATTTTCCAGTCATCCCCTGTATAATTACCTCCCTCAAATCATGGTTATAATTTAATTCTCTCGCCTCATTCTTGGCCTATCAACTGAGAGTTTTCTCTCTGGTTTTCCTACAAGTTCCATGCTCCTCTTTCATTCCCCATGCATACCACATGCCTTATCCATCAGAGTCTACGAGACTTAACTGTTCTTATTGACTAATCATAAATTGTTACCTTGCAAATTTAAATCACAAGTTTCTGTGTATAAGTTAATAAAAAATATGTATTTAATTTCAGTTTGACAGCAGTAGGTTATGTCTGTTATCCACCAGACATTCATCGTCTAGTTGCTGACAATCCTCACATTCCTTTCCAAGATCAGCTGTTGCGACTTAATCCACAGTGTCTATCACTTGTTGTCCTCTTCACATTCATGGTGGCCATGATGCTTAAGGTAAGACTTTATAAAGTAATATCTATTTTCTTAAATACATTGCACATTTTAAATAGCCAAAAATTCAAAAAAAAGAATTAACCAATTGTGTACAAATAATAGTTATTTGTAACTCCATTTCTCAGTCCCCAGAGCCTCATTCGTAAAGGCAGATTGAGGATGAGGTTTGGATAAGAGAGGTCATGAACACATCTCTATCCACTTTTACAATGGGAATGTAGTAATTTCAGCAAATAACACAAACTTAAATAAATTAGAAGTATGAAAAAATTGTCAGCGTTTCTGTCTACACTTCATGAGGTCCCGGATTCGATTCCCAGTCAAACCATGGGAATTTTTCCTTAAAGAGAAATATTCCATGGTATGGAATATAGGTTAAGTTTAGGTTAAGAACTCTCCTGGTGCTTCATTATCATTTATCACCCATCACATCATTGGGGTAACGTAACTCTGCCTTCCAGGTGCCCTAACCTAAGAAATGGATTACAATTCTGCCAATGCCAGGGTAGATAGCCAGAAATGTCATAAAAGACAACCTGGTGACCAGTGGTGGCCCCTCCTTATGTGCTGAGGTGCTGCAGCACACTTAATTGTGAGGGGGGAAAAGTACCGAACAAAAAAATAAATAATCATATTTTAAACAGCACGGGTTTCTTTATTTATGCTGGCTTTTCATGCACTCTACTTGTTCTTTCCAATGTCTTTGGAATGTGCTATGAATCATACAGCTGTATTGAATCTTGCATTTCGCGTGCACAGAAACAAAACTTTCATTTTCTAAATTTTCCATCGTATCTACGCACATGTGCAGAGACTAATACTCGCTTCCCCCCCCTCCCTTCTCCGACTGCGGCTGTGAATTATCCAGCCTGATGTGCAGATTGCGACTTTGACTGTTATGATTTTATATATTAAAACTTTTTTTCTTTTTAAGTTTTCATTTATTACAAAATTGTACCTCTTATTTTTGCTATTATAGGCATTTAGTAGTTATTAGACATAATACGGCAACAGAAAAAAATGTTTAATATATTTCATATTTAGTTGTTCCTGAGTACGTTTAAGCAAAACCCGAAGAAATCTCAGTATGCAACACTATCACATTTTCGCGGGGTTCTGGCCTTCCAAACTTTTGTTTTGTTCATTTAGTATGCGTCTGTATGTTTTCTGTTGTGAACGACACATTGTTACTTTGAATGTAAAAGTGAAATTTGATTGGTTCAAAGTGCTTTAAATTATAATTAATTTGTATTTGAAACAGGTTTGTTATATTTATAAGAGATGGAGAATTCTGTAGACAATTTATTGAAAACATCATTCTCCACCAGACAATTTGAAGACAATTCGAATAAAACAATTAGGTAGGCCTACACCGAACCTCAATATAACACAAAAAGCAGTATCAAATAAATCGACTTGCACACGAAAGTTCAACAGGAAGGTGTATGATCATGATTGAATGTGTGGATATGAAATTACGAATGCTCTATTTTGTTTCCCATGCTTATTTTTTGGTAACAGTGATGCATGGAGTACAGTCGGTGTGACAGATTTAGGGCATCTTAATGTGTTAATTAAAAAACATAGTGAAAATATGAAACACATGAATAATGTTATAGATCTTAGTGTTTTAGGGAATGTGAATATCGCAACACAGATAAGTCGTGCCTGTCATGAACACACAGAAAAACACAATAGACAAGTAGAAAAAAACAGATATGTACTGTCTAGAATAATTGATTGTATCAAATTCTGTGGTGCCTTTGAACTAGTGTTAAGGGAACACGGTGAGACTCTCACGTCTGATAATCCAGGAGTTTTCATGGGATTAATAGATTTAATTTCTAGTGTCGACAATGCATGGAATCTAATCAGATTTTTAAAGGTACATCGAAAACAATTCAAAATTAATTGTTGGATTGTATGTTGGAAACTTATCGCGAGTTAATAAAGAAGAAATGCAACAAGCCGAATTTATAGCAATAATGGCCAATGAGACAACAGATATTTCCGATCAAACACAATTAGCATTAGTGTTTCGCTACGAGATGAATGGTGTTCCATATGAAAGATTCTGGGGATTTTTTAATCCAGAGGGACAAAATGCAGATGCAATATCTAAATGTATTTTAAATGAATTAGATACAATATTCAAGGAGTCATCGCACAAAATCATAGCTCATACGTATGACGGTGCAAATGTAATGAGTGGTGGAACAGGAGGAGTCCAATCAAAAATAAAATTACATTACCCTAATGCTCATTACATGCACTGTTATGTGCACCAACTGAACCTAACAATGCAAAATGCTGCATCACAGAATCAGTCAACGCGTGTGTTTTTCCTCAACTTGTCAACTTTTCCCGTTTTCTTCTCAAGGTCACCACAGCGAGTCTCAGCACTAAAAGCAGTGACAGATCTTAGGATTCCTTCCGGGTCACAAACAAGGTGGAACTTCAAATCGAGGACAGTTAATATGGTGTACGAATACAAGGACAGTATGATTGTTTATCAAATTTAGAGAAGGCAACCTCCAACATAACTTGTCAAGAAGCTAATGGACTCAGCTGAAGTTTGGAAGACAAAGACTTTATATTTTGGCTGTCATTTTTCCACCAGCTAATGCTGCATGTTGACATACTATATGATCAATTACAATCAAGATCAGTGCATGCTGTAAAAGCAAAAAATAATGTGGAACATTTTGTGTGTGCTATTAATGTTGTTAGAGATTCAGTAGGCAGGGTTGATACTGAAGTTACTCAACAGTATGTAGGCCTGTCAGAAAGTAAGCGCCATAAAATAGCATGCCAGCATACTGATGCCAAGGAAGTTTGCGACAGAATTATGCGAGAGGCACGCGATTGTTTCCAAACTTTGGAACACCTACAAGCGGCAAAATTATTCAACTCTTCCAACTTTCTGGAATATTTTAGAAATTTCCCTGAAGTGGAACTTTGTGCTACCACTGACACTTACAATATGTTAGAGAAGAAAAGGCTAAAGACAGAGCTGTCTGTTCTGTACCTGAAACAAGACTTCAGGAATATTGAGGGAGCCTTTACTACAGTTCATTATCAAAAGCAATCTCCAACATACATTTTCAGAAATAACAAAGCTTTTGAAAATCTTGGTCACAATACCTATGACTACTTCTGAACCAGAGAGATGCTTCTCGTCCCTTAAAAGAATAAAAACTTTCCTTCGGAACGCCATGCTACAGGAACAACTAAGTGCACTTGCAGTTCTTTCAATTGAGAAGACTTGCATTTCCAACATAGAAGGGTTCAACACCAGTGTGATTGATAAATTTTGCAGTAAGAAGAATTGTCGAATGGACTTCATCTTTTGTCGTTGATATTAATTTATACATACATTATTTTATGTTAATTTTTACAGCACATACCAGATTTTTAGGACCAGCCACCACTGCTGATGACATTAGACAAAATAAATATATATATATATATATCTTAATATATAAACATTGCGTATCACGTTGTTTGTCCGTGATGGAATCCTAAACTACTGAACCGATTTTAATAAAATTTTGCACACTGTGTGCTGTTTGATCCAACTTGAGGCCTACGGTTGTTTATAACTAAATTTATAGTCACATTATTTTTTATTGCAAATTATTTTTTCATTATTTAACTAAGAGTTATAATTATCTGTGAGTTCCATACGATTCTAACAGATGACGGTGTAAGGTAATTGGTTTATTATTTAACCAGGTGGCTGTGATTTTTGTTGCAACCGTGAATTTCAATTGAATTACAAATATTGATTATTTCATAATTTAAGTGTGTTCAGTGTTTATTTTATTTTCAATATATTGATAATAATATTAATTTCGTGTGTAAGTATTAGTTTTAAGTATCTGGCTGAAAGATGGCAACTTAATTTAAATTTAACTGGACCGAGAAGAGACATTGAACAATATGGCGAATCAGTTCTAGACAAGTGAATTTCCGCAAATTGGTATAGACCTATGTGACATAAATCTTACATTTAAGAAGAATGTCAATTTAAAAACATATGAAAGTCCTAAGGAACGGAATAAGAGAACTGTAAATAAGTCTGTTAGTTATAATAATATGCCTAATATTACAGAAACAATCTCCATGCCTCAATTAAATGAAAAACAAGATGACTATAATATATCACAAAGATGATATTACTGTACAGAGACTTCTTGATGATGATGAGAATCCAAACTGCCAACAAGTTCGTAGAAAAAAACGAAAGTATAATGAAATCAGCAAGCCGCCTCAAAATATTCCATCAATAAATGTATATAGGCCTTATGATACACTTATGGATGATACTGGGAATGCAGACAACATAAATTCATCTCAATTAACAAAACCACTTCCACATAAACCTCCACCCATATTTATACCGGGTGTAGTTAACGTACCAGAACTAAAAAATTGTGTAAAACAAAAACTTTCTGATTTAGATTTCTCACTTTGTTTACTACAACAATTTAACGTATACCTTAGCCACAGCAACGCGTGGCTGGGACTTCTATGTTATATATATGAAGTCGGATTAGTCACACTATTTATAACTAAAGAACGGCTGGACCGATTTTTATGATCTTTGATTTGTTGGATTTGTTTCTGCCCTGAATAGCAAATAACTATTAAAACATCGGAAAAATTAACGTAAAAATATTTAAGGACGATACGACGTTCGCCAGGCCAGCTAGTATATATATATATATGATTCACATCTTTGTAACAAACTATAACCTTAATGTACCTTATGTGAAATAGGGTTTATAAATTTTGGATATTAAATATCAAAATCGGGTGCTATTATTAAGTGGCAGTGCAATTCTATCAAGAGCAATGAAAGCTCTAAATTTAAAAAAAAATTCATCAAATCAGTGTGAAAACATAAAATAGTTTATCAAAATATATAGAAATAAAAGTTATAAGTAATTTTATTGAATCAAAAGAAATTATTTGATCTGAAAAAATCCTTTCACCTACCAACCAATTGACATTCAATTAGAATTATAGAACTAGCCACTAAATCTGAAACGTCTGAAAATATATTGAAGGCTTAAAATAAGTAGTAAGCACTAGTAGAATGGTTGCACATATATAGGTGGGTCAGCAATTAATAACACTATGCTACATTTTAAAACTTTGGAACAATGATTTACAACTGTAAAGGTATTAAGGTCTTAAAAATATTTTTCATGCTGATTTCAATTCTGATTTTGGTTTTTCTGCATCATGTAAGGTTTTTATCCAAATCACTTTTGAAGTTTTTAAAAAGGTTCACATTTTTGAACAAGGAAAAATTATTTTAGTTAGATTTGATGATTGTGTGTTTGTAACCCTGTATAAAATTACAACATACTGCATTAGAAAAGACAATAGTATATACTCACTTAAATAATTGTAATATGATATTTTAATTCATCCTCTTTCCTGATTTCACCATTTCACATTCTCTCTGACATGGGTTGAAATTTCTCTTCCTTGATTGTCTCCTTTCACCGGTGTTATCTCTTTTTAGCATAGAACAGTAGTCAGCCATCATTGTTGCATTCCATCTTCTATCTCTTTTCCATGTCCTTGATGTCCAGGTGGAAATGTTTTCTCCTTGTTCTTCACTGACTGCTTAGGTTCGGAGGGGAAAAGTCAATCGATATGTGAAGAGGAAATGAAGCTTCACACTCATATTACATTATAATCTTATGAAATTCTGCAACATTTTTTAACCATGATTTTGTAATTATATTATTTTTGGTCCCAGTCTGGGAAAGCTGACGATAAAACAGAATTGTTTTGAAACATGTCCAAGAACAAATCAACATTAATATTGAGGTAAGATGTCCAGACCAAAAATAATATAATTAAAATAACCTCAAAATATAACTTTCTAAAATTAAATATTAATTACATGATTTTGTACTTTGGATGTTTATTATTGCCCAAAAAAAATTGGCCACAACTTCTTGAAACAAAACCTAAGCCTCTTTCTTTTTTTCTCTCTCTCTTTTTTTTTATCCGACTACATTCATTGTACTTTCAAACAAATTGTCTTTTGAAGTGGTACATTGGTGTTCTGTGAACCACATTGGAGGGTTTTCTTTTAGGGCCAGTCTGTTACCTTCCAATACTTGTCTTTGTCTCAGCTGTCCCATTTATAAATAAAACATGGAATTTTTTTTTTTTTTGTAGCCAGGTTGTTGGCCAAGTAACATACCAACTGTTCATTAACATTTAAAAGAAGTAACAATATGAGGTTTATTTTACTTAATAATTGAGTTATATCACCTCACCTCATAATTGTAGATTTTTTGAAGACATGTTTCAATTTTTCTGCATATTATCTTCAGCTCCATATGGAATATTGAAATATGTTTTCAAAAAATCTTCAATTATAAGATGAGGTGTTAAATTCTAACTCATTTATTAATTAACATACCAATTACTTTTAAATCCCCGCAAATTGTCAAAGAATGTTTTTTTTTTACATTATTAACTATCTGAAATGTACACTGGTATACAGTAAAATTAAAATAATATATTCCATAAAATAGGAAAGTGTCGGATCAAGATATATCATTTAGCACTATGTTTCCTTCAAAATTATATTTTATAATAATTTATTTAGGACATGGGCTTTCTATATCGATTTTATGCTTTCTCATGAATTTGTATGAATCAATTTTACATTTAACAATGTTACCTCAAAACCATATGCTACAATTAGATGGGCTTTTATAGGCCTACTGCATATTAGATATCACATTTCATGCCTTTACATCAGAGATAATGGACACTAAAGTACAGCCACTGGATCTCCGGCTCTGACGTGTAGGTTGTTTGAGAGGTAAAGGGAGAAACTCGCTCTCTACTGCCAATAAGGAAATAGTTGAAGGGGGAGTGCACATCTGTCACAACCAATCACTGCTCTTGACACCACTGTAGCGCGCTAGTAAGGTTTGAAATTGCTGAGATGTTGTTGTCAGCTGTATATCTGCTAACTGCATACATAAAGCAACCCCTCCCACTGAATATCCATATCGGCAACATTGTAATGAAAACGTCAGAGCCGGGGATCCAATGGCTGGACTATACATACAATGTGCCACAAATATAAAATTTTAAGTGGAGTTATTATGCCTGTATATTTTAGAGCTTTAGATTTTAAACATGATTGGCAAAAGAAGTGACCTGACTTCAAAGGATTATGAGACACCGAAAGTTGAATACATAAAAGGCTGTGTGGTTTATGTTAGCAAATTCTTTGAAAAGACACTAAAATTAATATAGGATAAATGAATTGGTATTGAAAACAATGCAACAAAGCCCTGGAAGACCTCCTTACATAACATACCTGACCTGCCAAGACAAGAAGCTGTTACGAAGTTCCAGCTCCAAACTGGACACGACATTCTTGCCACACATCTCTCTCGTTTTGGAATACTTCAAGCGCCCACCTGCAAGCTCTGTAATCTCTATGAAGATATGGACAGCGAACACTAATGCGCTGCCCGGCTCTTTGCAGTACATCTGAGATCGGAAAATATTGGGAAGCCAGAACCATGATTATGAATCAGATAAACAAAAATGAAGTTTCTGTTTGTTATAAATAGGACAATTTAGGACTAGATATTTTAATTAATTATTTTAAATAGTATTAATATTATAGGTTTCATATTAGTAATATTATAGGTTTCATATTAGTAAAATTATAGGTTTCATATTAGACAGAATTGGTAATCAGATTTACCTTGACTAGTACAGTTAGGTCTATATCAAATCATATACAGTTACAAGTTGAGGTTCTGGAAACATCCAGAACGAAAAATAGCCTAAGGATGAGAAAGTCAGGGTTTTCACATTCCAGAAGACAGACATGACAAATGTACCGCTAGGGCCTACGAACTTACTACGCTTGGTGAAAGAGAGAGAGATTACAGTTAGGCCTTCAGAGTGGGAGTCATAAAAGCGTAGAGTGACTGGATGAAGATGTAGAGTGGTTGGAGCAGAGCTGTGGTAAGTCTGCACATGTTGTTCTTAATAGGATATTGGGGGCCTTTATAATAAAATCAAGATGGATAGGTTTAGAAATAAATTTAAGTAGTATGAAGTAATATGGGTTGTTTAGCCCGGTCATGGGGCGAAGTTTCAACATACCGCGGTTTAACCTCTCTCTCTTTCCCTCCCCCCATGAATATGTATTAGAATAAGTTAGGCTAATTTATTTATTTGTAATTATTTGTTCTTATAATTTTTAAATATAGATGGTTATTTAATTAGTTATTTATTTGTCTCGAATACCCTCTACTATAAAGTCATCAGCCATTGCCGCTTGGCTAACATAATCCATAGGTAAAATCACACTATCTTACCGTTCACTAGTAATCCATGTTCCAAAGGTCCTTTATGCCCTAAAATAGCTACCGTATGTGTAACACTGTTAATATTTAAATAGCATTAGATAAATAAATAAATCAATCAATTGCTATTGAAAGATATTTCAATGAGTGAAATTAAAACTGTATTAATCAGATCTTCCATCATTTGCTTGTATATTTCTTTGGCCTTTATTTGTAATGTTATTGACTGTAATTCTATGATGAATATGAACCGTATTACATATTAAACTGTTTCGAAAATTGTCAGTTCACATTGATTTACAAATTATTTATGTCTTCATTTGAGTCAATTATCTCAGAAATCTGTGAATCTTTGCAACTAAATTTTGGGATAGTAGTAGAATATCAAACATCCAAACTCATTTTCTCCATTTTTTTTTACCCCCCCCCCCCTAATTTATTGGAAATTGATCGTAGAATGGCGTAGGCAAACAAAAGTATCATTCTGCTGGTATAGTATAAATTACATGTAACAATAAGAATACTAAATAAGATTTTAACAGAATGAAATTTCCCTTGTATTATAAGTCCTTCCTGACAATGACTCTACCTTCCTTGAATGTTTAACAACTTTCTCATTCTTAATATTTATCGTTAATGGAAAATTACAGGCTCTATTGCAAGTATGTTAATGCACATAATCTTTGTACATCAGTAAACATGTTTCATTTTTAGGCTGAGGAATTTATTTTTTGCTTACAGAAGCCTACTTACACTCTTGTCATTTTTATGTTTTATTATCTGAACATTTAATATCCAACAGTCATCCCAATATATTTGGAAAATTGATGTTCCCTAGTAGACCTCAATCAATCAATCAATCAATCAATCAAAGTTCCCATCATTCATGCATGGAACTTAGGGCTCTTAGAAAACTTCTCCATCTGACTCTATTCCTGGCCAACTCCTTGATCTCATTCCAAGTCTTCCCCATCTTTATAGCTTCTGTGAGAACCGTTTGTTTCCATGTTACCTTGGGTCTGCCAATTCCCCTACTGCCCTATGGGTTCCAATCCAATGCCATCCTGGCGAGGTCATCTGGAGGAGTGTGTGTCCCAACCATCGCCACTTCCTATGCCAAATTTAGAGTTCAACTGGTTTTTGTTTGTTTTTAACCATATAGCTATATGAGCCAGCCAGAATATTTTTAATATACCTAGTAGACCTACATCCTACTTATTATGCTCTGTCCATGGTCTTGATCTGAATTGGAAATGAAATTGACACTTTTGTGATATTTTATGTCAGAGAAAAACTATGAATTTGAAATAATTTACAGTAACTGATGGTTTGTTACTATTCTAGGCCTACTTTATTGGAGTTGTTTGGAGTTGCTACAAATATCTCAGCCTTCGTTTGGTGGCTGCTCAGCGAACAATTCATTACATCGATCCAGACAGTCAGTCTCTGCTCCCAGACTTGCCTGATTATGAAACTGCAGTTGGTGATCCTCGTTTTAATATAAAAAAGTTTCCTACACCTCCACCTTCTTACACAGCAGCTGTAGAAGTTGCACGTGACACAAATATTGTTACATTGCCCCCATACGTCCAACCACAAGTTCCTCCTCAACAATCTGAACCTCAGCAACAACAATCACCCAAGAACCCTGTTTCCGAACAATCATCAGCCTAAATTGTTAGTCAACATGTATAAAAACAACTTTGCACACTCCGTAGGGATGATATGTCATAATAACCTATAAATTCAGCTGTTATAAATAATAGATCTTTCCCCTTCCCTTCCAATCCTTGGAAATCTTGTGATTTTGTAAATACTTTCATCTCAAGTTTGGTTACTTTTGGATAAGAAGGATTCTTGTATGGTAAATAGATATTTTTCTTCTGAATAGGTATTTTTGTTCTGAATTCATAATTTTGTTTCGTGATGCTTCTCACATTCCAATAATATCATATATTTGAATTCAAATATCATACAATTTTGCTTTTAATTAGGTTGTTTTATAGATTTTGATAAACGTGTTTGTACTGGAGCAGAGTTCCAAATTTTAAATAAACATAATTGGCCCCAAAATATGGTTGTCTTTAGTATTTCTCTTAGGATCTTTTTTATTTCTTTATTCATGATCATTGTAACTGAAGATAAATAGATTAATAGAAATACCATATATACTTCAAGGTGATCCTTCTGTGATTTAATAGTTGGCATATCTGATTAGGATTAAATTCATCACCTTATGGAAAATGTTTATACTTTCTAGATATGTAAAATATATTTTTAAATTTCCTACTAAACAAATGTGACTACACCTCTTTAAATCCATTATGTAAAAGTTATTTTTCATATTTTACACTGTATTAAATTTTATTAATGAAGCATAGAAAGGTGTTTGATTTTTAAAATTGCTTAACTTTTTATGGCTTCTTTTTCAGAATCACCTTTATAATACCCATGATAGAATTTAGGTTAGGTAATACTATAAGTTTGCTCTGATCCCGAGTATAGCAGATGAAAACATGGCAAGAAATGTTGGAGATTTATTAGGATGAAAAACTCCAAGAGATAAGTCCTCCTGGAGTCTTTAAGCTGTGGGTCTTAGTCTGAAGATTTTTGGGCTTGTAAAAGAATTTAAAACCTAAATTAGAGCATGTGAGAAAAATTGAATCGGCTTTTCCCATCCAAATAATATGTTAGTTGCCTTCCAGGTGTCTCTTTGAGGTGATGAGCTAATCACTTGTTACTTGCTGACATCTGTAAGGAATTAAAAATAAATATTTTAGTTTGGTTAAGTAATTCCTGCAACCCTTGTACCAAGTAGGGATATATGGATATAGACAATACTACATGTAAAAAAAAAATTTGAAAAACGAGAAGTAAAAAGATAAAGATATGTATGAAAGTTATTGTCTGTAATGATGGCTCAGTTTAAAGTTATTTCAATTTTCAAATGTTACCCTGATAGTTTCCCAACTGTGGTTCGCATACCCGCAGGGGCTTTGCAAAATATTTCAAGGGGTTCATAAAACTTTTCCTTAATGGCGGGTTTCAAGGTTTGGTCTATTATTGTTTCCATCATTTCGATAGCATTGTAATAATAATAATAATAATAATAATAATAATAATATAATTATTTTAATTTTAAAATTAAAATTAAATGAACCCTATAATTCCCCTTGTTGCATATGTGTATCATCGGGAATTTATCACATTACCACAATAAATTAATATTTACCCCAAATGCCTGATTTACAGTTATGTAACAATGTTAGGAATGCATTTGATTTCGTAACAACTAGGCCTACATGTTGTGTAACTTTTAAGCTGTAACTAGAGTAACTTTGGTTAACCCTTACAGGTTAAGTTAATTTAAGGTTATTAAAACCTTTTGCTTGGAATTAAATTTTATGCATGCCTGCTGTATGTATATTCAAAAGTCAGTGGTTCACCCAACTCAGATCGTTGTGGAAGGGGTTTGTGAGTCGAAAAAGGTTGGGAACCGCTGTGCTAGATGATAGGCCCTATTCTATCACAGACATCAAAAATCTCTTATGTCCAGACTATCTCAAAGTGAAATCAGGCTTCCTTAGAATAAGTATTGGAAACTTTCCTGAAAGTGAAATTGACTGGAACTTAAGACTAGCCATCCTATCTTCTCATGCTGATGACTAAGAATTGTGATTTCCACAACACCTATGGGTTATTTATGGTGCATCTTTAAGTTATCATTTCTTTGACACTTCATGTAACTATCAGTAAAATTTCTATATACAAAAGTAAATTTTGGAACTACTGTCTCCTAGACAAAAAACGTTAAATCTCAAGTGTTTTTTTTTTCCTCCTCTGAATTGTAATTTTGTAGCACCCTTTTTTTTTTTTTTTCCCCCATAAAGCTACTAACCTAACGTAAGTATTATTATTCCTTCTTAGAAACAAATTAATAACAGACATTGTATCCTTTTCCTCTTCTATTGATCTCAGACCTATAATATTTCTTAGTTCTAGTTCCATCCATATAGGTCATGTAGTATTATTTCAGCTTGTAAATACAGAATGTAACCAGACGTGGGAGAAGAAAATCACAAAACATCTGTTCTTGTAACTATATATATGTGATGTTAACGTCCCTTGTGAATTGTCTTTCTTTTATTTTATTATCTCTGATATGTGTTGTTTGAGAAATGAGGCTATTTATGTTGGTATTTAATATTTATATGATGTTGTTATATCAATTTTTTCATAATTCTTCATTATTTAACTATAAGTGAATTTTTATTTTGAATTATGATTTGAGTAAGTATTGGATGAAATATGTAAATATAACTTGAAGCGAAAAGTATGTAAGTTTTGATCTTTTGTTGAATTTTAATTTTGATTATTAAACTAAAATTAATTGTAAAATCAATACCTGCCTTTCTGAAGAATATATGCCCATCATTTTACATACTTATTTTTGCTGAAATTAACTTTTAATTTTTAAACTGAAATGTGAATGGAAACATTCTTTAACTTTTAAGAATAGATTTTTTTTTTCTTCACAATGAAATATTGGTCACATAAGTTTTTCATTAACATCTTCTGCATTATAGTTTACTTTAGTATCAACTGTATATTCTTTGTTTGTTTTTTTAAATTTTTTTTGTTAGAGTGATGATCTCCAAATATTTTTTATAGAATCTATTGAACATTTTGTTTACATTTGTCTCAAAAATACAGATTTTAGTTTAGTGCTCTTCTTTTTTTAACTGTTTGAAGTCTGCAGTTTACAAGAATATAAAATTTATGGCTTACATTCATAGATTCTAATGATTTAAATAGAGATCTTCAAACTTATTATTATTATTATTATTATCATTAATACAACATAATATTCATAAACCAAGACTATTATGGTTTGAGATTGTCCAGCTTAAATTTTAGTCCTGCTTGGGAGGATAGATTAAATGCAGTACGTTTCTGTAAAATGGTGAACAATGAAATTTTAGATTAGGTTTTTGTGCATTGACCCATATATACAAAACTTTATAGATTTTTTTTGTTGTTGTTGTCCTGGTATGTTCTTTTATTTTAACTTTATATGAGCAAAATTCTCTTAAAATTCTTTAAAAGGAGCTTTTTTTTCTTCTTGTACTCAAGTGCTAGAATGCTGTATTTTGTTACCTGAATTTTCTGTTTTGTATTACAACTAACAGAAGAGAGGAGACAAAATTACGAATCTATATGTGGGCACTTGCAAATTTAACATAATGTAACAGTTTGCTAGATAACCTGTAACCCTACTTGATTTGTGAATTCCATACTTTTAGTCTGTCCTTAGATGGAACTAATTTAGTACCAGTTTGCACATGGTCTAAGATTAACAAAGAATCTATGAATATGGACCTACATTTATACATTTTTTGTCATTGATAAACATTTCTATTAATTCCACTATTTTTTTGCAGTTTCTTCCAGTCTAAACTTTATTTTCTAACACATCCTTTTTATGGTAACTTATATGAAAAAATTGTATTTTTATGTATATAGGAAAGAATTAGCAGAATTCTGCTGATCCGATGGTGGTTTAACTTATATATTGCAATGGACTGAATATACATCATGTACCTGCATGCAACATTTTTAAGAATATAATTAGGAAAGAAGGGTTCAGATCTATTTTTATTCTAATTTTTTTTTAGAATAGAGTAGTCTGAAAATAGTAGAAAAAGTAAGAGGTATATTTTGATGTTCATAAAAAAAACTATATAGTAGTGATTTCTTGTATAAATTAGTTTATTTAGCATATATGATCAGTTTAGTATTGTTTATATTTGCTAAATACCTATTCCCTTCACAATTATTGTTTAATATATAAAACACTAAGAATTATAAGGAAACAAAATAAGTAATAGTTGATAACAGGGATACCAGTACCTAAAATTCTGCCTTGTTCCTTACTAAAGTCACTTAAGAATATTATCAAGGGAATTATAATTCAATAAATGTGATTTACTGGAGGATAAAAATTAGATTTAATTTACTTATTCAAGATTACCAAATTATTGAGGTAGACAACAAATATACCACAGGAGTTTGTAAAGATAAATTTCTGATTTCAGTATTAGGTCTACCAACTGAACTGATAAAAAAAATAGAATATGATAATTGTATCATCGCTATTTTGAGATAAAGAAAATAAAAATGTAACGACAGCAGCAGTTTAAAAAAAAGTATACAAGTATTTATAAATTTTATTCTGACTTTTTTCATTTACTTATAATAAGAATTTTTAAGAAATGTTAAAAGAGAAATAGAGCGAAGGTAACTTATCATGATTCAGTAACTGTTTTGTAATCAATTTTAAAAACAGGTGTTATTAAATTGTGTTTTTCACATTTAATTGAATAATTATTTGCAATGTATTGCATGGCCTTTTAGATGTGTTGATAACCAAATCCTATCTTACCTATGAGCATTTCTTAAGATAATTTCCTGAACAAAATATTGACAGTGTATCCTCACCTATGAAAATCCCTTGTTAACTACAAGTTGTGTCTATATATTAAATTTGGGAATTTTTAACATTATGAGGTTCAATTAATAAGGATTAAATGAATCGTGATTTCTTCTTACCTCATACGTGTATGTTTTTTTTAACACAGCACTGCAGTATCGGTGACCCATTGTCACCATCGTCAGCTGTTTTCACGAGTGTCAATTTTTTCTTTTGCCAGTAATTATCCAAACTGCCATCTGGTGTTCTTTTGAAGAAATTATTTTCTAAACTGCCATCTGGTGTTCTTTTGAATGAATCATTTTCTGAACTGCCATCTGTTGTATTTTTGAAGAACTTTGTATTCAAGCTCTGTTCTCAGATGGCAGTTTGGATAATTACCGGCAAAAGAAAAAAATTGACAGTCGTGAAAACAGCTGACGATGGTAACAATGGGTCGCCGATACTGCAGTGCTGTGTTTAAAAAAACATAGAAGTATGAGGTAAGAAGAAATCACGGTTCATTTAATTCTTACAAGTTGTGTTTTTAGGATACCATACTGAACTTAAGATTGGTCTTGTATTTTTATCCCTTCTATAGGTACTTCCCACTGAAAATGGGAAGAGTGCCAGACATATATTCAGTGTTGTATTTTTCCAATATATCTATCAAAAGATATAAACGAAATAAAACAAACTAAACTCCATGGTGGGACAGGCCTAGAAGTTTTGGTATACCAGCCGGCTGCTGAACTCACACATCCACATGTGTTATTTGTAGAGGTGAACAATAATTCAGTCAGTATAGGAGTGACACATGGTCATCATGTCGAGTACACCCATTGTTATAGCTTGTTATCTCAACCTGAAGCAGCTTCTTATAGCTGTGATGCTGGGTGTGCACTAGACTCATACTTGCTGAAATGCCATGAGAACATTTCTTCCCCCATGGAGACTTGAACCAGCATAATGTCCTGTAGCTCTGCACTAAGGCATCATTTTTTACCACTTGGCTATGGTACCTATTCTGCAACTATCTTCGCTTAAATGTTTCCAAATCAACTGGTTCAATAATTATTACTTTATTTTTGACAGAGGGATATGTTTTATACATGTTATGTTTAGTTGTATTTTTAATTAACATTACCGCTTAATTTATGTTAAATATCGGCATCGTTCTGGTAGATTTCACTAAATCCAAAATTGTTGTTTTGAAATACAGTGATATTAAAATTTGATCACACATCAGAAGTCTGTTATGCCAGAAAATATGAAGTGTCTATAAGTTGGAAAAGGACAGGGATAGCACTTAGTGGTTTTACCAGACTGTGAAGAATCATTTTCATAATATAGTAGTGTATATATCTCAAAACAGGTAATTTTGGACTTAGTTACTTCTGCTTGAACGCCGACAATATATTCTTGTATATTTTATATATAGTAATGTCTTAAGCTTTACTTACATAAATGTATAGTTGGGACGGTGGATTTTGGTCTATGAATTTCTGCTATGTACTAATATGAAGCAAGAGTGGTGAGCATGTGGAGAGACAAATGTTGCGACAGTGGGAGATAGACATTGAATTAAGTGGGTCACTGCCATATTATCTTCAAATCATTTTCATGTGCACCATATAGTTAGAGCTGCAGTTAGGTTTTATAGTTAGTTTAGATTACTATCTTATTTTGGCTTTACAAATATTACTAGTCCAATCAAAATTGTGAAATAAAACACTATAGTGGGACTGTACATTCATCTGAAGTTCCTGCACTGAACACTTGAACTTGGAATATTTTTGGATTTTTATTTTTTAATATACACTGTGTCCATAAGTCTTTCCAACATTACAACTTCCTATAAGATGAAAACTATAAAAGTTAAAGTTGTGTGGCTTGTGGCAGATGAAAGATAAACTCTCAAAGTATGTAAAGCAATGTCAGTGTACTTCCACATGTGCACCTCTTATTGCCCACAAAACATCTAAGCAATATTCAATTTCTCGTCATACATTATGCAGCATTTCTTGGGTGATGCCAGCAACAGCATCAGTTATCCTTCTCAAAGTGTTTAAATCAGGTACATGTGTTGCATATACTCTGTCCTTTACATAACCCCAAAGAAAAAATCTAGGGGGTTATGTCTGGTGATCGCGATGGCCACAGTGTTAGACCATTGTGCCCAATCCATCTGTTAGGAAATGTATTATCCAGCAACTCTCTGATGCTTAATCCCCTATGTGGTGGTGCTCCATCTTGCTGGAATATCACCGTGGGTTGCAGGTCACTAAGTTGAGGTTAACATAAAGCTCTAACTTATCAATGTAAATGTTAGCTGTTATTGAATTCTCGATAAAAGGAAGGGACCAATGACCCTGTCATGCATCAAGCCATACCATACGTTCACTTTTGGGCTATCTCTCTGATGTTTTACGACGACATGATGATTTTGTGAACCCCATATTCTTACATTGTGCTAGTTTACTTTCCCAGAAAGATGGAAGGTATACTTGCTGCAGGTACTCTTTATCGACATCAATTTTCTCCAAAATATCTATCGCAAAAGTAGCACGGTGAGGGTGGTCATCTGGTTCCAAAGCTTCTTTTATCTGAACTTTATAAGCATACAGATGAAGTCGCTCATGTAAAATTTTATGCACTGTGGACCTTGGAATTCCGATTTCACAAGATGCACGACGAGTAGACTTGGAAGGGCTTCTTTGAAATGCTTCCTACATGATATCAACTCTCTTCTGTTATGGATGGACATCCTGACCGTGGACAGGAGGTTACACTTCCAGTCTCCTTAAACTTTATGTACTCTTGTAATCGGGTGGTGCTCGTCCATATTCCTTCCTAAAATTTCTCTGCACAGTAGTTGGTGACCGTGTCTCATGGTACCACAAAACACATTGCACTTTCTCTTGGTTTGACGCCATTGTAGATTATACCTAAAAAAATACTTTGAGAGTTTGTCTTGCATCTGTCACAAACCACACAACTCTTACTTTTAAAGTTTCCTTCTTATAGGAAGTTTGTAACGTTGGAAAGACTTTATGGACACTGCGTATTCTATTCATTGCCTATTCGGTACAAAACGAAGTATAGGATGGATATTGAACAGAAGATAATTAGTAATTAAAAATCATAAAGATTTTTTTTAGTAACCTTTTCATTTAATAATAATTATAATTTTTATTAGGATTTTTTTCTACACAACAGTTTTTCAGCCAAAATAATAATAATTTATATACAGACATTCATGCAGACATATTAGAAAATGAAGGTTAACATTTTATGGACATATTAAACAAATGGACTCAAATACACTTTCAAAACAAATATTGGAATTCTGCAAAAATAGAAGTAAAGCTGGATTGGTGAAGTAAAAAAAGGACTTAAAGTTGGTAAGAATTACCCAAGAAGATACAGAGATATCTTTAGATTTAAGGTGCACAAGTGGCAGGTTGACCAAGAGGACAAACCCAAGAAAAAACTGGAACAACATGGACAGAAGAGAAAAAAGTCCATGGCCAAAAAAATGAGGGACATATGGAGTAAAAGAAAATGCCTTTAAGTACTTTGCACAGTCCTACATGGGCTCATTGACAAAAAAAAATATTTTACATGATGGAGGATTTGCATGTCGATAAGCAAAACAAGTTCAATTAATGATGGTATTTTCACATGGAGAAAAATTTTCTAAAATTATTTATGTCGATTTAGAATCTTCAAATATTTTAAGTACATGTTATTTGTTTTGGCATTAGTGCACTCTTGGTCCTGAATTGCATGTATAAAAAAATACTGACACTGTTAAAAAATCTTTGAATATTAATATTGTTTTCACTTACAAGTTTCTCTACATAAGATATATCCTCGTGGAAAACACATTCATATCAACAGTATTTTATTAAATTGCTTCTGACAAATACAGTTATAATAATAATAATAATTTTAACACTGCTATGGACATGTTTTTCTTTATATATATATATATATATATATATATATATGAGTTTATTTGCAAATAGGAGAGAAGCATTATCTCTTGAATATACATTCATTTTAATAATTTGTACTGTCTTACAAAAAAAATGGGAATATAATGGTATCGAGCATCAACTATAAGTAGACTTTAAAAAAATGCATACAATTCAGTTAAGAGGGAGAAGTTATATAGTATCCTGCTGGAGTTCAGAATTCCTAAGAAGTTAGTTATTTGAATATGTCTAAATACCGTAAAGAGTAGTGTGTGTGTGTGTGTAAGCAAATAGTTTTCAGATTCTTCTGATATTCACAATGTGTTAAATCAAGGAGGTGTAGCATCTCCTCTACTATTCAGTTTTGTACTAGAGAATGCCATCAAATCTTTAGAGGATGAATGAAGGTCTTCAACTTATTGGTATTAATAAGCTGTTAGTATATGCTGATGATGTATTATTAAGCGATAGTGAGGAAATACAAAGGGCCATCACACACACACCCTCTGTTGAGTAACACTAAGAAATTTGGGCTTGAAGTAAACTAATAAAATTGAGTAATTATATGGTCACACATAAAAATACTTTATATAAAGGAAATGGACAGTTAATTACAATTGAGGGAAATTTTTGAAGAAGTGGCTGAAATCAAATATCTACGAACAATAATTACAAAGAGGAATGAGTGCAGAAAGAAATTAAAGAAAAGGTAAATTCTGAAAATGCATGCTATTATGCATTACAGAGACTTATGTTGTTCTAACTTCTCTCAATAAATATTAAACTGAAAATGTATGAAACTGTTATTCTCACAATTTCAGGCCTGTTATATGGATGAAAAATGTGGACTCTTCCTTTAAGGGAGGAGAAAATATGAGCATTTGAAAATAAAGTTCTCAGAAAAATGGTTGGACCAAGGAGAAATGAACAGACAGGCAAATGGAGCAGAGCTATGTGGTCTTTATGAAAACTAGATGTAAGAAGGACAGTTAAGTTTCATAGACTGCAATGGGCAGGACATGTCACAAATGGGGAATGAAAAAGGTGCGTGGAAGCTTCTTGTAGAAAAATCTTGGCCCAGTTAATAAACCAAGAATGAGATGTGAGAATAACATTAAATTGATTTGAGAAAAGTAGATTATACAGGAGATGATTGGAAAGTATTAGCTCAGTATAGGGATGTATGGAGAGCTTATGTTTTCAAACCTATGGGTTTGATAGTGACATTGAGTTAATAGGGCTTACTGTCTTACAAAATTATTTTTAAAACTTTTCATTTAATTTAAAATGTATGTCTATATGTGTACTTAGACAAAGACATGTATCATCCTCTTCTTCTTTTTCTTCATTGCTGGTTTCTCCTGGATTGAAGTAAAAATTAATGAAGCTAAATAAATATATGATCACACACAGAAATACTTTATATAAAGGAAATGGACAGTTAATAACAATTAAGAGACATTTTGTTGAAGTGGCTGATTTCAAATACCTAGGGACAATAATCACAAACTGTTTTCCTTCCTCTTTCATCTCTTCTGATAATATAACAACGACATACTGCTATGTTTTTTATGTAGCGTACGGAGGGTTGTTTCTGATCTCTGATAACAAATTATTTTTTTAAGTTTTGCCTTAAGAAAAGCCGTGTCTCCACCATCGAGCATGCTCTAATTGATGGCTCTTCACCCGAGCTATGGTTCGGCATCGGAGTTTCCGCTGCAGAAGACTCTTACGCAGCACAGCCACGTCTAGAAGTTCCCACTCTTTATATGCTTTCAAGAGACCGTCTATTGTTCGAGGACTTCTGAAGAGTCCAAAGACAACGTCCATTGGTGATGCATCAGGAGACTTCACTGGGATGTTGCTGAATGGAATAGTATGTATTCCAGTTTCCTGCTCCATTTCTCCAGGAACGCCAAGGTTGAGCCCGAAGTGTGACTGGAGGTCTTGTCTTGGTGCACCCAGACTTGGGTTTTGTCTGTACCATAGAGAGCTGGGATTTCAGTCGGGTAAATTGGGGTGAGAACGTCTTCCTGGTAGTACTGGGAGTTGATTTTGCCCTTTTTAGTTACTCTACGAATGGTCAGTTTTTCATTGTAGCAATATCCCGAGATGACCATAAATCCATTGGAGAAACTTTCTCTGCATTCGGCATACCACTTTTGAAAATTTTTTCACCCCTTTCTCTATAGTAAATTGCCCGGGGTTTGTTGCAGTCTCCTAGATAAACATATGCTTCATCAAGTGTGACCAAAAATTTCCATTTTTCTCCTGCCAGGTGCTTTTCATAGTTTCCTGCTGTTGGTGCGGCATTCGGCAATGTGACGTGGCAACAATTTATGAACCCTGCTTCTGTGGCGCTTCTCCATGTTTAAATCTTTGTTTATTATGGTGTTTACAGTTTTAAGGGATATTCCCAATCTGTTCGCAATCACCCTTTGTGTGGCAGGGTTACTTTGACCTTTCTGGTTACATCTGGGGTGCGGGTAGTAGCAGGTCGTGGATTTGCTCGTTTCCCCCCCCCCTTTTGGAATTAATCCCAAGCGACTCTTTCCCTTTTTATTAAGCACTGAGCTAATTCCACACTTTGACACCATAAAATTAGGTTTTTGCAAGCCTCAATAATCGCGGAATAACGATAATTAGCGTCGGAAAGAGCAGTAATGTACCCTTCCCAAAACGGGTCTATCTGATTAGGCATTATGAGAGCAACACGCGTGTGAGTGTAACAGAAGCAGCACACTGACTGGTTTGATCACCTCGCACACTCCTGTCCTGATGACTCACACTCCGTCACAATCTACTTGGAAAATCGTTATCAGAGATCGGAAACAACCCTCCGTATACGGTGTATTTAATCTCTCGCTTATTTGAGATTTCTATACAATTTAGTTATAGACCTTCATCCTCTAAAGATCTGATGGCATTCTCTAGTACAAAACAGAATAGTAGAGGAGATGGTGCATCTCCTTGGTTTAACCCACTGTGAATATCAGAAGTATCTGAAAACTATTTGCCTATACACGCCCAACTTTTTGTGGTATTTAGACACTTTCAAATAACTAACTTTTATGAAAACAGTTATATTTGTTAATAATAATTACAACTAGAACTAATCGTTATCTCAGTCAAAAAATTAATTTATTAAGTCAACGTTTCATTCTATGCACAGGTGGCTTTCCTTTGTTTTGTTTCCTAGGCAGCGATAATAACAAAGACCTTCTCAATAGAAAGCATGGGTTGCAGTTTGAGATTTATTCAACGTGCGTTTCGTATGTAGTTTAATCATGATCCCCTAAATGTCAACAAAGTCGCCGATGGCATACTTAGTTGGTAACGATCGGTAGTCTGTGCGAAGGTAAAAGTGTGACACGAACAAGAGTGTCCGAGGAGAATATTCTCCGCGTTCGGGACTCTTTCTTGCCAAGTCCTAAAAGTCAGTAAGGCTACTCGTGAACCTGCAAAACAAGTGATGACGGTATGGAAGGTCTTAAGAAAACGCTTACATTTGCGTCCCTATTTTTATAATTGCTAGAGACTTTAAAGACTTTTTCTACGCTGTGTGCTCCAACTTCGCACTTGAAATGTTGCAGCGGGAAAACTATGACTTTTTGATTGTGTTGTGTTCGGTGATGAATCAACATTTCATTTTAACGGAAAGGTTAGCATTTTTTGTTTTATTATATTTGAAGAGAAAATTTTTTCTCTTCAAATATAATTTATCCTTCAATGAGAAGTGTTAAATGAATAATAAAATCGTCAATAGAAGTCCTACTGGCTTTATAAAGTAGTGTTAAATTCCCAATAAATGTCTTCTTAACTAAGAAGCCACCATTTGCAAAGATAGAAGCTACGGTTTCAAGCATTTGGCGCGAGGGAATTACAATGTATATAAGAGAAAAATTTGCGTCTAGATCGCAACTCGCCTCGGTAGCTCAGTTGGTAGAGCACTTGGTCCGGAAAGCCAAGGGTCCCGGGTTCGAGTCTCTGTCTAGGCGAAAAATTGTTCTCTTCAAATATAATTTATCCTTCAATGAGAAGTGTTAAATGAATAATAAAATTGTCAATTTGTTTTATTATTCCTTTTTAAACATCTAAATGATGGGCAAATTATATTTGAAAAGATTCAAAGGTTAACATTACCACGTAAGAATCTGGATATCTGATTATCTCCATGAATTTGTACAATCCTGACGGGACTTCCCAAAATTTAATGTGTTTTGTATTATTTCCCGACGTAAAGTTTATTGACCATTCTTTTTAGTTGAAGCTACCATAATTGGAATAATGCATTTGGATATGTTCTAAGAATGGCTCTTTGCTCAGTTGCAAGATGAGTCAAACTTAATTTGGTAACAAGATGGCACACCTCCACATTGGCATTACCTTGTACGAGATTGGTTGAATGATGATGTAGCTGACCACTGGATTGATCAGAAGGGACCCAATAACAGGGCTTCCGAGATCACCGGATCTCACCCCATGCAACTTTTTTTTTCCTTTGGGGTTTTGTAAAGGACCGAGTATTGCCTACTAACGTGCCCGAGTTGAGAGGCAGGACTTGGAAAGCCC
Source organism: Diploptera punctata (assembly GCA_030220185.1). Taxonomy (NCBI): domain Eukaryota; kingdom Metazoa; phylum Arthropoda; class Insecta; order Blattodea; family Blaberidae; genus Diploptera; species Diploptera punctata. The sequence goes on from JASPKZ010003842.1 coordinate 2,200,758, forward strand.
TTGCATATCAGTGCAGATATGCTGATTAAAGTATGGGAAGAAGTCTATGTTAGATGTGTGTCCTGTAGCAAACCGGGTTCATATTGAACATTTATAATATAAACTAGAGATTTTATTTTTTCGTTCAACATGGGTTTTGTTATTCTCATAGTTAAAGTATCATTAAACATCTTTAAAATCGCTGTTTTATGCACCCTGTAGAATAATATTCCATCTGGTTAAATATTTGTTTCAAAGTTCTTAGAAAATTTTTGGACTAAAGAAAGATGAATGAAAAAAGACTACTGAATAGTGAGGTACGTGATATTTATGGGAAACCAATTATAATAACAGTTAAGTGTCTCAGACTGCGATGGACAGGGTTTATGGCAGGAACGGGGAATAAAAGTGGGCCTTTCTAAGAAAACCAGAGCGGAAAGCGTTCAGTATATAGGCCAAGAATGAGATTGGAGAATAACCATGATTTAAGGGAGGTGAATTATACAGAGAATGAATGGAAAACATTGGCTCAGGTTAGGGATCTATGGAGAGCTTGTGTTTGCGCGGCTATGAATATCAGGGTTTGATAGTGCCATTGGGTTAAGAATTACTTTCTTATCGCCTTACTGTGTGGGAAATCACATTTGTATTATTTTAATAAATTGAACTAGTGCTTTATTTTGTTACATATTTTAAGATAGAAAACCCCAAAATTTATTGGATGGAAATGTATGTCAACTCAGTATTTTAAAAACAAAGAAACTGCTGTAAGTAATAGGGCCTACATTATTTATTGAAACTATTAAAAGAGGATGACCTGATTTACAACAAAGAATACACCAGTTAATTTGTGAAGTCTGGGAATATAAGGAGATGGAAGAAGATTGGAAAATTCATTGTATTATCCCATCAATAAGAAAGATGGTCAATTTGTAGTAACAACATAGGTACTTCACTTAATGATGTAAAGCACAGAATTTTATCAAAAGCTGTAAATGTGTTGGAACAATTAGGCTATTGATTACCATCAGAGGCAATCAACATAGATTGTAATCTTCTCTTTGTAACAGATTTTATAAAAATGTTGTGACTTTTACGTTGATAATCATATCATTTTTATTAAGGCAGTCTTTTGACAATGCCCATAGGAATACATTATTCAAATAATTGTTAAGGTTAGAATTCCTAGATATATTGATTAATTTAATAAAATTAGGCTGACTCTTACTGGCAATACGGTACAGGTAATGCAATGATAAAAAGACAAATTTCAGAAGATATTGACCTACCAAAGGGAGATAATTTATCAAAATTTTTTTTTAACCTCCTGCGTCCTGGAGAAGAGTTTCACAAGATATTTTTGTGCTTAATGGGTTTTTAGAGAGCCAAAAGAAAAATATATAGAGTTCAACAATTTTGGGGGTTATGCAGGTCACCAAATGAGCTGAAACATGAATTTCTTAAGCTGTATTCAAAGAATTTATAAATTAATCTGTGATTGATTGTTAATGATAAAAACAGGACACTTAATTGCATCATAAATGTGAATTGAAGTAATGACGTTAATGAAGTAAAAATACTGTACAATTTATATACGTGGAATGAATGATATTCTCATACATTCATCATAATTATAATAATTAGACCTTGCATTTTTAAGCAAATGCCTGTTAGTTCTCATACATAGCACAATTCGTAAAAATTTTGATAAATAATATGCATCTTATTGTGCCGAAAATTATATCCAGTATATATTGCATTTTTTCCCCTATAACTGCCCAAAATTAATCTTCTTCACGGTTTAGGCATATTTTCTAGCCTGTCCCGGCTCCAAATTGCTGCTGTTTCCATCTTTTCCTTGGTCTTCCCAAACTTCTTCCTCGTGGTGAATAGTTGTATGCTGCTTTTGGTATTCTATTCTCAGTCATCCTTGACAAGTGTTCCCAAAATTAATATTCACAATATTTCATTCAGCTAAAATGCGTCTCATGTTTTCATCTCTCGAGTTCCGACATGTGCATTCACAACAAAGACCGTAGTTCTGCTTGCAGTTCATGCACTCAACTGTCTCTTGATCTGACAAGGTACCATACCACGGCGCCACCTATGCGCTATAGTGCATCACAGCGCCACTATGCGATCAGTCTCAAAACTTAATGACTGTGTTGTATATATATATAATATATATATATATATGTTATAATTCGATAAAGCGTCACTGCTATAAAGTAAAAATGTTCTCTTTAATTTGCTTACTTGTTATAGTCAGCTACTAGATGGCAGTGAAGACTGAGTTCTCGCGACATCTAGTAATAATGGGGAATATAATACATATATAAGAAACATAAATGTTTGAATTGGATTCGCCTGGTGGTGTAATGGATATCACACTGAGGTACAGACTCAGAGATCCGGGTTCGAATCCCGTCCAGGCATTTATTTTTCTTATCATACCATATATATATATATATATATATATACACATATACATAAGCTTTGAGTTAGACATAACTTAGAATTTAATAAGACTTCTACTTTCTCAAAACTCAAAGTAATTTGGATGGACGTCCATATGTAATGTTCTGTAAAAATAATTTATTGGAACAATATTAAGATCAATGAAAAACCGTTGATGTTTGTAACAAACCAATAGAATACACAGCCTATTGAGTATACCTGAAGATCCTTGACGGTAATTTACATGATATAAAAGCATCTTTAAGTAATACTAATAAAATTCATTGTTGAAACCACATTAGGACCAGCAGCATCAACCATCATGCTAGATATTGTATCGAAGAAGGACCTGCTGAAGATGGAACGGATGTTCTGAAAAGCCTACAGGCATAAAGAATACATATCTTATAAGTTGAGGACGACGGATCTTACCTAAGAAGGTATATTTTAACTTATTTTATTTTATATCTATAAGTAAGAATTAAATAAAGTGTGTAACTTTTGTAATGTTTGTACAGACTGGGTGACGTTATTTTATTAGGCTGAGGTTGAATTTATTTTCACGTATTATTCAACTTTTTGATTTATTGATATTGAGTGTGCCCCCACATATTTGTCAGTGTGTCATCGACTTAAGGTCACATGAAATATACAAGAATTTTATAATGTTTCCTAAAGCCTGGAAATTAAAATGACGTAATGGTCATTTCTGGAGAAGTTCTGGATTTAATCCAAAGCACCTTCCAACTTCATATTTATCAGTGTCGAAATGGTTGAAATTTATTTCTGTGACATTCGTACTCGATTTACCTGCCTTTTAATTTATTAGTAGCTACTGTTCTTATATGGGGGCACGCCGTAGCGTAGTGGTCAAGATTTTTAAACTGACCCAAACCCTCTGGCAGCACTATGGCCCTGGGGTCGACTCAGCCTCTAACGGAAATGAATACCAGACTTGTTCTGGGGGTAAATGCGGCCGTCACGCAGGACTGGCAACCCGGCTGACATCAAGTGCCGGTTGTCTAGAAAAAGTGGGAGCCTTAACCTCCTACTACCCCAAGGGCCTCCTGAGGCCTGTAGTGGGATGACTTTACTTTTTTTACTGTTCTTATATACTTATTCTTCGATTGTTTTGTTATCCAGACTATTGTGCAGACTTTTTTAAATCCAGTGTCCCAGGTTGTCAATCTGACATTTATGATGTTCTCTCTTGGCATTGGTGTAATTGTAACCCACTTCTGAGGTTGGGGCGCCTGGATGGCGGGGTTACCTGCCCTGATGATATGATGGGTGATTGTGATGATAGTGGTCCGCCGGGAGAGTCGTTAACCCTAAAATTAATTTAAGGCGAACATGAATTATGATGATTATGATGGCCATATGAATTTCGGTGACCGTTTGGATCTTCCAGTTTCCTGGCATTTGTCTTATAGGTGAGGAAAACCCCCAAAAAAGAACCTCACCCAGGAAACCAGTCCCGACCGAGACTTGAACTCAGTTCCGTTGCATGACAAGGCAGCACGCGACCTAGAGACCATAGCGGTGGACTAATTCGCGCTCAAAATTGGATGAATGGTATATTATTCATTAACGCCAAATTTCCAGGACTAAGATTAATAATGACGAATGGTATATTATTCAGTAACGCCAAATTTCCAGGACTAAGATTAATAATGACCACCATGTCAGATTGTTACATGATACTAAATTTATAAGTACTCGTGTGCAGATTCTCGATCTCGCTCCCCCCACCCCATAATAATGAAAAGAGAGAAAAATGGAAGGTGACAAAAGAAAGTTTTCAACCAGTTAAATATAAGATGAAAGTTAAAAATTAAATTGTACCTGTTGGTAGGTGTCGTCGTCCTCAACTTTGTTAATATATTGTATATAAAATTAACAAAGTCGAGGACGACGGCACCTACCAACTGGTACAATTTAATTTTTAACTTTCATCATATGACTTCACCTCAACGGAATTTTATATGAATTTCACTAGTATTAATAGTTAAATATAAGGACTGGAGAAAAGTTTCTCTAATTTAGAAGATAATCTTAGATATAGGTTAAATAGCTTAACTAAAAATGTAACTACTAACAAGAGTGCCAAAAAGAGTACGCAAGAAAGGATATTTATGTTGGGTTCATTTCAAATTTTAGAAATACGGGTCAACACACAAAACCAATCTTTAGAGAATGAGAAAATTGGCATAAATCAGTGAAACATAGTTATTGTTAACATCCAAGTTCCGGTATAAGACCATGACGATTGTTTTATTGGTTTACATCCTTCTCTCTTTACGTAAATATATTACTAGGCGTCTAAAATATTTTCAGAATAATCCGACTTTAATCTGCCCTCCCAAGAAAAAAACTAAAATTAAAGCCGAACTAGCGACATTCAATATTCGAATTACCATACACAAGTCTCGGTTATTGAATCGGCGTCATATCCTTTTGTTCCTAATTAGAGCATAGAGGATTAATAAAGATCTTTTTGTCAGGCCTCGCCTGTTTCCAGTTTTTACCTACTCGTGTAACTCACTTTCAGCTGTCCTCTTCCTTGCGGATTCAGTCCAATGTACACCTTTTTATTCCGTTATGGTTTGCTCAGCTGGGAACGCTGCGGTTCAGAGTACAGCAATCAGTGACACATGTGTAAAAATAAGCTGTTTCTGACCGTTCAGTGCACAGTATCTCGATCGATATTGAGATTCAAATTTAATCGTGACATCTACGGTCGGCCTGGTGGCCGGGGATCATGAAAGCTCTGCGGGAATTCCAGTGCCCAAGGAACTTGTATAATCTTGCAAACAATTATTTCAACCAAAGAACAGCTACATTAGCAGTAAACAATGCTAAAGTAGACAAAAATGTAATGAGAGGCTGCCCACAAGGATCTTGCTGCGGTCCGGGGTTCTGGAACATCCAGTACAACTCCATACTTCGATTAGATTACACCGAACATACTAAAGTAATAGCATTTGCAGACGACCTGATAGTAATAACAAAGGGAAAATCAGTTCTCGAAGCTGAGAATTATGCAAATATTGAAATGAGAAAGATCACATCCTGGGCCCACAACAAAATCCAAATTCAATGAATGCAAATCAAAAACTATTCTAATAACAAGAAGAAAACGAAGGGAAAAACAAACAAATACATATATTTCTAAATAATAAGCAGTTAGAACAGGTCGACCAGATTAAATATCTTGGCATAATAATCGACAAGAGATTTACGTTCAACCAGCATATCGAATATGTAGCAGAGAGATGCAAAAAACTTATTAATGCTCTCTCGAAGACAGCAAAAATAAGCTGGGGTTTAAGTGACAAAGCCCTGTGCACAATTTATAACGGTGCAATTCTGCCACTGTTATCGTACGCGGCACCAGTATGGATAAGTGCACTGGACAAGAAATATAATATCCGAAAGTTTAAACAGGTACAGAGATTGATCAGCATACGAATGGCAAAGGCATATCGCACTGCATCCTACGAAGCTCTCTGCATTCTGACGGGATTAACACCTATACATCTAAAAATACAAGAAATTTCGGCTATTCACCAAATAAGAGGAAGTTCCAAATACGAAACTCTTAACGTTGATCAGACAGTTAGTTACAAAAACTGGACACATCCGGCAAAATTCATAAAAATCCAGGATACAAGAGAAAACAAAGAATACACTTATGAAATATACACAGATGGAAGCAGAAGCAATGATGGAGTTGGATCGGGAATAGTTATATTCAAAAAACATGTATTAACAAACCAGCTGAAATTTAAGTTGTACGAAGAATGTTCAAATAACCAGGCTGAGCAACTTGCCATCATGAAAGCACTAGACACCTTAAAAGGACTTAACACCAGCGAAATACCGATTGACGAACGTAATGTGGCAATCTACACTGACAGCAAGATCACGTTAGACTCCCTAAGGAACAGAAATAATTGCAACAATTTAATTGAAGAAATTCGGAATAAGCTGAAATCTCTAGAAGGCGACAATTGGACAGTGGAATTCAGCTGGGTCAAGGCACATGCTGGAATCTACGGCAACGAGATAGCAGATCGCCTAGCGAAGCAAGCAGCGTGCGACGGCGGCCTACAAACGAGTTACGACAGGATTCCAGTAAGTGCTGTGAAGAAACAGCTGACAACCATTAGTGAAGAAAAATGGGAAAGGGAATGGCAATCAACCACCAATGGGAATTTGACGAAATCGTTCTTCCCGAAAGTCAGCGACAGACTACAGACAAGAATCCAGATATCTCCCAATCTCACAACGCTGGTAACCGGACACGGGAATATAAACGCCTACTTCCATCGCTTCAAGATAAAGGACAGTGCAATGTGTGCATGCGGTGCTGGTGAGCAGACAGTGGACCATGTCATATATAACTGTATAGAATTTAAAAACGAAAGACAAACTCTTATAAATTTTGTAAATAGAGTAGTGAAAGGTGCCCATAAATAAGAGTAAATTAGCTTTTAAGTATACTAAACAATTCACCAAATTCGCAAATAGCATAGACTTAAAAAATTACAATAGAACATTACTTGGACAGTATACTTTAAGGAACTGTAAATCATAAAGTGATAGAACTAGATAATAAGTGTTAGGATAAGAACATTATTTTAAGGAAGTGTAAATATTGATCATGACTTGTTAGGATTAGTCAGTGCTATAAGTGTAAATAGGAACCTAATAGCCTAATTTTTTAGAACTTGTAAGGACAGTAAAATATTTTTCAATAGTAGATTACTCATAAAATGTTAGAATTAGTCCGTAACTTAAGTGTAAATAGGAGCTGTATCTTCTTAGATTAGTAATGGATAGAATATTAACTTAGCGTGTAAATATAGATTATAGCTTGATAGGATTAGTCAATTTAAATGTAAACAGGAACCATATTTTGTCAGGAATAGTAATGAAGAATGCACTAATTAACCCTTAACTTACAATGTATCTTATAAGAAACATTGATTTAATTTATTTGTTATAGTTTATTAAACAGTAAAAATAAAACAAATTATCATACATTACCTAAGATTGTGTCAAATTACGTTAAAAATACAGTAATAACTTACTTTTACATGATTTTATTTTCTTTGCGGTCCGAAACACTTGAATGACGGGCACTAGAAAGTATTGTTTCGCCAATTTAAGGGTTAAGTAAGTGCTAATAGGAACAATATCAAGCAACTGTAAATATTAATCATAACTTGTTAGTGCCAAGAGGAACCATAACTTGCTTAAGTATAATTAACAGAGAGCATTGTTTGAAATGCAAATAACAACCACAACGAAATAGAACAATTTAGCGTCACAATAACTCAAAATTATATTTTAAGGAATCGAAAATAGAAAAATATTTTCACACATTAGAACTAGTAAATAACACTATAAATGCATAGTCAGGAACATCAACACACATAAAATGATAGACATATTTTAATATTGCTAAACCAAAGCATGTAGTACTGCAGAAAACTGTAGTGGAGCATGCTGTCATATGAAGACTCTTATAATAAAAAAAAAAAAAAAATCTATGGCGTAGATATCCAACGCCACTTTTTCGATTATTGAATAGCACATGATATCTCTGTTAAACAAGATGGCAAACTATCTTATTGGAAAAAGATCAACACTGGAGTAAGACAGGGATGTGGACTTTCACCGGTGCTTTTCATTATAGATATGAATAGAATAATAAACGAATGGAGGAAAACACAACGGGGATATATACCCATCAATAGGAACCTCAAACTCGATGTTATTCTTTTTGCAGACCATTTAGCGCTTCTGGCACTTTCCGAAAATGATTTGCAACGATCAATTTATAATTTACAGAAAACAGCTGCCAAATTTAATATGGAAATATCAATTAACAAAACTAAAATTATGGCATTTCATGGAAAGGACCTCATACAAAGTAAAATCTGTCTCCAGAATAAAATTTTAGATAGATCTAATCAATTTAAATATCTTGGATATTATCTCTCTATCTGGGATGAAAAGGATATCCCTGAAAAAATTACTAGTTATAATAAAAGTTTGGGAATTATTAATTAAGTTATGAAACCATCCCTTGTACAAAAAAAAAAACACCAGATTACGTTTATATAATACTTTGGCTAGATCAGTGTTGACCTATGGTAGTGAAGCATGGACACTAAAAAAGACAACATGAAAGCAGAATAACGGCTTGTGAAATGAGATTCATGCGCAGAACAGCGGGTTACACCAGATGGGATCGGAAAAGGAACACCGATATCTTAAAAGAATTGAAGACTACGCCAATTTTGGAATATATTAAACAGTACCAACTAAATTTGAAACACCATCTTGAAAGAATGAGTTCAAATCGGTTCCCCAAAGCTGTTTATAATTATACCAAGAGGACGAAGATCTCTGGGCCGTCCTATGAAACGCTGCAGGGAAAATTGTCTATAGGATCGTAACAGGCCTTGGCCTAATACTTGGAAGGAAGAAGATCAATTCTTCGTTAGTCCATCGGAAGTTTCAATTATACTTGTAGTAGATGTTGAGAATCTCAATGAATGCGAGTAATACAGTTTCAATTGCTGGACAAACAATATGACATTTATGTAAACCATTTAATGTGCCTATTTATAAATGGCTACTGAATGTTAATCGACTGTTAACCTCAACGTGAGGATTAATAAAACTAGGCACAACTTACTGGCTTTTACAGTTACCTCTTAAGAAAAGTTTGTTAGACTGCTATTGTGCCTGGCTGGCATTCCCAGATGCCTTCCCCCAACTATACCTACATATATAAAAGGCGGTCAAACCCTGTCCCTTTCGAGAGCGACTGAAATGGAGTGCGGCCACGAGAGTCTCGTGTACCGGTAACAAGAGAATGAGAAGTCCCAGAATTCTCGCAGTGAGGATAAAGTCATGCAGCATAAACGTAAAAATGTTTACTGCATTTAAGAAGCCGTACGTTTCTCAATGGCCGAAGGAATTCCTTCTTTTACACATACTCGTATTTATTTATACAAATGCACGGGACTTGACAGAAGTCATTGTCCATAAATCTTTCACAAATTAACATTTATTATTATTATTATTATTATTATTATTATCATTATCATAATCAACATCATTATCTATATGCAAATCTATAAAATATTTGAAGATCATTTCCATATGAAACCGTCAACAAATAAAAACTGAACTCGCATCTTCAAAAGTATACAATTTTTTATAGTGAAATGTTATGGTGCACTGATCACCTAAACTGCATTTCACGTCTCAATTCGATAGACTGTAATTAAATAATAATATTTTTTTATTTAACTTTTATAGGAATTAATCACTGTGAGGTTTAATTTATGGTGAAATTAAATGTTTCTTACCTCTCCTCATATAAATTTCCTAAGTAGATCGCGATTTCGAGACCACAACAGTCTCTTCTACAGCACTTTCTTGGCGAAGGATATTATGACCATCGGAAGAAACTCTTCTTCTTCCCTCTATTGGTGGACCGATGAACCTCTGGATCGGGTCAAAATTTGCGGGAATTTCGAAGTTCATAAGTTTTCCTTTGTTTTTCTGAATGTGGATCTTTTCCCAAACCGTGAGTTGGGAAAAGATCCACATTCAGAAAAAAACAAAAGAAAACTTATGAACTTCGAAATTCCCGCAAATTTTGACCTGATCCAGAGGTCTATTTGTCTAATTAAACAAATAGACAAACAAAAAGAACTCACGGTTTGGGAAAAGATCCACATTCAGAAAAACAAAGGAAAACTTATGAACTTCGAAATTCCAGCAAATTTTGACCTGATCCAGAGGTTCATCGGTCCACCAACAGAGGGAAGAAGAAGAAGAGTTTCTTCCGATCGTCATAACATCCGTCGCCAAGAAAGTGCTGACGATGAGACCGTTGTGGTCTCGAAATCGCGATCTACTTAGAAAATTTATATGACGAGAGGTAAGAAACATTTAATTTCACCAATAATATATTTGTCAATTCATCGCATTTTTTTAAAAGAAGCATTTTATTTGAAATAAATTTCTTAAAGTATAACTACTCCCAGAACTTGAAAATATTAGTCTACGTTATACGAGTATGTGTATATAATTTTATGCACTATCGCTTGAAAATTAGTAGGCTGATATTCTACGTTTATCTAAACTGGCTTAAAATTAAATTAATCTACCATTTTAACCATTTTCTTCATTCTTCGTTACAAGTTTCCACCCGTAGCTGATGATATGATTTAATTGCATAGTTACACTACTTGAAGGGTTGATTGGTGATTTTTCCTATGTAAACTATTATACAACCTCTGCAATAGTCCCATTGCTTTTGGTATGGATCAGGTGTAATTAGCGAAACATGTTTTCACCCAAGTGCATAGACGGTAACAGTGGCTTTAAACTCTGTATTTGAATATGACAATTCTATAGATGTCTTCAGTAAATCAGTCAGAATACCGTTGTAACATTCCCCCTCTTTCAGCTTGGCACAGTGGGCCACATAGGTGAGTCATTTACGTTGAATCTATAAAAATATGTAATTAGTCACTATTGTGGCCAATTCTTGCTCCTGATGTACATGTTTGCACATTCTGTGGAGACTTTGTCATGCAGTTGTTTTAAATCATTTGGTTTCTTCATAATTTTTTCAGTGTTTTTTCCATTTTCAGATGTTAACCACTTGCTTATCCAATATTTTGTGAAGTGTATATTTATAAATGCTATTGCTTTATTTAGATATGTCAGCTTTCTTGGTTTGGAAATAATTTTGAGGCAGTTTTTGCAATTTTGTCTGCCGTTTCATTACCAAATATGCCACAATGGCTGGGAATCCATTCAAATGTTACTGTTTTCCCCTGGTTATTTAACTCGAGCCATTTTTTTCTGTTTTGGTATTATTCTATGTGCGTATGTCGTCTGGGCTGTAATAACCGTTGAATGATACTATACATTGCCTGCTAAGGAATCCGTGAAAATACAGATTAATAGAGAAGGGCAAAATACTGTGATGCATTACGGAATAAACTTATTTTTCATGTCACTGTATGTATCTAAATAGGTTATATCGTCATTCCGCAATTACTAATCTATGATCATGATAGTTTTATTCATTGGTAGATGAAAGGAAACCTCAAAATGTACAATTTTTTTAATAATTTAGCATGCAAATAAATTGATGTAAATTCTAAACACATGTTTAGTGATTTTTATTTACAATATTAAGTACATATACAATTAACTTTTTTCACATGTATTATAAATCCTTATATCCAAAGAGTCCACCGCTGTGGTCTCGAGGTAGCGTGCTGCCTTGTCACGCAGCGGGCCCGGGTTCGATTCCCGGTCGGGGCAGTTTTTCTGGGCGAGGTTTTTATCGGGGTTTTTCCTCACCTGTAAGACAAATGTCAGGAAAACTTTAAGGCCCAAACGGTCCCCGAAGTCATATGGCCATCATCATTATCATCATCCTTATCATTATAATCATCACCATCATCATCCTTCACCGGTGTGGAAAACAACAGGAAACTACCACACCTACAATTCCCTAGTAAAGCTGTAAGCATAGCATGAAAATGCTATGATTGCAGTGAAGGACCCGCCCTCGGGCAGAATTACTATGGATGGATATTCAAAGAGTCAGGCTTGTAGAATGCAGGTTCCATCAGACAATTTATTTAATACATCTCTTTAGCTTTCGCAGTTATTGCTTATGAAGACGGGAAATCTGATCCAACTGAACTCCCGGTCGCTTTCGCCTGTATTCTACTCCTGTGCATTCGTTTGGCATTCCCCTCCCACTCTCCTGTGATTACGCCAAGTGTCACCGTAGAAGCAATGAGACTGGGAAGCTCTGGGAGGGAGATTCGAGCGGGAGTGAATGTGTACTTGATCGGCCCTAAGAGATTTGTATGTAGGGTCTGGAGCGGTATCTGCCCAGCTTCATTAGGATAACTGATACGAGAAGCAAGAAAATCCTATTATTAAAACTCATAGTAAAAATTTATGGGACTACATTACACTGACTCATTGCACAGTCGTCTGTAGCCAACAACAGCAACCATTTTAATAGATCTTGGCTCTTAAGAGCTGTCATACTACATACTTGTTTACCCAGTTATTAATCAAACTAGACTGCTACTGTGGTGTAGTGGTATGACACTGGGTCCGGTTTCTATGTGTCATAGATTATTTGTGAACAGTGTTTGAAATACACTCGGGACGGCAAAGTAATCATATACGTGAAATAGTGAAATCCAGTTAAGAATACTGAAAACTAGCGCTGAGGAACTGTCTCACGCCAACCACACTAGTTAATATGGCTGTAAAGTACTATCATCTGCTAGCTAGTGAGTTTAGTTGACCTTAATCTTGCAATTTTTTATTACTATTTGAAATAGGGGATTTTTATTCATGATATAATATTTTATAGCTTATGTGTTTGCTGCATTTTTTGAACATAACTTTATAATAAGTAAATCAAACTTTTTAATAATTTCAAGACAAATCTCTATGTTAAGTTGTACCCTGTTTGTTAAATGTTCATTCAAAATGAGAAGAAAATCCATTTAGTATATTGTGAGAAAAAACTCACTTTATAAGCTCCATTTTAACAGCGGTATAAGATAGGCCTATTACATGTCCGGTTGTCTATCTAAAGTGGCTCGCTTTATTGTTGTGTGTAAATTTTTTTCTTAGGCAAGCACTACACATATATTTTTTCTTCAGAAAAGTGTAAAAACAATGGAGATGAATAGAAATAAATTTGAAATTGCTAGTTGGACACTGGCCGCTGCCCACTTGGAACTCCCACAGGGTTGTTCTTCCCACTGTCAAGGGCGGGCAGGAGCACAGCCTACATTACCAACCCACTGGGACATCTCGTCTCGGTAGTTGATTGACATTGCCTGCCTCAACCAATATCTAATCAGTAATCAGTTTCTTCCATTAGTTTATATTCATTTGACATGTTCACGGTTGAAAATTAAGATATTAAACGCAAATTTAATATCGAATCCTTCCGACTTCAGAAGATACCGGTATACAATAGGAAAATAAAAATATTGAATTTTTGTTTTTAATTACATAATACCTGGTGTGCGCTGCTACGCCTAAATACATGAAATATGATTTTTAAATTATCGTTTTAGGTGAACTACACTTAATGATTTTAGAGTATAATATATAGCGGCTAAACACTCACCGTATCGGAAAATATGTACCAAGCTATAGGCTACATTGCGACGAACCAAACATGGCGGTTGCTAGAAAGACAAAAATGGTTATTGTGAGTTTTCCGTAAAATACAGAGTGTAACAGGACCTCACCGACAAAATGATAGGGATGATAGGCCGTGCAGAGAGGATCGTTTTTTGTGAAGGAACATATAGTCGCAAACACGTCGTTTATGAGTTATGCGCAGATGAAGGTGTTCGCCCGCAAGGGTCGGAATTGAATACAAACAATTGTACATGTACCATTTTATTGAAAAGGACATATTTTTACAATAAGTGTTCAAACAATAAGTGTTTTAACGACGCGACTCAAAAAGAATCCTGCCATGCTCGGTTATGCTGGCCGATCGTTGCTGCGACGATATCAAACATGCAATGAGGTACAGGGTCGACTGCTAGAATACTATTGTAAAACATGTCTTTTTCAATAAAATTATATGCGTACAATTGTTTGTATTCAAATCCGACCCTTACGGATGAACACCTTCATCTGCGCATAACTCATAAACGACGTATTTGCGAATATATGTTCCTTCATAAAAAATGGTCCTCTCTGCATGGCCTATCATCCATATCATTTTGTCGCCGAGGTCCTGTTACACACTGTATGCTGTCGCGGACTTCTTGGTAAAAGTTTTTGAAATATTCAATCGTGTGTACATTAATTTGGTGTATTTGTTGTGGTTTAGGCAGCGTGAGACATTTAAGCGTCCAAAAGGCGACTCGTTTAGTGCCCCGATGTGTTTTTTTTAACTCAGACCCTATACAATGTACGGTAATAAGTTATATACGTTAATTGTCTCAAATTAAAATCGCTCAAGTAGTTTTGAGACCATAAAGGACAGACTCGCAGACGTTTACTTTTATATGGACCTTATATAAAGATGGCAAAGTTAAGGCCGCGAGTCCTTCTGATCTATTCAGTAGGTAAGAATTAAATCATAATATATACCGTACAAGGGAACTGTCAAATATTGCATGTCAAAACATATCTTAAAATTTATCTTAGAGACGCGTTGTGATATACCAAGGTCTTGTCCAAAAAAATAACTACCGTTTTTAGCTTTAAAACACAGAAAACGAAGCAAACAATCCAACAATGGCATACGGTGTAGATTAGCTCCCTGCATGAGTAAGAGCGGAGTGAAGTGAGGCGGGACGCGGTGTGGACGGCAAGTAGTGAGGGTTCTCCAATCTACCAATTCACGAGTTGTATTATTTCCATACAGTTTAAATGAGAGATTTGGCGCTGGATTTTAATGTATTGCAATTAAAAAGGCAGACTTTTTTTTTGGACACGGCCTTTATACATCACAGCGCTTCTATGGAAGAAATTTAAAGGTAGGTTTCGGCACGGAGTGATTGTCAGTTCCTTTGTGACCTTATAAATTGTCTCGTGTACAGTCCAATAGGAGTTAGTTGTCACAGTTTCTACTATCCTAGACTAACCTTGTCTAACAATATTCACAATAATACGGTCTTCTTTTGTCAATTTTTTTGGAAATGCTTGCATGTTTCCAACCCCATCCTCCTAACATATTCCAGCACGTAATATCAGTCACAATAATATATAGGGAAGTTCGAGAGAGAGTAACCGGCTGTAAGACGACGATCCACAACCTACAATTAACATTGCATGAAGTGCACCTTTCAACTCGATTCCATTCACCACCATAACTGAAACACATGATCGACAAACGATTTAAATCTAGCTACGCAACATCAACTATTTATTATCCTTATTTGTTTCGGCTATCAATTTTTGTAATTCCTTCCCCCTTTATCAAGATCTTCCCGACTGAAAAAACGATTTCAAGAACAAGTTTCTGAACACTCCTAAACAGTATAATACGGAGGGTTGTTTCCGATCTCTGATAACGATTTGCCAAGTAGATTGTGACGTTGGAGTGTGAATCATCAGGATAGGAGTGTGCGAAATGATCAAACCATTCAGTGTGCTGCTTCTGTTACACTCGCACGCGTGTTGCTCTCATAATGCCTAATCAGATAGACCCGTTTTGGGAAGGGTACATTACTGCTCTTTCCGTTGCTAATTATAGTTATTCCGCGATTATTGAGGCTTGCAAAAACCTAATTTTATGGTGTCAAAGTGTGGAATTAGCTCAGTGCTTAATAAAAAGGAAAAGGGTCACTTGGGATTAATTCCAAAAGGAAAAAAAAAAAACGAGCAAATCCACGACCTGCTACTACCCGCACCCCAGATGTAATCAGAAATGTCAAGGTAACCCTGCCACACAAAGGGTGATTGCGAACAGATTGGTAATATCCCTTAATACTGTAAACACCATAATAAACAAAGATTTAACACATTGGTGACGGGCCACGGAGATCTCCGTGTTTAAATGGCCAGCGCTAGACGACCGGTCACGGAGATTTCCGTTTTTACGTTTTCTATGGCTTCCCTGCCTCTTCGCTTTTGAATGAGGCATTCAATTTTGTTTCTTCTCATTGTGAAATAAATTTTAGTTGTATTTGTACCCCTCTCTTCTCTTTTATGAAATTGCCAACTTTACAGAATTGTTTACAATTTTATGACAGACAGCTGGTGAAATATGGAATTTTAGTGCGGGTAGTTAGGTGATCACGGGATACTATGTAACCTGTAAATATATTTTGCAGAGCGGAAAAATTAAAAGAAACTCTATTTTGCGGTCTGGAGCCGAATTTATATCTGTGGCAACATGTCCACCAGGATAATTATTATAATAGTGTGGCTATAGCTGAAAATTTGCTCGAAAGAAAGACGAGAGCTTCTGAAGCAATAAAGATTGACAGAGGGCTTCCAAAATCATTTGTGGAAGCAGGAAATAAACTCAAACCAGGAGAAAGTGTTTTTGTAGTAAGGGGGACCTTTTGCTACAAACATGGAAAGATAAAAGAGACGTAAGAATGGTTAGCACATTGCATCAGGCAACACGAGAGTGGGAGGATTAAAGTTATAAAAATGCCCTATTGAATACTTCAATATAACAAGTATGTGAAGGGTGTAGACAGGGCTGACCAGTACCTATCATATTACTCCATCCTTAGAAAAATAGTGAAATGGTGCTAGAAAGTTGTATTGTGGCTTCAGAATTGTACACTCCTTAATGCTTTCAGGGTCTATAAATTTCAAAATCCTAACAGCAAAATGTCAAACAGAAGTTTTTTGCTTGAAACAGCCTCTTGTTTGGCAGTCGTGAAATTAGGAACAGATAGCAAAGAAGACGAGTAAAGACAGAGAGAAAAGAAACCACTTCTAGGAGACCACCTCACGACCCACCAGGGAGGCTAAGACATTAAGAAAAATAAATTAACACCAACTGTGATTGTAAAGAAAAAAAATACCCTCAAAACTTTTCCTCGATTTTAGTGAACACAAGAAAAGAAACTCGCTACGTATGCTCTTTTGCACTTTGCCTTTACATAAAGGGAAATGTTTCCAACGCTATCAAACCCTCAATTTCTAGTAGAAAGTCTGGTGAGAACACTAATAAAGATTTACTTATGCATTATTGTTATTGATTTTAAATATATTGATGTAAAAGCCACATTGTGCTAGCGCGGTTTAAAATTTAAAAGTCCACCCTACTGACAGAAATGTCCGGTCCAGCAGCGGTTGGTGCAACGCAGAGCTGTCGGTCACCAATGTGTTAAACATGGAGAAGCGCCACAAAAGCAGGGTTCATAAATTGTTGCCACGTCACATTGCCGAATGCCGTACCAACAGCAGGAAACTATGAAAAGCACCTGGCAGGAGAAAAGTGGAAATTTTTGGTCACAGTTGATGAAGTATGTGTTTATCTAGGAGACTCAACTAACCCCGGGCAATTTACTATAGAGAAAGGGGTGAAAAATTTTTCAAATATGGTATGCCGAATGCAGAGAAAGTTTCTCCAATGGATTTATAGTCATCGCGGGATATTGTTACAATGAAAAACTGACCGTAGAGTAGCTAAAAAGGCCAAAATCAACTCCCACTACTACCAGGAAGAAGTTCTCACCCCAATTTACCCGACTGAAATCCCAGCTCTCTATGGTACAGACAAAAACCAAGTCTGGGTGCACCAAGTCAAGGCCTTCACACTTAGGGTTCAACCTTGGCGTTCCTGGAGAAATGGAGCAGGAAACTGGAATACATGCTATTCCATTCAGCAACATCCCATTGAAGTCTCCTGATGCGTCACCGATGGACTTTTGTGCCATTAGACTCTTCAAAAGGGCACTGGGAAACAGGCGTCCTCGAATAATAGACGGTCTCTGGAAAGCGTGTAAAGAGGAGTGGGAACTTGTAGACATACTGTGCTGCGTAAGAGTCTTCTGCAGTGGAAACTCCGATGCTGAGCAATAGCTCGGGTAAAGGGTCATCAAATAGAGTATGATCGATGGTGGAGACACGGCTTTTCTTAAGGTAAAACTTAAAAATCATTTGTTATCAGAGATCAGGAACAACCCTCTGTACATAAACAAGTTTAAGAATACATTTACAATCCCTTTATACTTATGAAGGGTCTTTCATGTATTACGCAATTTTTAAAAATACAATAATTAAGTAAAAATGTATCGAAATAAAAATTATTTTTATTTTTTATTTCCATCTACATACACACACATTTAAGTGTGGAAAATTATATCAGGAATATGTCCACCTCCAGCGTCTCGATAGAAAGTTTTATTTTTTTCGTCATAACCCAGGCTTCATATCCATATGTAACTGTAAGTTTTATCACTGTATTATTGATCTGTAACTTGGATTGTTCGACAGGTACCTTGTTTTTATTACCTTTACCAATGCGAAGGAAAATCTGTTATCTGCTATATTTTTTGTTTTGTTTTTGCAACCACTCAGTATCATAGGTAACCAATGATCCTTACTACTTAAATGCTTCCACTTCCTTATAATTTACAGCATTTATTAATATTTCATTATTCAAAGTACCATCACTTGTTTTATTAACATTCACCTCTAAACCTAATTTCTTTATTACATTCTTCATTTGTTCTTTGTCTTCCTCTAATACTGATAAGGACCAAGGTATCATTACTAAATCACCTGCATATGCTAGATATTATAGGGATCTGTTAATGATGCTTCCCTCTGGATTAATCGGTATGCTTCTTATTAACTTTTCCAGTGTCAAGTTAAACTATACATTTGATATTTTGATATTTTGCCATTAATTTGTGAATGTTTACTAGTTTTCATGTTATTTTAATTAAAATTACAAATTTCGAAGGGATGCCAAATTTCTCCATGACATTAAATCATTGATTTCGGTTTATACTGTCATAAGTTTGCTTAAAGTCAATAAAAACTGATGTATTACAACATTACATTCATAAGTTTTCTCCATTTGGAAGAGATTATCTGTGGTGGATCATGTTTTCCTAAAGCCACACTGATAGTCTTCCAAAATTTCTTCTGAGCATTTACCAAATACTTTGCAATTATGTTCGTAAATACTTTGTACGTAATATTGGTAGGAATATTCCTCTATAATTTCCACGTATTAATCTATCGACTTTCTTACGTATTGGACATATGATCGGTGTTTGCCAATCCTCTGGTTTCATTTCAGTACGATCCATCTATATGTTCTATGCCAGAATTTTCTTCCACCAGGTATCAATAATTTGATCGTGCCGGAGATCTATTCCTCTCGAGTCTTTTAATGATGTAATGTACCATGTACCTTGTAGGTCTGTGTTTATTAATTTCTGGTCCTTAAAATTCCACTTTTTTTCATCTTCCATGCCTAAACTTTGTCTATTTATAAGTTCTTTAAAATATTGTACCTGTAGGATGTTGTGTCGCAGGGTGCAAGAATAAGACACCATTCACTACATAAATTTACTTTTATTCAGTAACAATGCAAAACAATAACCGCCTGCCAAGGAATCCGTCGAGCTACTAACGCGCGAGGATCTAGTAGCGCGCGAGCTATCTGGTTGGCCTAGAGCGTTACCATCTGTCGACGACCGGTTGTGGTGGGAGAATGTCTCATGATGTCGCCACACCAGCCCCCTTGGGAGAAGAGACGCTCACGGCTCGAAGAAATCCGGAAAGTTCATCTTGTGCTCTGAACGCGTGTTCGAGGGAGTTGTCCGCTTGTTGTTAAGCCCTGTCGTCCGTTGTTTACCGTTCGTTGTTCTGAAGCGAGAGTCCGTCAGTGTTCAACTCTTCCATCTCCGAGTATGAATGCTGGTTTACTCGGTCGATACTTACACGGACGGGGTGAGGGCCAGAGTATGGCGGTTGAAGTGGACCGCGCACGGTGTCGTGTCGTAAGAAGGCATGAGTGCAGGTGGCCACATATTTGAAGATGAAGGAGCTTCGCTGTCCATGTTGAGCTGCGGCGGATAGGGGAACGGTCGGTGGTTTGCTTGCACTCCTCCCGGCTAGGTCCAGACCGGACCCGCGGGCCATTTGTGAGGTCGTCAGGACTCGAGCGACCTGATGCACTACATAGCTCGTGCTGCGCCCACTTCAGCAGCAAATCGCGTCCCCTCGGTGGCGTAGTGGGGAAAAGGTCGGTGGATCTGCTAGCCAGTCCTCCCTTCCAAGTCCGATGGACTCGCGGACCATAAGTGGGGTCAACAGGAGACGAGCGCCCTGTTGTACTAAAGCTCAATTGCCCCGGCCCACAACGGGATCAGCGGCCGTCGTGGCGAGGCGGTGGGAGATTATGGAGATCAGCAGCTCCCTTCTCTTGGTTTATCCCGAGGACCTTTGTTGGGGGGGGCGATGAGCTCCCTGGATGCCTACATTGCTCAGTGGGCTGTCTCACAGCAGCGGCACGACTAGGCTTAGTCTTGCGAACGGGCTGGTTGGGACAATACCGGGCGTAATGCTGGGAATTACCACCAGGTCGATAAGCTCGGGAAAGGAGGAAGCGCGGTCTTGGAGGAGGGCTTAGCGCCGACTCTGGAACCGAGTGACCCAAGGACAATCTGTGAGGTCGTCAGGAGTTGAGCGACCTGACGTACTATAGCTCAGGCTGGACCCACTTCAGCAACCAAACACGTCCCCAGCTGGTGCACTGGGGGAAAGATCGGTGGATCTGCTAGACAGTCCTCCCGGTTAAGTCCAAGGGACTCGTGAACCATTAGTGGGGTCGGCAAGAGTTGAGCGCCTTGTCGTACTAGTTGCTCATCTGTTGGAGCTTGCGAGCTCCGTGCTGGCCCACAACAGCTGCAGAAGGCGTCCCTGGGGGCACACCAGGGCTCGGCTCGGACCAGTCCAGCGGGGAGCTACTGTACTGGTTCCTGGCTTGGCCTACGGGCCCGTCGACAAACTGTGGGGTCGCCAGGAGATGAGCACCTGGATGTACTAAAAGTCTCACACTGTTGGGCTTGTAGCCCTAGCCGGTCTCACAACGGCTGCAGGACACGTCCCTGGAGGCAGAACAGGGGAATGGTCGGTGGATCTGCGACAGCAGTCCTCCCGGCTAGGCTCATGGAGCCCGTGGACCAACTGTGGGGTCATCAGGATTGAGTGACCTGATGTACTATGTAGCTCATCAATTGCCCAGAAGTGCAAACTCCAACACTCTCTCCCTGGAACGAGAACTTGAACGTGGACGCGAAGTTAGGATAGGGAGGACTAGAACTAGGACTTGGGAGTATGGTCATGACGACCGAGGTATCCCAAGGGGTGGACGGCAGGGCCTAGATGTCCATGTTGAGCTGTGTTGTTGGTCGTAGTTGTTCAATTTGTCGCCGAAGTTTGGCGACGAAGTCAGAGGCCGCTGTTATGCTCTTGGGGTGGATTCTCCGTACGAGTTCGGCAAAGGAGGCTCCGTGGTTGTCTTTGTGGGCGCTCCGTATACCCAGCAGGACGAATGGTAGAGTTTGTATTTAGGAGATCTTAGGGCGACTCATAAGGGCAGCCTTGAGTTGGCGGTGAAAGCTTTCAACCATCCCGTTGCTGCAGGGGTGGTAGCTCGTAATTTGCGTCTTTGTACTACTTGTCAGGATGACTAAGTTCCTCAACAGGTGAGAGTCGAACTGCCAGCCTTGATGAGTTGTGAGGCGGACTGGCGAGCCCAAGCAGGAGATTCAGCATGCCATGATGGTTTCGGCGACGTTGTCGAAGATATCCGTTGAACTACTGACGAGGTTCTAGTAGCTCGCGTGCTGGGCATTAGGACGGCTACAGAGTGCTGCCAGCTGTTAAGCTCACCAAGTTCTTAGTTGTTGAAAAATATATTAAGAAATTCAATTATAAACATACCATCGCCGCCTCCAATGAAGCGTGGATTAACACCGTGCCGAGCCTCTATATCGAGTCTATGTACGTCATTGAGCGTGAACACCCGATGCCGCACATTCCGTCTTCTAAGGAGAAGGCGGTGCGGCATCGGGTACGGCGCTAGACAATTTGCTATTAGGGGACCAGTTAGAGCTCCCCTTATGTTATAATGTATGTTGTTGATGTAAGTGGGACCACCACCGAACAAAAGTTTAAATAACTCAAGAAGAAAACACATTACTAATCGCATTAATCTTCAGAAACTAGTAACATAGTTTGATTGAATGTCATTGTAGTGTAATTTATACATTGTTATTTAACTGAAATTAAATGCGTGGAAAAATACAAACATTTAGGAAGTATGTTTACGCGTGACGATGAGGAAATTACCGGTAGAAGGAACACTGCCATTCCAACTTCTCTCATAAAACATTACAACCTGTGAAACGACTTTTTTAATTCCTGTCAATTTGTATTCTTAGGGTTTCATTTTTCAAATTATTTCCCACCATTTACAGCGATTTCTAACAATTATTTCAATATATTTTTCTATGATATTTAACTCATACGTAGCATGAAGACGTGGCAGCCATATTGAATTTAACGAATATTCTACGCAGCAACAAGTACGTGTTCCAGTTTACTAATTAACTGTACACATATGCTTCAGAATTTCAGAACTGAATATTCATTTTTTAGCCTTGCATTCTTTCACAGGTTAGAGTACTTAAATTGTGTCAGGTTAGTTTCTAGGTTTGTTATATATCGTTCATATGTTAATTATATACCGTGATTCCATAGTGTAAATCGCTTCGCGTTTGTTGGCGCATGCGCATGGTGTATTATTGGTACTTGAATTTTTTTTTTTTCGTGTTGTGAAGCATTTCCAAACATTCAACCAAGTTACAGTAGATCTATATAGAAGAGAAATATGGATTCTTCATTTAAGGGACGAGAAAATATTTCGAGCATTTAAGAGTAAAGTTGTTAGGTAAATTTTTGGACCAAAGAGAGTCGAACAGAAAGATGAGTTGAGGAGACAACGTAATATTGAGCAACGCGGTCTTTGTAGGAAACCGGATGTAATAAGAACATTAACTGGTAGAGTGAGGAGGAGTTACACAAACCGGTTATGAAAGAGAGGCATGGACATTCTTAGGGAAATCGGACGGAAAGCGCCCAGTAGGCAAGAATGAGGTGGGAGATTAACATTAACCATAATTTTAAGGAGTTTAATTATACTGGGAATTATTAAAAACCATTGTACATTATAAATGTATGGAGAGTTTATTTCCGTGCGCCGTAAACCAACGGGTTCAATAGTGCCAATGAGTCAGTCAGTTGTACAGTAATTGTTTTTTTTATTTATAAATGGGATACGTTAATATAGGAAGGTATAAAGTGTCAATATACTTAAATATAAAATTACTGTGTAGAGCGTGCTGAGACCAATTTAAGTGCTTATATCTTACTGGCTAATACCCGGCGTGCGCTGCTACGCCTATATTAATTAAAATTAATGTGCTTTTATGTTTAGTTGAATAATTAAAGGGAAAAATAATTATACATTTATATTTTTTTAGATTCCCCATGCTGATTATCCGACGTTGCCCGGGAATCTACTTATCCCAATCTTCTTGACATAAATGAGCTAAAATACGAAAATTAATGTGTTTTATGTTTAGTTAAATAAGTGGAGAGAAAAATTTATATTGTAATTATTTATAACACTCATCCCGATCTTCTTGGCATAAATGAGCTGAAAGATAAAATTAATGTACTTCTTATGATAGTTGAATAAGTAAAATGAGAAATAATTATAAATGTATATCGTAATTACTTTAAGATTCCCCGTGCTGATTATCCGGTGTTGGCCGGGGATCTACTTATCTCGATCTTCTTTGCATAAATGAACTAAAAGACAAAATTCGTTATTGTGAGTTATCCGTAATAGAATACCCGCCATGTGCTGCTATGCTTGCACGGGAATCTACGCACTTGTCTCGATCTTCTTCGTATCAATGAAAGACACAAATGGTTATTGTGAGTTATCCGTAAGAGATCAACATATGCTGTGGGGAACTTTTTTGTAGAGCATTTTGAGATGTTCAATTCTGTGTACATTAATTTTGTGTACTTGTTATGTTTAGGCAGCGTAAGCCATTTAAGCGTCCAAACAGCTACTTTTTTCACGTTTTCCACTACAAAGGGCGATTTTTAAGGGTGTAGGAGTTTAGTATCACAACTCTCTTATAGTCTATGTTCATCCCGGGAATCTCCTGAACATTTTGCAGAAAGCCCCATCACAATCGGATCAACGGTATAGCCGCGTATAAAGTACGAACAAACAAACAAACTTTCATTTTTATATATTAGATGCAATATGTCCACCGCTGTGGTCTCGGGGTAGCGTGCTGCCTTATCACGTAGGGGGCCCGGGTTCGATCCCCGGTCGGGACAGTTTTTCTGGGTGAGGTTTTTATCGGGGTTTTTCCTCACCTGTAAGACAAATGTCAGGAAAACTTTAAGGCCCAAACGGTCCCCGAAATCATATGGCCATCGCAACCATCATCATTCATATTCATTTTATGTTAAACTTAGGATTAGGGACTCTCCTGGCGCACCATCATCATCATCATCACCCATCATATTATCGGGGCAACGTAACCCCGCCTTCCAGAAGTGGGTTACAAGTACGCCATGCCAGGAGAGAAACCAGGAATGTCGAAAGACAAACCTGGGGAATTTGAAATATATATATATATATATATATATATATATATTACTGCAAATTATTATTAACTGCACTCACTCAAGATATAGGCTAACTTAACAATACTTTCAGAAGAAAAGACCAATTTACTTCTGAAACGTTAAATTCTCGCCCATAACTAATTTTAATTACTTTATATCTTTATTTTTTGCTGTTAGGCCTGATTAGACAACAGTTTTGTACAATGCAAGTTAATGCTTCCAGACTAGCTGTCTTCGGGCTACAGTAAACGTAATAGAAATAAACCTTTACATTGGGCCTGGATTTATGTTCAATTTCATCTTATAATAACCACAGGGCTGTTTTTTATTAAAGGTGTACCTATGTTTAAAATTTTTAACGCATTGCTCAAATCCGCCTTTTTAGAAAGGAATTGTTATACAGAGTGTCCCATTCAAACCTCTCACATTTTAATTAATCATAAATAAGAAAGTATGCGGAATTATGATATGAGGCCGGTATTAAACGAAACAAAAACTCAAAGAATTTTCATTGTCACACACTAAAACACGTCTATGCGCACCATTAGTAGCACGAACAATATCAAATCTGTATTCAATTTCGTGTCACGTTCTGTCCAACGTGTTCATTGGTATTGTTGCATTTGTGTCAAGGATACGGGTTCGTAAATCATGAAGATCTTGTACTGGAGTCGCAAACACATTGTCTTTTAAAATTCATCGGAGAACATATTGTTTAAACAACTCACCTCATAGGATTCATGCTTCCATGATATCGCGATTTCAAACATAGTCATGTTCATCTTCAGCCATAATTCCGACTGACGAAATTCTTCGGCCGTCAACTATTCTATTGTCGCCATCTTCAGTGCTGCCATCTATGGTTGAATTTATGAACTTCGAAATCAATGTAATTTCGTTAGGGATATCAAAATTCATTGATCTATTTTTGTTTTTCTGAATGTATATTTTTTCCCAAACTGTCAATTCCAAAGGTTTCTCTACTTGTTTTAAAAGTTTAGCTTCTCTTCCAATTTTATGATCTAATAAACTATGTGCAGCAATTGCAGATTTTTCAATCTCACAATTTTTAATATTTCTGAAATGTTCTTTTGTCCGAATTTCCAAATTCCTTTTTGTTTTTCCTATATAAACTTTATACATTTTATGATGTTCTAATAAACTATGTGCAGCAATTGCAGATTTTTCAATTTCACAATTTTTAATATTTCTGAAATGTTCTTTTGTCCGAATTTCCAAATTCCTTATAAAGTGTATATAGGAAAAACAAAAAGGAATTTGGAAATTCGGACAAAAGAACATTTCAGAAATATTAAAAATTGTGAAATTGAAAAATCTGCAATTGCTGCACATAGTTTATTAGAACATCATAAAATTGGAAGAGAAGCTAAACTTTTAAAACAAGTAGAGAAACCTTTGGAATTGACAGTTTGGGAAAAAATATACATTCAGAAAAACAAAAATAGATCAATGAATTTTGATATCCCTAACGAAATTACATTGATTTCGAAGTTCATAAATTCAACCATAGATGGCAGCACTGAAGATGGCGACAATAGAATAGTTGACGGCCGAAGAATTTCGTCAGTCGGAATTATGGCTGAAGATGAACATGACTATGTTTGAAATCGCGATATCATGGAAGCATGAATCCTATGAGGTGAGTTGTTTAAACAATATGTTTTCCGATGCATTTTAATGATTATACCTCATAATGTTTACTTCCCAACATTAATTTAATATACATTGTCTTTTACATACCCCCAGAGGAAGAAGTCCAGTAAAGTGATGTCTGGCGAACGTGGTGGTCAGCAAATTGGTCCGCCGCGTCCAATCCACCTATCTGGGAAGGATTCTTTCAGTGAATTCCAAACATCCAGGCTCTAGTGTGGTTGGGCTCCATCTTGCTGAAAGATTAATTGGGGATGCAGATCTGCTACTTGGTGGTACAAGAACTGTTCCAACGTGTCTTGGTATACCGGGCCACTTATTGACTTCTCATGGAAGAAAAAATGACCTATAATCCTGTTCTTCATCGGGCCGCACCAAACGTTTACTTTTTGGCTATCCCGGAAGTTTTCACTGTAGACGAGTGAATTTTGCGTACCCCAGATCTTTACATTGTGCCTATTAACAAATCCTGATACATGGATCGTCGCCTCGTCAGAAAACAAGACGTTTCCAAGAAATTGAGGGTCCTTGTCAATACGATCCAGCATTTCAATAACGAATGCCTGTCGTCGTGGCCTGTCATCTGGCTTTATTTGTTGAACAAT
Source organism: Diploptera punctata (assembly GCA_030220185.1). Classification (NCBI taxonomy): domain Eukaryota; kingdom Metazoa; phylum Arthropoda; class Insecta; order Blattodea; family Blaberidae; genus Diploptera; species Diploptera punctata. The sequence continues at coordinate 2,227,724 of JASPKZ010003842.1, forward strand.
TTACACCTTGTAGGTGTATAAACGAAACCGCTTATGAAGCACTCGGTGCACAGTTGATCTCGGCACACTGAACTGCCGGGAAGCTTGGCGAATTGATTTTTGTGGATTTCTCTGAAATACTGCTCTAATTTTTTCAACATTTTCTTCTGAGACACGTGTTCGAGCACCTCCTGATTCTTTTTTATGCTTCCAGTCGCCAGAAACGTCTCAATCCATGCCTTAATGGACTTCCCATCAGGTGCATTTCCTCCATATTCTCTCCGGTAATTTCTTTGGACTGTAATTATTGACTTCGTCTCTGCATACCAGAAAACAGTTTGTGCTCGTTGCTGAGGAGTCGCCATTTTGTTTTATGTCATCATTGTCCAACATGCGACAGATGAATTAACTGCAACAATGAAAACAAAAATTCTTTGAGTTTCTCTTTCTTTTAATACCAACCTCATTTCATAATTCAGCATACTTTGAGAGTTATGATTAATTAAAATGTGGGAGGTTTGAATGTGACACGGTGTGTTTTCTAGCTATAAATTCATGTATCAAATTTAACTCCCCCCTCAGTTAGCTCTTTGGTTACTTCTTGGTCATGTCCATTTTTACACGCTTTATATTAGCTTGACTTGTATCTATCTATGTAACGGAATCTTTCTTTCAACATGATTTGCACCCACTTGAAAACATTGGATCGACTTGAAACTTTGTATACTTGTAAAGGACCAATGACAATACAATAATTTCATAGACAATATATAATAATATATAATAGATTGCGGACTTGTCGACTTTATAGTCCACCGTTGTGAGAAATTAATATTATATCCTCTGTAGCTCAGTTGGTAGAGTGATGGACTGTAGTGGTATATACTCGTAATTTCAGTAACCCATAAGTCGCTGGTTCAAATCCCGCCCGGAGGATTTTTTTTAGAAGAGTGTTACTTTTAGCTCATACTACAATAGTATCGACTTTAAAGATATTTACATTTTTAGAAAACCAAACTAAAAAATACAAAATAAATAATAGTAAAAAAAACTAAAACAACACGCTTTATTAGAAAACCGAACTAAAAAAAGAAAAATAATTTTAATTTCCAACACGCTTGGGATAAAATTAAAATGGTCAACAAAAAAATCATCTCCAACACATCTAGAATTAAACTAGAGTTATCTACAAAAAATAATAATTTTACCATCAAAAGCGTGTGGTGCTCTTTATCAATTAATATATTTGATAATAAACAGATATTGGTAAAAGTAAAGTCTCTAAGAAGAAAACGTAGAAACCATAAAAAGCACCCCACGCTTTTGATGGTAAAATTATTTTTTTTTTGTGTAGATAACTCTAGTTTTATTCTAGATATGTTGGAGATGATTTTTTTGTTGACCACTTTAATTTTATCCCAAGCGTGTTGGAAATTAAAATTGTTTTTCATTTTTAGTTCGGTTTTCTGATAAAGCGTGTTGTTTTAGTTTTTTTTAACTATTATTTATTATTTTTAGATACAAATTCTTCTCTCTGGTTCTGTTAATTCGGTACAATAAAAAAAAACGAATCCACAGTTTAATTTTCCTTCCGAAGAATACACGCTCAATATTTTACGCCCTAAAAGAGTCAATAACCCTGACCGGGTTTGAACTTGGAAACGTCGGATAAGGTGCTACATTTCTTCACTCTGTAGTTTGAATTCATCAATTACTTTTTTATTTTCTTTTTCATATATAAACGCTTTAACATGTAAGATCATATCGTGTCCAGAATCATTGTATCAAGAAGGCTATGAATGTCTATCACGTGTGTCTTTTTTACATCAGTGGTTTTAATAATATAATATGATAATCATAATGAAATGTGCTCTGATAATAAAATTCTAACCCAACTTTGTCTTGACGACTGAGGAAAACTAGGAATAAAACACCAGTCAGTTTGGTCAGCCCTGAGATCTTAACTCGAGTTGTCTGGAATACGATTTTTGATTACCGTACGACCAACTCGCTCAGTGACAAATTATTCTTGACATTGATTCTGTATGAAACTTATTTCCGCGTCTACAAGGTGCTGACTCAGTAGGGCGGTCCTTCTAATGCAACCGCCCATGCAGTCACCTGACACACATATTTATTAATTATAAAGTATTACTGTATACCTTTTCTTCGAAACTCCTACTACTGAAATCTTATTCCATTGGCAAACAAAATCAAAAATTGTCGATCAAATTTAACTTGCAATTTATCACACATATTCATGATATAAAAACACTTATTTCCAGTTTAGAATGGCGATGAGAGATGCGAACATAAATAAGAAATTTTAAACAATTTAACGAAGTTAAATTATTAATAGTCGGCTCCGTAGCGCAATTGGTTAAATAGTGGCCCTCCACTTATAGGTCCCGAGTTTGTCTCGATCACTCCATGTGGGGTTCGTGGTGGACGAATTGGAGCCAAAGCAGGTTTTTTTTTTTCAGGAATTCTCCAGTTTTTCCCTGCTCCATACTCGTATCATGTATTTCGTTCCATTTTATTGCATCTTTCCCTTTGATGGTGGGACAGGCCAGGTCAACAGACACTCTCGTATATCACGGACTTTAAATAACAAGAGTTTCATCTCATCTCACTCATCCTTTGACATCCCATTACGCCAAACACGTAGAGGGTTCATTAATTCATTATTAAAGTCTAATAATACTTAACTAGGATGTTTTTATATATTAGAGCCGTTCCACTGGATTTAGGAGTAATATCTTCACCTCTTATGCAGCAGGTTGAATTTCTTGATTAAGGTTTTTCAATTTTTGTTTGAATTGGAAGACAAATGCCATGAAATTTGGGTCACAACTTCTCTGAAATATTTCAGCTCTCTTCTATGATAATAAATCATATTAATAAAGGTTAAGTAGAACCCAGCACGCCGTCTTAGTACACAAGAACAGTATCGGTGGTGGTATTTATTTTAACAATCCTGTTTTATCAATTCGGGTCATTAACGTCGCAATTCGAAGCTAGGCGTGAAATGTTGAAAAAATATTGCTCATATGCTTCTCATTTTTTACGTAATACTCTTTTATGTTGTGTAAATCTGTGACTACAGCTTTACTTCTCTTCTCAAGAATGGCATAATCAGAGATTTTGGGCCCTGAAAAATCCAGCGAAAGTCAGAATTAGAGGCGAGCAAGGTAACCAATCACTTAATCCACCGTATATGACATAATGGATAAACAATAAATTTAGTATATTTGAAGAGAAAAATTTTCGCCTAGACCGGGACTCGAAGCCGGGACCCTTGGCTTTCCGGGCCAAGTGCTCTACCAACTGAGCTACCGAGGCGAGTTACGATCTAGACGCAAATTTTTGTCTTATGTACGTTGTAATTCCCACGCGCCAAATGCTTGAAACCAAATGCCTCGGTAGCTCAGTTGGTAGAGCACTTGGCCCGGAAAGCCAAGGGTCCCGGGTTCGAGTCCCGGTCTAGGCGAAAATTTTTCTCTTCAAATATAATTTATCCTTCAATGAGAAGTGTTAAATTAATAATAAAATCGTCAATAGAAGCCCTACTGGCTATAAAGTAGTGTTAAATTCCCAATAAATGTCTTCTTAACTAAGAAGCCGCCATTTGCAAAGATAGAAGCTATGGTTTCAAGCATTTGGCGCGTGGGAATTACATACCTAATCCGTGAAGGATGATGGTGATATTATTTTCTTCTATTTTATTAGGTGTTATGTTATCTAATTTATTTCTAGTTTTGTAAGCTATTTTTATGTTTTTGTCAAATTTCTTGATAGATTTTGCCACCACTTTTATTGTTTCATTACCTGTGTAAGTAAATGTGATACAATTATCAGTTTTTATATTATCTTCCTTTTCAAGTTTTGTTAATTTTCCTAAATTGATTTTTCTTCTTTGTTTTCTAACTAATTTGTTGATTATTTGTGAATTTTATCCGTTTTTTATAGCTGAATGTTTTATGTAGCTCATTTGTTTGTGGTAATATTTTTATTTAAGGGAAGTTTTATCATCCTATTTATTAATCTTATGAAGGTACTCATTTTTTTATATGGATGTCTTGATTTGTTGTGTATTGCTATGGTATTTGTGGTTGGTTTTCTATAAATGCTCATGTCCAAATTATTATTGATAAAAATTTTAGCGATTGTTAGATCCAGGTAGTTTATTGAATTATTTTCTTCTGATTCTTTGGTAAATTGTATTTTATGATCCATTTTGTTTAGTTCATCCATTATTTATTTCTTTATCAACGTTGTTTTCTTTCTCATATATTAATAGTAAGTCATCGACATATCTCACCAATAATGTAATATTGAATTTTTCATTAAATTTTTCGAAATATGTTTCTTCTAAATTTTGTAAAATGGTGTATTTTGTTTAGTTCATTCATTGTTTCTTTATCAATGTTGTTTTCTTTTTCATATATTGATAGTAAGTCATCGACATATCTCACCAGTAATTTAATATTGAATTTTTCTTTAGGTTTCTCGAAATTTTTTTCTTCTAAATTTTGTAAAAACATTTCTGATATAATACCTGAAGTTGGTATTCCGTCATCTTGGGTATAAATTTCATTATGGAATTTGAAATAATTTTGTTATAATACTGTCGGTCATTTTGTTTAGTTGTTCGGTAGAATTTTTATTCATGTTACTATCTTGTAGTTTTTGTTCTATTAAATTTATTGTTACAGACATTGGGATATTAGTATAGACATTTTTTATGTCAAATGATGTTATTTTTGTGTTATTGTTGATTTTTAGTTTATGGACGTTTATAGTTGAGGATTACTGTTTTATAAGGTACAAACAATTTTTTATAATTGAAATCTCGTATATCTTGACAATGCGAGAGCACTCTGATAGGAGCGGCAAGGGTACGCAAACTTCATATACTAGACACAGTAGTCCCTATAACCTACCGCATAAGTCGCGATGTAATAATAGCAGTTAAAGCGATTATAAATAATAACAAAATGTACCAAATTTATATTTAACTAAGATATTTATTTAGTAAACTATTCGAAAAAAACAACACTAATATTCATTATAAAATTACAATCAGAAGTAATATGAGGTTCTTAATACGGGTAAATAAGATGACTCTCTAGCATCTTACCTCATAACAGTTGAGTTCTTTTACGACATGTTTCTAAAGCAATTCTGTTTTATCTTCAATTTGTCCAGACACTTGATTTTTAAGTTGTCGGTCCTGGATGTCGAATCCTACTCCATCTTTTGGTGGTCCAAAACACTTGCATGAGTTAAGATGCTACAGAATAACCTTATTTATTACTAATATTAATTTTTATATGTCCATTTCATTATATATATATGTATATATATATGTATATATATATATATATATATATATATATAGTAATTCAGTCCGAGGGGAAGTCTTTCACTGCAATCATAGCATTTTCGTGCTATACTTTGCAGCTTTACTTAGGAATTATAGGTATGGTAGCTTCCCGTTGCTTGCCACAACGGTGATGGATGATGATGATAATGATAAGGATGATGATGATGGCCGGATGATTTTCTGGGACCGTTGGGTCCTAAGATTTCTGACATTTGTCTTACAGGTGAGGAAAAAACCCCGCAAAAAACCTCACTGCGTGACAAGGCAGGACGCTACCTCGAGACCACAGCGGTGGACTATGAGTAGGATAAGAGTTGCTAAAACAGCGAAAAATTGTTTGATATAGTTACAATTCTCTACCAAAAGATGAATGACGTGAGACTGTAAGAACTCAGTACCTAATTACTGGAGGAGAAATTCTCCACTAAACTAACTAACCCACTGGCACTATCGAACTCTATCAAAGTTCATGGCCGCGTGGACATAAGCTCTCTATCCTGATATATACATTAATTCCCTGTATAATTAACCTCCCTTAAATCATGTTTAATGTTATTGTCCCATCTCATTCTTGGCCGATTTACTGGGCGCTTTTCCTCTGGTTTCCCTATAATAAGTTTCCAAGCCCTTTTTAATTTCATATTCGTGTCACATCGAGTTATTAATCGTTTCAACACGTATCTCACTTAGAACACTACAAGAAATGCTGTAATACCACCCTCAGGGATGACAGCGACCTGGACGTGAAGGAAAGGTCTTATGGAATCTCTAGCGTAAACAATGACCTAATAACATATGTGTAATTTGATGATTACACTGGTCAACAGTGATTTTGTTACATAAAAGAATTTGGGTGATTCTTATGTATTTTCATCTGCTGATTCCGAAAATGAAGTCAGAAATTTTCCATCACCCACTATTTTTTTGTAATTTTGAAAATAATTATTTTCCTATTTATTAACATTTTTGGTATATAACATGAGGATTATTTTACATTTATATTTAATTTCATTGTGCCAACAATGGACTTATAATGTTTTGTGATTGTTACCTTGAATTCATAACTTACAACAATGCCATTCTCCTACAAAACTGTGATTGTATGTTTTAAGTTCGCAGTTGAATAGAAGCTTTCTTAAAAGAAAGAAGCTAATTCTGTGCTCACTTCCGTAGTCAAGTGAATTGTGATAGAAGTGTATTGTAAAGACTAAGTAGTGTATTGTATTGTAGTCTATTGTAAAGAGAAGAGTAAAATTGTATTTGTATAAGAAATATGTCTCGAAACTGTGTTAACGTTAGAAACAACTTCTGTTTCGTGTGCGGTGAGCTCACTTTCAAAGCGCAGAAGCGAAAGTTTACTCCTCTAATAATAAGAGCTTATCACTGTTATTTTGACAACAAAATAGACCAGAACAAGATATGGGCCCCGGAAATCTGTTGTACCAAATGTGTAACACTATTAACTGGCTGGTTGAAAGGATCCCGTCATATGCCTTTCGCAGTCCCAATGATATGGCGCGAACCTAAGGATCATTTGACAGACTGCTACTTCTGCTCGGCAAATATATCTGGAATAACTTCCAAGTCAAGGCACCGTTAAATATCCAATGTTAGATTCAGCAATTCGACCGGTACTTCATGGGCCAGGTTTACCCATACCAATTCCACCAGATCACATAACAATGATAACAGAACTTTCTGATGTTCAGGATTTACAGAATGATTCAGATTTTGCGGAAGATGATGCTATAAATGAAACTCACTTTCTAACACAGGAGGATTTAAATGATTTGGTTCGGGATCTTGGTTTAAGTAAAAGCAAGGCAGAATTACTTGCTTCAAGACTGAAAGGATGGAAGCTACTGCAGGATGACACCAAAGTAACTTTTTTCTGCAATCGCCAAAAGGAATTTGAGGATTTCTTTTCTAAAGAGAAGGACCTAGTTTCTGCAATGATGTTAAGAATTTGTTCCACTCACTGGGTGTTGAGCATAAATCTGAGGATTGGCGTTTATTCATAGACTCCACGAAAACAAGTTTGAAAGGAGTGTTACTACATAATGGAAACATATATCCATCCATTCCTTTAGCCCATGCAGTTGGTATGAAGGAAAATTACGAGAATATGAAGCTCTTACTATCCGCTATAAAGTATGACAATTTTTCTTGGCAGATATGTGGGGATTTGAAAGTTATAGCCATCTTACTTGGGTTACAGCTTGGCTATACTAAATTTTGCTGCTTCTTGTGCAAGTGGAATAGCAGAGATAGAAGTAATCATTATATTAAAAAGAACTGGCCAAAGAGAGAGTCACTTAATCCAGGACAAGAAAATGTTCTTCACCAACCACTTGTACGTTCTGAAAAAATCTTATTGCCTCCATTACATATTAAACTAGGCTTGATTAAAAATTTTGTGAAAGCAATGGATCGTGATGGCAGTGCATTTCTCTTCCTCAAAAATAAATTTCCAAGGATCAGTGAAGCTAAATTGAAAGAAGGATATTTGTTGGCCCTCATATAAAGGAACTTATGAAAGATACGCAGTTTCAGAACAAGTTAAATATGCAAGAAGCAGCTGCATGGCAATCTTTCAAAATGTTGTCTCAAATTTTCTGGGGAACTTCAGGTCTGATAACTACAGAGAACTTGTCAATGAGATGATTGAGAACTACAAGATAATGGTATGTAATATGTCTTTGAAAATTCACTTTCTGCACTCCCATCTTGATTTCTTCCCAGAAAATCTAGGGGCTGTGAGCGACGAACACGGGGAGCGGTTCCACCAGGACATCGCGGAAATGGAAAGGCGCTATCAGGGTAAATGGTGTCCAAATATGTTAGCAGACTACTGCTGGACACTGAAGAGGGATATTCCTAAAGCGAAGTTTAGCCGAAAATCCAATTCACATTAATTTTGGGTGAGCAAATATAATTTCAGCTAAGATATAATAAATTGTAATGTATAGACACGAAAAATGGTTTTCATGTGATTATTCGAAAACCCTGGGTGATGGAAAAGTTCCGTAAAAAGATTTGAAATCAGCACAAAAAAGTAAGTTAGAAACACACATTTTCTCCCTTGTAACATAAAAAAGTTCAAATTTTGTTGGTCAGTGTTATTTATATAACCATTAACCCACTCGATTCTTTACTATCTCGATATTACGTAGTACGAATACTACCAAAATGTGTCACCAGGATCGCATTCGTTTTGTTACTTACTCACTATGCCCATTAGATAAACTTCACGATCAGTTGAATGACAACGCAAGGTTTTTTGTAAGTAGTTTGTTTAACGTTCATAACATTGAGCGAAAGATTGCGCTGTAATAAAATAAAATACAGTGAAATTCTAGTATTATACATTTGCAGTTTGTTTGTCTTGCACCAATCTTCATTTTGATGATCAAGGGACTGATAAACTGTTTTCAGGATGTCGAGGCCTAAAATATTTGTTACCGAGTAGACTGTGCAACAACAAAGGAGAGAGAGGAAAAAATAACGAATCTGTAGGACTACAACAGATTTGCATGTAAGTTTATTATAAGATTATTCGTAGCTTTAATCCTGAATTAGGATTTAAAATGGATTACTCCATTCTCTAAATGTATATGGCTAATGATAATATTAGGTCGGCGATCTTTAAAGAAGTTATGGAAATTAACTTCGATTCGGATATTTTATCATGTTCGTCTATAATTCAGTGTTCTTTTCATGTCTTTTCTAATGTTTGATTTAATTGTTTATAGCATCACCCTCCATGTTTTTATATTTCAGTCGTTATTAGGACTTTCAGCAATCAATTTTACTTGCAGTGATCATATCATATTCTACTTGCATTTAGCTAATTGCTAAGTATTTTAGTTCAGTAGGCCTAATTTAATATGTTCAAGCCTAGAAAAATACTGAGACTTTATATAGCCTATGCTACTTTTTAAGACTCATAATTTAGTAGCTAATCTCGAAGGGATATCCGATTAATGGCTGTGGCACGAATACGGAATGAAAGAGTCCTCGGAAACTTCTTATAATAAAATCAGAGGAAAAGAGCCCAATAGGCTGGGCTAGAATGAGATGGGAGAATAACGTTAAACATGATTTGAGAAGGTGAATTATACAGGGAATGAATGTAAACATAGAATTGAATTGAGAAGCAAAATAATATCATCGTTAAATTCCATATGGTGGGATATGCATATTTGGAAAGACACAAAATAATATATTGGTAAAACATTGGTGGAATCTGTTGCAATATATCTAAATGAGGTTTGGACAATCAGTAAGTACTACAAGAATAGACTAATAGCTCTAGAAATGGATTATTTACGCAGAAGTGTCAGAAAGTCAAAATTAGAACATGTCACAAATAAGAAAATTAGAAACATAATGGAAGCAGAAGAAAGCATAATTGAAAGAATTGAGGAGAAGGAATTAAAGTGGTTAGGACATGTTTTAAGAATGGAAGATGGGCGATGGCCGAAGTAACTATATCAATGGCAACCGGCCAGAAAGAAGAAAAGGAGACCAACGTTAACATGGAAGGAAAACAGGAAGATAGTAATGCAAGCAAAAGGGCTAATAATTGAAGATGCCCAAGATCGTAGGCTTTGGAGGTTTGGCACGGGAAGACGGCAGCAGCTGTAAAAGCCCGAAGATATATGAATGTAAACATTAGCACAGAATAGAGATGTATGGAGAGCTTATGTCGGCGCGACCATAAAGCTCCGGGTTCGAAATGTCAGTTTGTTAGTTAATTAGTTAAGTGGATATTTTCTCATCTAGTAATTGGGCGTTGAGTTCTTATAATTTTTTCGCCATTCCTCTTTTGATCGAGAAGTGTAACTGTATCCAGCAATTCGTCGCTGTTACGTCATTTTAGCAACTCGGTGAAGATCTGAAAAGTATTTACAATCGTTTCATGATAAAATAATAAAATAGTATACACTATTGCACTGCCACTTACGGTTATGTATAGTTTGTTTTAAATAATATGGCATATTAAACTGAAGGAAACCAACAATAGGCAAATTCAGTCTTCATGAAGATAGTAACGACAACGGGGTTAGATTAGTCACATTTGCCACATCAAAGAATCTCATTGTTAAGAGCACAACATTTCAGCATAAGGATATTCATAAATACACCTGGACGTCCCCAGATGGAGAAACTCGGAACCAGATAGATCATGTATTAGTGGATAAACGCTGGCACAGTAGCATCATCGATGTTAGATCAGTTAGAGGGACAGACTGCAATTCGGATCATCATCTCCTATGAGTGAAAATCAGACAACGGCTATCGCTTATGAGAGGAACAAGCGCTAAAGATGATTCTGTAAAATTTGAATTAAAAAACTTGAAAAACGATGAAATGCGGCAAGAATACCACATCAAAATTGCTAATAGATTTGAAGTAGGCCTACTGGAATCTTCAGATGACAATGTGGCAAACGAAGAAGAAACTGATATAAATAAAGAATGGGAGGCTAAAAGAGATACTATTAAATTGTCAGCATCAGAATGCATTGGTTGTTTAAAAAAGAGGAAAAACAAGAAATGGTTTGATGAGGAATGTGCCGACATTGTAAAGAAAAGAAAGCTAGCAAAATTGAAATGGTTACACGAGCCAAATGAGATAAATTTAGAGCAATTGGGTAGTATTAGACAGGAAACCACCAAGTTACTAAAGAGTAAAAAGAGGGAATATTTGAGAGAGAAGATTAATGATCTTGCAATGAATGCAAAAAATAGGAACATTAGAGAATTATATCAGGGAATTAGGATAGAGAAGAAAGGGTTTCAGGCTAGAACAAACATAATTCGGAATGAAAATGGGGATATGATTGCAGATTCCAGGAGTATATTAAATAGATGGAAAAGTTACTTTAATCAGCTATTAAATGTGCATATAGAACAGGACATTGAGGAGGATAATTTACAGACAGCAGAAATGCTAGTCGCAGAACCAAGTGCATTAGAGGTTGAAATGGCGATTGAAAAATTGAAGATGTATAAAGCATCAGGTTCGGATGAGATCCCAGCAGAACTGATAAAATCAGGGGGAGAAAAATTGATGGACAAGATACGCTGGTTGCTTAATATGATTTGGGATAAAGAAGCTCTTCCAGATGAATGGAAAGAATCAATTATCGTACCAATTTATAAGAAAGGAGATAAAACTGATTGCAACAACTACAGGGGCATCTCATTACTTTCAACTTCGTACAAAATTCTAACAAATATATTAGTAAGCAGACTTACTCCCTATAGTGATGATATTCTAGATCATCAATGAGCATTTAGAAGAAACAGGTCTACAACAGATCAGACTTTTAGTATAAGACAGATTTTAGAAAAGAAATGGGAATATAATGGTACTGCACATCAACTATATGTAGACTTCAAAAAAGCATATTATTCAATTAAGAGGGAGAAGTTATATAGTATCCTGTTGGAGTTTGGAATTCCTAAAAAGTTAGTTAGACTTATACGAATGTGTCTAAATGGCTCAAAGAGTAGGGTGCATGTAGGCAAACAGTTTTCAGACACTTTTGAAATCCAGAATGGGTTGAAGCAAGGAGATGCACTATCTCCTCTACTATTTAATTTTGTACTAGAGCATGCCATCAAATCTTTAGAGGATGAGGAAGGCCTACAACTCAATGGTATTAATAAGCTGTTGTTTTTATGCTGATGATGTAGTACTATTGGCCGATAGCAAGGAGATACTAAAGGACAACACACACACACACTATTGAGTAACACTAAGCAATTAGGACTGGAAGTAAATATCAATAAAACTAAATATATGGTCACACGTAGAAATGCATTATATAATGGAAATGGACAGCTAATGACAAATGAGGGAAATTTTGAGGGAGTGGCTGAATTCAAATACTTAGGAACAATAATCACAAATAGGAATGAGATACACAAAGAAATTAAACATAGGCTCAATTCTGGAAATGCATGCTATTATGCATTGCAGAGACTTTTGATGTCCCAACTCCTTTCAAAATACATTAAACTGAAAATATATAAAACTATTATTCTACCAGTTATATTATATGGGTGCGAAACATGGACTCTTACTTTAAGGGAGGGAATGAGATTATGAGTTTTTGAGAATAAAGTTCTTAGGAAAATTTTTGGACCAAAGAGAGATGAACAGACAGGTGAATGGAGAAGACTACATAACAATGAACTACATGGTATTTATAGGAAGCCAGATATAATAAGAACAGTTAAGTCTCGTAGACTGCGATGGGCAGGACATGTCGCACGTATGGGGAATGAAAGACTTGCATGGAGGCTTCTTGTAGGAAAGCCAGAAGGAAAACGCCCAGTTGGTAGACCAAGAATGAAGTGGGAGAATAAAATTAACTATGATTTGAGGGAAGTAGATTATACAGGGAATGATTGGAAAGCATTAGCTCAGGATAGGGATGTATGGAGAGCTTATGTCTGCGCGGCCATGAACCTACGGGTTCGATAGTGCCAGTGAGTAAGAGTAAGTAAGTATTAAACTGAAGGATTGACAAAGAAAGATGTAATCCGTAAACCAGCAATATCGGACTTGCGGATTTCGCGTAGTTTACACATTTTCTGCATGACGGATTTTTTAAAAATTATCTTCTTTCTTCATTTATGCTCTCCAGAAATCGACTTTATTATTAAATCTGCAACATTTTAAAATACCCTTCAGGATATTCAACATTTAGAAAATGTTTTAACTCAACTTATTTTACTATAGTTATAGAAACTCATATTTGAGGTGCAGTTGTACCGAAAGTTTGAGGAAAGGAACTGAAGGTGATGTTCTGAATTGTTTTTACTAGTATACAGGAAGTGTAGGTTGTTTGATGTGAAGTTATGAGTATGACATATGTTATTAAGGGTAATCGCAAATGACACAATATTACTTTTATAGTTAATCAAGGCCTTGTCATTATATGAAGCATGAATTTGTTAAAAATAAAATTAATTTGACGTGGGAAGTTAAAAGCTCTTCTACAAATTTCCGACACATTTGTAATCTACGTATTACCATAATTTCCGTTTGAGGCAATGCTAGGATTATACGCCTACCTTCAAGAGGTTTTAATAACAAAAATGTGACCTTTGTGTTATGTAATTCAAAGTTCTAGTTTTTGTAGAGAAATTATGTCATTCTTAAAAAGAGAAGGATTCGCTTCTATTGTAATCTCTGACACTATGTAGTAGAGATCGCCTACGGGCCGCCTTTATTCTAAAGCCGCGAATCTCTTGTTTGGGCTGTTGTAGTGCCATGTATAGAGTGTTTAGTACTACTTCTATCCGTTAGATGTCTATTTCGCGAGTCGGCAGGCCCATCCTTGATAAATGTGCGCTTTTCGAGCCAAAGCCCGAAGCTTGAGAAATTATTTGACATTCTTATTGGCTTGTCTCACTCTCATTCTTTTATCAAATGAATGTTGATGAAACTTATATTATCACTATTTAAGATAATGGTGGACCTTAACTGGTAAGAATTAATAATATTTTATCGGCATTACAGTAATTATATTAACATCTTTTGGGATTTACATTGGTAGGCTATACAGTATATTGGTTCAGTTTATTTAAATAAAATAATTACCACAATATATCCATAAAATATTTATAAGATAACGTTGCAGGAAAGCTTCAGTTTTTATATATTTCATTTAGCGCTTTATTTCCTTCAGAATAATCTAATATATAAAAATGAATGTTTGCTTGTTTGTTTCTTTGTTCGTTTGCTCATACTTTATGCGCGGCCATACCGTTGATCCGATTGTGATGGGGCTTTTTGCAAAATGTTCAGGAGATTCCCGGGATGAACATAGGCTATAAGAGAGTTGTGATGTTCAACCCCTTCACCCCTAACAATCACACTATGTGGTGAAAAACGTGAAATAAAGTCCCTATTTTGGCGCTTAAATGGCTTATGCTGCCTAAACCATAACAAATACACCAGATTAATGTACACAGAATTTAATATATCAAAAAACTGTACAAGAAAGTCCACGACAGCATATATTTACCTTTTACGGATAACTTACAATAACCATTTTTGTCTTTCATTGATGCCAAGAAGATCGGGATAAGTAGATTCCCGGGCAAGCGTGCTCTGCCATACCGTTCATCCGATTGAGATGGTTTTTTTTTTGAAAAATGTTCAGGAGATTCCCGGGATGAACATAAGCTATAAAATATTTGTAATACTCGAACCCTTCACCCCTAAACATCTCCCTTTGTAGTGAAAAACGTGAAATAAATCCCTATTTTGTACGTTTAATTGGCTTACGTTTGCCTAAATCATAACAAATACACCAAATTAATGTACACAGAATCGATTATCTCAAAAAACTCTACAAAAAATGACTGCGACAGCATACATTTATCTTTTACGGATAACTCAAAATAACCATTTTTTTTTGTCTTTCATTGATGCCAAGAGGATCGGGAAAAGTATATTCCCGGGCAAGCGTACCAGCGCACGGAGGGAATTCTTTTATAACGAATTTTGTGTTTCAGCTCATTTATGCCAAGTACATCGGGATACATAGATTCCCGGCAACGCCGGGTAATCAGTACGTTGTATCTAAAAATAATTACGATATGGTTTTACTTATAGTTATTGCTTGAATATTAAATTTTGTAAGATGAAATTTTATTTACTATTTAGATTGTATGAAAGGTAATTTGGAAATAGAATTGATCAGTTTATTGTTGTTTTAGCTGCAATAACAAAGAGAGCAAATTTATAATCATTTTTCCTTTTACTTATCCAACTAAACGTAAAAACTCATCATTTATTGAGGTGTAGCAGCGCACACCGGGTATTAGCTAGTATTTTATAGGCTAATACTTTATTTACTTACTTGGGCATGAATGTTGCTTACTCTATCGAATTTATGTTGTCTTATGACATTTATGATTCTAATTTTGGATTTAACAATGCTATCTCAAAACCGTATATTATAATTATTATAACCAGCCCTTTTATAGGTCTAGTAAAATGACATGCCTGTAGACCTAGGATATGTTACAAATATGAAATTTTAAATGTTATGTTTACATATTTAAATCTTTAGATCAATTTGAACATAATCACCAAATGAAGTGATCTAACCTTCATGGATTACCAGACACCGAAATTGGAATACATTAGGGACTAGTTAACTGTGAGGTTTACGTTAACAAATTCTTTCCCAAAGACACCGAAATTAATGTAGGACAAATGAATTGTATTCAAAAACATTTCCATGAATGAAATAAAACATTCCATACATTATCATATATACCAAACATCCATCCTTTTATTTGAAAAATAAATGTCTTTAATATTTCTTCCGAACCACACATAATTAATATTTAAGTTTCGTAGATTGTGATGGGAAGATATGTGGCATGAATGAGGAATCAAAGAGAGACATGTAAACTTGTAGGAAAGCTAGAGGGAAGCGCTCAGTTGGTAGGCCAAGAATGAGGTGGAAGGATAATATTAACAATGATTTGAGTATATATTGAAATATATTGACGTATTGAAATATATCCGGTCTTAGTACATTTTAAAGCAGTAGTGTACGGTAGAAAATGATTGCACTAAACTAATAAAATATAGGCCTACAATGATTTTGAGAATGTAGGCCTACTAGAGTTAATACATTTCTTGAAAATTTTACTTTTTTTGTGATATAATCGCCGAATTGTTTGTTTTTATTTTATTAAACTTGAAGACAGATGGTATACGTACAGTATACTGTATAGTTGAAGAGTCAAACTAGTTCACAGGACCATCTTCATCACAGATTCTATGAAAAAAATATTGTGAAGCGAAGGTAGTAAGTAAGATGGTAACGAAAGGAGAGTTAAAGGATTCCTTTAAATATATATTATAATGGATTGAGAGGTTCAGGTTTCTAAGTTCCGTTGCTGATAACATGAAACTTTATGTTAAAAAAAATTGAGATTAGTACACCCAATTTTTGACGGATATGGATATTTTAAGCCCTGACCTGTAGTGAAGTAATTTGAATATGTTGCCCGGGTTCGATTCCCGGTCGCTACAGGTTCCTGGGTGAGGTTTTTTTGGTGTTTTTCCTTACCTATAAGACAGATGTCAGGAAGCCTAGGGCCAAACTGTGCCCGAAAATCATCCGGCCATTATCAACATCCTTATAATTATCATCATTATCCTTCATCGGTGTGGAAAGAAACGGAAGCTATCACACCTATAATTCCCTAGTAAAGCTGCAAAGCATAGCATGAAAATGCTGTGATTGCAGTGAAAGACCTGCCCTCGAGCAGAATTACTATGGATGGATGGATGTGTATATATATTCAAATATTTCTCTTATTCCCATGTTTAAGTTAAAAACACACTCTCTCTCTCTCTCTCTCTCTCTCTCTCTCTCTCTCTCTGACTCCCTCTCTCTCTCTCTGACTCTCTCTCTGACTCTCTCTCTCTCTCTGACTCTCTCTCTCTCTCTGACTCTCTCTCCCTCTCTCTCTATCTCTCTCCCTCTCTCTCCCTCTCTCTCCCTCTCTCTCTCTCTCTCTCTCTCTCTCCTCTCTCTCTCCTCTCTCTCTCCTCTCTCTCTCTCTCTCTCTCTCTCTCCCCCTCTCTCTCCTATTTCTCTTCTCTCTCTTTTACACATTACCAGAGTGAAAAAAGTGTGCAAGAAGCTCTATAAATATTCCATTGTTAATACTCGCAGAACTGTTCGGATTGGAGAAGACGCAGCAGATGTAAGGTGGATTCTAAGATTATTTAGAGACTGGTTCTAGCTGGCGTGGGGAAAGAGATTTTCTTATAGGATTTCGGCCAGTAGGCCTATAAGGGACCGGTGTTCATCATTTTGAATCATTTGATAGCTGCGATAAGTATTCTTACAGACTATTTAACTCATGCCACAAATGCTAGTCAATGACCAATGAATGTTGTTTTACAACCAATGACAGTCGTGTTTCACCTCGCTCTTTATCGATTTCTCTTTATCAGCTCCTTCTTTTGTGATAAAGAAAGCTCCTCCTTTTTAATGTTCTGAACAGGTCAAAGCATTACTTTTCTCCAACAACTACATTGAATATAGCAAATAATGAAAAGATTCCTTGATTTTACTGAGTTGTTTACAAAAAAAATGAATAACTCGTAATGTTGATTATGATATATAGTTTGATGTGTTTCATTATTTCTCCACTTGGGTGCACTCTTACAATATTGCGATCTTATTTGGTAATAAATAATTTGATCAAGCAGCAGTAAATTAACATAACGTCACATTTCTTATATGTTTTCAAACATCGCCGTTTACATTGAATATATAAATATTTTAAAATAAATATAGTTAAACAATGATTTGTGAGTAAACAGCTTAATTTTATTCGTTAAATAGTCCTAACAAATGCCACTCTTGATTTCCAAATTCTCTAGATAAATTCACGACTCACGACATTTGGAAATCACTCGTGGCATTACTTAGGAAAAACTTGTGTAGCATTGGTCGTGAGCAAAAGCACTCCAAACATCTTAGAAGAAGGGAAACTCCAAACAAGATGTAACTGAAACTGATAGAAACATAAGGCGCTTTCTTCTGTTGCCATTTCTATATAATTATTCTAGTTTATAATCTATACTGTTATCAATAACAATCTTCTTCTTCTTTTCTTCTTCACTTCACGGGCTAGGAAAATTACCTGTTCCGCCTCACAGTTGTTCTGTCTATCTTTTCACTGGCCTTCCTACATTCCTTGAACCTCTTGGCTTCTAGTTAAATGCTGCTTATGGTAACCTTGTTACATTCATTCTTTCTACATGTCTAAACCATTTA
This sequence comes from Diploptera punctata, assembly GCA_030220185.1. NCBI lineage: Eukaryota > Metazoa > Arthropoda > Insecta > Blattodea > Blaberidae > Diploptera > Diploptera punctata. The sequence continues at coordinate 2,245,927 of JASPKZ010003842.1, forward strand.
TCTCTATATCCTTTGGTTTTATCATTCAATGGATTTATATTTAACTCTGTTCTTATATTTTTCTTCTTTATCCGATTTAATCTTGTGCAGCCTTCTGTTCTTCTAAGGAAGTTCTGCTTATGTCGTCGTCCATTATATCCGTCCGGCTGAACACTGTGAGAGAGATGAGTTTGAAGGTTACCATCCCAGACACACAACCACATTCCCTAGTGGATCGGGGATTTATTTCGGAGTTTCCATCTCCTAGACGGGTTGCTAACCAAAGCTTTTTGGAGTCAATCTACCCCTTATCAATAGCAATAAATCACTGATTTATAACTATGTAGGCTTATAAAACTTAAAATTGTGGTCCTATATATCAAACATTCACAAAACCTATATAAATAATTAGGCCCCTATGTAGAAAAAAGTTAAGCGCTGCGATAGAGATAAGTAGAAACTGAAGATATTTTTTGCTTGACAGTTGTCACTCACGACATTTTATGAGAATTTGAGTGACAGGTAGCTTGAGTAATGGTTCTAGTTCACATGTTTTCCGACTCATCAAAAGTTTTGATAATGCAGTAGGAGGTTTAGAAGATTGAACAAACTATAACGGCTGGGGGATTCACCCCTAAAGTTACTGGCTAAACAGTTGTGTTTGGCATACGAGGATTTGTTATTAACAGTCAGCAATGGCGTTGTTAAATTGTCAGTGAACCGAGTAAAGACGAAATACACTGTATTGTAATGCAACCTGAGTATTTATATAGGCCCTAACTCATTACAAAACGGGAGATTTATTATATATAAGTGGTTCAAGTTAGAAAACGACCACAGAGGAAGTGCTGTAAGACCCACGACGGAATAAACTACATTTGTTTGAGTTGTTTATAATACTTTATCTACGTTGTTCATTATTTGTCGAAAATTATCAGAAAATTAGTAGCCTATATAAATTTAATACAATTACACCTATAAAATCTGTAAAATCGGCGAAAAAAATGTTGCTCCTTATGAAATGTTGCTTTGATAGTAATATTGTACTTAGGAGAAATTGATAAAGGCATTGAAAAGCATGTAAAATAATTCATAAAGCGTTTGCTAAGTAAAATTGCATATCAATATACTAGTAATGCCAACACTGCTATAATATCACAAAACATTATTTAGGTTAATTTTGACATTACGGACTCATTTATAGTCTCTTGTCAAGTCAACTATACGTTACCAAATCTTTGGAAGACGGCGAACTCTATCCGCAGCACCATTTCCTGATATTTATCTCATCTGATCGATTTATAATTTTCTGGATATCAACTCTCGATTAAAATTAAATGCCTCGTAGAGATTATTTGATTTTGAGAATAACTTATATTCACAAGGGCTCCTGTCTGGTGAATTTGTTGGATTGTTTATCCAATACACAAAAAAACCCTTTTTTACCTTACGGTATGTAAGGGTTATAATTCCGGAACATTATGGAGTAAATTAACATAAAACAGTAGAACAAAATACAATTATATAACAATATTATAACAAAGATGCACAGAGTAAAATTAAGTTATAGTTGTGAACAAACACTATTTCAAAAGAAATTAATTAATTATAATATTTTTCATCAACTTTTATAAGATTCATGATGTGTTCCGTTGAGGTTTATTCAAAATTAATATAAAATTATAGAATATTCACCTGAAAGGTCCGTCTCCTCAACTTAATTATCATTTAACTGTAGCGCTTTCGGGACTTGTCCCATCATCGACAGGATTCAAAACTGGTGTTTCACTGAAGATCTGGTAGAGGGGGTTGCATGTATTGGGTTCGTTTTCGTTTATCAGGCTGTCGTTGTGAGCTGCTTTCATGATTTCCATCTCTTCGAGTACGTTTATCTTCGCTGGATTATTTTCTCTGTGCATTACTGTTAGGGTGTTTTCAATATTTAACATGCGATGTCCTTCATGGATAACGTGTTTTGCATAGCTTGATTTACCTTCTGCGTGAATGAAGTCTCGAAAATGTTCTTTGAATCTGATGTTAAAACTCCTGTTTGTCGTTCCTATATAAAATTTGTTGCAGTCCTTACATGTCAGTTTATAAACTCCTTTGCTGTTGAAAATGTTATTTTCTTCAATGTTATTGTTTATTATGTTGTTTAATTTGTTATTGGTTCTGTATGCTATTTTTACGTTTTTATCGGCTTTCTTTAGTGCATTGGCTAATTTTGTCGTTTCTTTTCCTGTGTATGTAAGTGTTATCCATGTTTTCTTGTTGTTGTCAGATTCTTTTTCTAGTTTAGGTTATGTTGGTTATGGTGTTCTCTTCTTCCTTTTTTGTTTTTTTTTTTTTAACGAGCTTATCTAATCTATGAATTCTTCATATAGCGCCCATTGTTGTTTTTTTGCCATATACTTAATGGTGTAGTTGATTCTCTTGGATATAATTGGCTTTGCTTAATGGGAGTTTCAACCTTCTACTGACTAAGCTAAATTAAATTTAAATAATTTTCTGTTGAAAAGGGTTTGTAGAATTTTTGTTTATATGGCCAGAGCATTGGTTTGTGGTTTTCTCTTTCCGTGTAGATACTCGATTCTATTGTTATATTTTTGTGTATATTTTTGGTTAGAGACAAATCTTAAGTAGTTTTAATGCTGGTTTGTTAACTTCTATTTTTCTTCGGTGAACGTGATTTTTTCATGCATGTTGTTTAAGTCTTGTAGTATTTCTTTTTCTTTTCTGTTTTCATTTTCATATATTACTAGTACATCATCGACATATCGTGCTATTAGTTTTATGTTGAATTTGTGTATTCGTTCCTCAAAATGTTTATTTTCCAGTTCTTGTAGGAAGATTTCTGTCATTATTCCAGATGTAGGACTCCCCATCGGGATCCCCAATATTTTTCGTTGTTGAGAATATGATGAAGAGGACTGGAATCATCTTTTTCATTGACATTCAAATATGATTCAAGTTTGTAACGATCAAACCACGACATTGGACATTTGGTGGATGTTCGATTATTCCCAATTCCACCTTCTAAACAAATTCTACAGAATATCTTTTTAGGGCGGTATTGCTTATTGAATACGAGAAAAAGTGAATGTGTTTACAAAATATTACTATTTCAAGACTTTCAATATTACAGATTTATAGAACAGAAACTGCTCACAACATGCAAGATTATAATGGTCATCACTAGGACTGCTGATTTACAACTATGTTGCAATTAATTTATCGAAAGCCCTAATATTAAGAATGAAGGTACGAGTTTGCACACTAAAGTGTTAATTAATTACCTACTTTTATAACTCGCTTTTCATGGAAATGATACGTTTTCAAATGAGAACTTTTGTCATCTTAATCCGATATATTTTTCAAGCTTTATGTAAAAAATGAGCTGAAGGAAGAGTATTTTCATAAGTAATGACACGAGTGATTTCCTCACGAAGTGAGGAGTGAATTTATCTAGAGAATTTGGAAATCAAGAGTGGCATTTGTTAGGACTGTTTAACGAATAAAATTAAGCTGTTTGCTCACAAATCATTGTTTAACTATAGTTATTTTAAGATATTTATATATTTAATGTAAACGGCGATGTTTGAAAACAAATCAGAAATGTGAGGTTATGTTCATTCACTGCTGCTTGATAATATTATTTATTGCCAAATAAGATCACAATATTGTAAGAGTGCACCCAAGTGGAGAAATAATTAAACACATCAAACTATATATCATAATCAACATTACGGGTTATTCATTTATTTTTTAGTAAACAACTCAGTAAAATCAAGGAATCTTTTCATTATTTGCTATATTCAATGTATTTGTTAGAGAAAAATAATGCTTTGACCAGTTCATAACATTAAAAAGGAGAAGCTTTCTTTATCACAAAAGCAGGAGCTGATAAAGATAAATCGATAAAGGGCGAGATGATTGGTTGTAAAACAACATTCATTGAAATGTGATTGGTCATTGACTAGCATTTGTGGCATGGGTTAAATAGTCTTCATAAATACAATAACAGGACTAAAAATGAATCGGAGGGAAAAATCGGAGTTTAGTAGATCATTTTGGTACAAATACACATTGTGACATGAGTCCCAGAAGGCCTTGGATTATATTAATATAGCTCTGTGCACCATCATAAGTCTTCATTACGCGTTTTAATAGCTCGTAATATGAAATTATTCCTTTATAATTGGTCACACATATGGCGAGTCTTTAACTGTCTATATTACTTTTTTGACGTCATTTAACTTCTCAAATTGTACTTAATTAAACTTAAATTTAACCGCAAATTCCCGTTTTAACAAATCTAGAAATCTGGGTTAAGTTATGGAACTTCACGTGTTCTTAGATTTTGAGGTACAGATTATTTCCGATAGATTTTTGTACCCCTGAATACGCTCCTTCATCCAAATAACCTAGACACTTATGACACTTGCCACGCAACTGGCCCGAGTTCGATCCCCGGTCGGGACAGTTTCCTGAGTGAGGTTTATATCGGGGTTTTTCCTCACCTATAAGACAAATATCAGGAAACTTTAAGGCTCAAACGGTCCCCGAGCATCATATGGCCATCGCAATCATCATTCATATTCATCTTAGATTAAGCTTAGGATTAGTAATTCTCCTGGCGCACCACTATCATCATCATCACCCATCATACCATCGGGGCAACGTAACTCCGCCCTTCCAGACGCTCCAACCTCAGAAGTGGGTTACAATTACGCCAATGCTAGGAGAGAATACCAGAAATGTCAACAAAAAAAATACAAACTGGGGCATTAAATAATAATTATTACTTATTCATTGGCACTATTGAACCCGTAGGTTCATGGCCGCGCGGACATAAGCTCTCCATACATCCCTGTCCTGAGCTAATGCTTTCCAATCATTCCTTGTATAATCTATTTCCCTCAAATCATAGTTAATGTTATTCTCCCACCTCATTCTTGGTCTACTAATAATACTAAAAATAATAATTAAGATTTTAGAAATTAAATGGGAATATAACGGCACTGCACATCAATTATACGTAGACTTTAAAAATACATACGATTCAATTTAAGAGAGAAAAGTTGTATACAGTAGTATCCTGAATTCTTAAAAATTTAAACTTACTCGAATGTGTCTAAATTGCACAAAGAGCAGAGTGCGGATAAGCAAAAAGTTTTCATATACTTCAGACATTCACTTCTTCTTCTTCATCACGGTTTAGGCTTATTTACTAGCCTGTTCCGGCTCCAAATTGCTGCTGTTTCCATCTTTTCTTTGGTCTTCCCAAACTTCTTCTTCCTCGTGATGAATAGCTGTATGCTGCTTTTGGTATTCTATTCTCAGTCATCCTTGCCAAGTGTTCTTTCCAGTTTGTTCTGTATTTCACTATTGTTGTGTTTAATTCCTCTACTTTTAGTTGTTGTCTTATTTCTGTGTATGTTTTTTGTCTGTTCTTTCATATCCTGCTATTGGTCTGAGGGATTTCACTTCAGCAGCTTGTATTCTGACAGATTGTTGTGTTGTCACTATCCATGTTTCGGATCCATAAGTAATAATAGGCACTGCCATTGTCTTGCATAATTTCATTATAGAGTCTTTCCTGGCTTTATTTTTCAAAGTTCTTTTTAATGTTCCTGTTATATAATTATACTTATTTAGTTTATTATCTATATCTGTTTCCGCTGTGTATGATATTTCGTAACCTAGGAAGTTATATCTTATTACTTGTTCTATTGGTTTATTTTCTAATATTATCTTTGTCCGAACTGGATGAGCGCCCTTGGAAGGCCATTGCTTTTTATTTTTCTGATGATATTTTCATGTTGTATTTTTTTGATATTTCATTTAGTTTATATAGCATTCTTTGCAGTTCGCTCTCTGTTTTTGTTATTAAAATATGATCATCTGCAAAGGTTACTGTTTTTATTACAATATTTCCTAAGTTAATTCCCCCAGTCGTCATTTGCTTCCATGTTCTTATCATGTCGTCAAAATAAATGTTAAAAAGAGTGGTTGATAGTTCCCTTTGATTTATTTTTATTTTTGTTTTCTCACTATGTTTTCTTAATTACTGCTATCAAGTGTAGTGGAATTCCTTTTTCACTTAATATGTTCCATAATTTTGGTCTAGACACTTTATCAGATATTCACAATGGATTAAATCAAAGAGATTCACTATCTCCTCTATTATTCTGCTTTATACTAAAGCATGCCATCAAATCTTTAGAGGATGAAGAAGGTCTACAACTCAATGGTATTAATAGGCTGTTGGTATATACTGATTAGTGATTGTGTATATTATTAAGCTATAGCGAGGAGATACTAACGGTAAGGGCCAACTATGCACACAATCTGTTGAGTAACAATAAGACATCGGGGCTTGAAATAAACCGTAATAAAACTAAGTATATGGCCACACAAAAACTATATTATGTAATGGAAATAGAGTTAGAGCCAATTGAGGGAAATTTTGAAGAAGTAACTGAATTCAAGTACCTAGGAGCAATAATAACAAACAGGAATGAGTTGCAGAAATAAATTAAACATGCCGTCAATTCTGGAAGTGTTCTATTATGCGTTACAGGGAATTTTGTCGCCCTAGGTTCTCTCAATAAATATTAAAATGAAAATTTATAGAACTGTTATTCTCCCATTTATATCATATGGTTACTTTAGGGGAGGAAAAAAATTACGTGTATTTGAGAATAAAGAAAGTTCTTAGGAAAATTTTTGGTCCATGGAGAACTGAACAGACTGGCAAATGGAGAAGATTTACATAACAGTGAGCTACCTGACTTTGTGGCAACTCTATGTAATAAGAACAGTCTCTTAGATTATGTTCGATAGAACATGCGGCATGAATGGGGAATGATAGAGGCATATGAAAACTCCTTGTAGGCAACCCGAAGAGAATGCGTCCAGTGGGTAGCCAAGAATGAGTTGGTAGAATAACATAAACCATGTTTTGAGATAGGTAAATTATATAGAGAATGACTGGAAAATACTTGTACAGATTGGGGATGTTTTGAGATCTTATGTCCGCGCTGCCATGAATCTATGGAATCGATAGTGCCAGTGAGTTTAATAATAATAATAATAATAATAATAATAATAATAATAATAATAATATTAAATAATAATGATAATGATGATGATGATAATAATAATAATAATAATAATAATAATAATAATAATAATAATAATAATGGAAGATGAGCGATGGCCAAAGCAACTATATCAATGACATCAGACCAGAAAGAAGAAAAGAGGGAGACCAAAGTTAACATGGAAGGAAAACATCAAGACATTAATGCAAGCAAGAGGGCTAAGCATTGAAGATGCCCAATATCATAGGCTTTGGAGGTTTGGCACGGGAAGACGGCAGCAGCTGTAAAATCCCGAAGATAGATAGAAATAATAATGATATTATTATTAATAATAATAACAATATTATTAATAATAGTAATAATAATAATATTACTAGGTTTGACTTTTCTCGTACCTGGATTATACGTGAAAAGTTTTATTAATAAATCGTACAATTTGACACATGTATAATGTATAAGTAGACCTAATAAAAATATAAGTAATTTATACAATATATTCTGGTTATGGTAATGAAGTTTAAAGGGACAATGATGATAGTCCTTCAGTGGTATTGGGCGTGATGTCAGGACCTCTGACACTGATCCGAAGTTGACCTACTCCGCCTACTCTACCGAGACATGTTCATCAATAATATATATTGTTGTAGGTCACACACGTCCTGTGTGCTTTTTCTTGTAATTTCCCACAATCCATCTACTGCTGAACCAGATAGTTGCTGCCACCGTTATATTATGAGCCATAATTTCCCAATAATGATCCACTCCGTTTCCAGTAAGTCCTCACTATTGTCCAAGCGTAAAAAATAAAACTAAACTCCATGGCGCGACAGCAAGCCCTTACCCCACCAGCCAGTCCTGGCCTCCCATGCACACGTGTCATTTACAGAGGTAGATGATCATCCAGCCCTATTAGGCCTGTATGGGTGACTTGTTGTCAGCATGTCAGGTCTCCAGCCATTATAGCTGGTTTTCTCAACAAAGCTACTCAAATTCCTCATGATGCTAGGTGGACATGAAAAAATTTCTTCCCCATGAGGACTCCAACCTGCGTATGGCCGGTAGCTCTGCACCATAAATCCACATAATTTTATTGACATAACAGAAGCAAATAACAAGTAAACAATAAATAATATTGGCCTAAACTACGATAGAAACATAAATTATATTATTATAAAATAAATAATATTATATCTCCAATATAAAACGTGACCAAACAAAATCCAAACTCACAATATAGGAAAAGAGCAATCACCCATCTTCTCTAGATACAAAACTTTGATATATGACAGTGACTTTTTCTCTTTGTGTATGCGTAATTTACCCTTTAACTATAATTTCTTATTGAGGAATAGAGTGTGATCCATATCCTTTGCAGTTTTAATTCTCTCTGGAAGTTACTGTAACCTTAAACTTGAATATTATTTTATCAGTGACTTGGAGATTCTATATTAATATTCTTAACCCCCACTACATTATTAAGGCCGTGAAAGCCTGCATTCCACACTTACCGTGCATTGTTGACTATTCGTAATTAGTTCGGTTTCTCTAGTTTTTGAAGTCGTAACACAGACATGCAGTTTCCCTTTGATATGTATTTTTATTCTCAAAAGATAATATAGGCCTAAAACAAATTAATTGTTTCTAACGCAATTGACATTTCAAAGAGAATTCGACTTGACTAATGTTCCAATCATGCTAAATTGCATCGAATGGATATATCTGGAGATAACTAACTCGCTCCTCAGCGAGAATGGGAACACAGACCTTGATTAGAGTCAATATATAGGCCTATATATAGGCCTATATGTCCACCGCTGTGGTCTCGAGGTATCGTGCTGCCTTGTCACGCAGCAGGCCCTGGTTCGATTCCTGGGCTCCTGGGTGAGGTTTTTTCGGGCCTTTTCCTCACCTGTAAGGCAAATGTAGGAAGCTTAGAGCCCAACGGTCCCAGAAAATCATCCGGCCATCATTATCATCCTTATCACTATCATCATCATACTTCTTCGGCGTGGGAAGCAACGGGAAGCTACCACATCTATAATTCCCTAGTAAAACTGCAAAGCATATCATGAAAATGATTGCAGTGAAAGACTTGCCCTCGGGCAGAATTACTATGGATGGATATGTATATACATGATCAGAAACTGCTATATTCGCACTCTGTTGAAAATGGTTTGGGTTATATGATAATAGCCAAAAGGCATCCGGAGGCAGTTAGTATCTGTATCCATCACAAATGAAGAAACAATATCTGACACTCCATAGTGTAAATTTTTGAATTCTCTTTTATCATTTCATACTATTAATTAAAAACTAAACTCCAATGATCGTGACTACTCACATCAAGAGGTAAGAATGGACTGTTGGTAAGAACCAAAAGAACCTGGAAGAGCTAGAACGTTATTTTCAAGTATCTCAAGGAAATCCTGCACAGCAACATTTTCTTTTATATTTTCCTACAAGACAATCTAATATAATATTTATCATCCTTAAAGGTATCGCCCCCAGGGGCCTGTTTACGGACCTTTCCAACGCTTGAACTGTCTGCCTAAATGTATCTTACCTATCGGTTTGTAATTCAATATAATAATGGCAGTTCATAAAAATAACATTTCACGAATATAAGTTACTAATTGGATTCATAAAATTTTAATAGTACCGGTTAATATGTAGGCTATATCAATAAATCCGATATATCACACTGGCTTTAAGACTTGTAAGTAAATGTAGGACTTCAGAAGTCAAATACGTAATAATGAATACATTTAAATTGTATCTCCAAATATAGCTCCACCTCTTACAATCACAAGTTTGATGCGACGACCCACATTCTCTATATAAAGAGATGATTATTATCTTAAAGGAGGCCACACACGTTCAAATTATTCCCCATATGCCACAAATAATAATGCAAATTTAAAATTTGTAAGATTAAAGTTTGGTTATTTCGTCATATTGTAATTCACTGGCACTATCGAACATGGTCCAAAAATTGTTCTAAGAACTTTATTCTGAAATGTTCTATGTAAACCGGGGAGGGGGTCAAACTATCCATGCGCTTCGGCCTGAAAGATCTAGTGCGTTTTACCTCCATATAATGAATTGAATGAAATCAACGGTGTTACGTAGTCTGTTATGGTGTTTCTGATTTCGACACACATGAAGCATTCACAGTTCTAATTATATCTCTTATTATTTTGCACCTATCTTTAGCTTATTTTTATCTTTTTTATTATTATGATTAATTGTTCCTTATTTAAGAGGTCTTTACTCATTTGAGTTGAGAATTTTTCTTTAGTTCTACTAGACTAGACGTTTATACGGTAATAATTGCTGGGCGACTTATACTGCCATTTCATTTTGGCTGGGCCCAGGACCTCAACGAGGGGCTTCACCTCTCCATTTGGTCCTATTATGCCCTAAGATGACACACACAAACTCGGAATCATGAGGAAGTACATGAGTGTGTTCCCCATTTGATCACCTGTAATTTGCAAAACCAGACTACTTTTATCTAACATGAGATAGGTGATAGGTGATATGTAGGGAAAGGATTTTTATATACTTAAAGTTAAGATTGCATAAATGAGTATAATGCTAATGTAAATGGGACATTATTTATTTTCTAATGCGAAAGTGACGTGTGTAATATCAATGTAATATTGCTAGATCCCACAAAAATTATTCAAGAACTTTTAAAGTTATATCTATAAAACTGTAAACAAATTATTTGCTATTAATTTAAAAAGTACCTATGCTATGTTGCAATTTTAACTTTTATAACATAAACATCCATTCTCTAGTGATGTGAAATGAATGAAAGATGAAATGATATGAAGGGAGGGAAGGTGAATGGAGAGTGATGGTGGGGATGAAATTCGGGTACGGTAACGGGACAATCCCGAGAAGAAAAAACGGAAAAATTCCGCTAATACTCCTCTGGAAACGCCAAAATTCAAACCTGGGATCCCATTTGAACTTAATCCTTTATACATATTCAATTTTTCTATCGCCATTTCTATCTAAAGTGCTTGGCACTGTGACTACTATTTCTGTTCTCTGTATATCATCCTCTTGAATATTCTGTTGCTATGTAGGCCCCTACATTTAATATATGGTTAAACTATTTCATCTATTTAATATATTCCTGGAATCTGGAATTATATCCGCATATTCATTTGTAATTATAATTTGTTCTAACCTGAAACCCTTTCCATTCTATCCTAATTCCCTGATATAATTATCCGATCTTTCATTTTTTGCTTTCATTTTGAGATCATTAAACTTCTCTCTTAAATATTTCCTCTTTCTATTTTTAAAAAACATAATGGTTTCCAATCGGACGTTACCCAATTGTTCTAAATTTACTTAATTTTGCTCGTGTAACCAGTTCATTTTTGTAAGCTTTCTTTTTTTACAATATTAGCACATTTCTCATCAAATCATTTGTTATTTTGCCTCTGTTTAAATAACCTACGCTTAATGATTCTGACAATTTCAAAGTACCTCTTATGGTCTCCCATTCTCTATTTATATCAGTTTCTTTGTCAGCTGACTATTCCAATATTTCAAATATATTAGCAATTTTGACCTGGTATTATTGTCGCAGTTCATCATTTCTCATTTTTTTAATTCAGTTTTTCTGGGATCATATTTTGCGTTTGTGCCTTTTATAACTGATAACAGTTCTTTAAATTTATTCGGACCAGGTGATGATAGGATCTTGTGCTCTTAACAAGATTCTTTAATGTGGAAAAGGTGACTAATCTATCCCCATTATTGTTACTATCTTCATGAAAACTGAATTTGCTTATTGTTGACGTGTGTGTATGTGTGTGTGTGTATATATATATATATATATATATATATATATATATATACTTACTTACTCACTGGCACTATCGAACCCGTAGGTTCACGGCCGCGCGGACATAAGCTCTCCATACATCCCTATCCTGAGCTAATGCTTTCCAATCATTCCCTGTATAATCTAGTTCCCTCAAATCATAATTAATGTTGTTCTCCCACCTCATTCTTGGTCTACCTACTGGGCGTTTTCCCTCTGGCTTTCCTACAAGAAGCTTCCATGCACGTCTTCCATTCCCCATACGCGCAACATGTCCTGCCCATCGCAGTCTACGAGACTTAACTGTTCTTATTATATCTGGCTTCCTATAAAGACCAAGTAGTTCATTGTTATGTAGTCTTCTCCAGTCACCTGTCTGTTCATCTCTCTTTGGTCCAAAAATTTTTCTAAGAACTTTATTCTCAAATACTTGTAATCTCCTTCCCTCCCTTAAAGTAAGAGTCCATGTTTCACACCCATATAATATAACTGGTAGAATAATAGTTTTATATATTTTCAGCTTAACGTTTTTTGAAAGGAGTTGGGACATCAAAAGTCTCTGCAATGCATAATAGCATGCATTTCCAGAATTGAGCCTATGTTTAATTTCTTTGTGCATCTCATTTCTATTTGTGATTATTGTTCCTAGGTATTTGAATTCAGCCACTTCCTCAAAATTTCCCTCATTTGTCATTAACTGTCAATTTCTATTATATACTGAATTTCTACGTGTGGTCATATATTTAGTTTTACTGATATTTACTTCCAGTCCTAATTTCTTAGTGTTACTCAATAGTGTGTGCGTGTTGGCCTTTAGTATCTCCTCGCTATCGGCCAGTAGTACTACATCATCAGCATAAACTAACAGCTTATTAATACCATTCAGTTGTAAGCCTTCCTCATTCTCTAAAGATTTAATGGCATGCTCTAGTACAAAATTAAATAGTAGAGGAGATAGTGCATCTCCTTGCTTCAACCCATTCTGGATTTCAAAAGTGTCTGAAAACTGTTTGCCTACACGCACCCTACTCTTTGAGCCATTTAGACACATTCGTATAAGTCTAACTAACTTTTTAGGAATTCCAAACTCCAGCAGGATACTATATAACTTCTTCTCCCTCTTAATTGAATCATATGCTTTTTGAAGTCTACGTATAGTTGATGTACAGTACCATTATATTCCCATTTCTTTTCTAAAATCTGTCTTATACTGAAAATCTGATCTGTTGTAGACCTGTTTCTTCTAAATGCACATTGATGATCTCCTAGAATGTCATCAATATAGGGAGAAAGTCTGGTCACTAATATATTTGTTAGAATTTTGTACGAAGTTGAAAGTAATGAGATGCCCCTGTAGTTGTTGCAATCAGTTTTATCTCCTTTCTTATAAATTGGTACGATAATTGATTCCTTCCATTCATCTGGAAGAGCTTCTTTTTCCCAAATCATACTAAGTAACCAGCGTATATATATATATATATATATATATTGCTGTCCCACTTTTGCATTAAAATATCTTAAGTCACTTATCATATGATATCGGCAACACCTATCAAATACGCATTCCAATTCTTTGTTAAATTGTCGCTTATCCTCTGTGGTAACCATGTACATTTAAAATGTTATAAAATAATTTCTACCATTAGAATCATCCTATCGCTAACAAACATTATATATCGGATAGTCTAGAGGATGCTACCTCGGATTAAAAAATCTGTTCCGAATTCTGGTCTCGCTTTACCCCTATAGTATAATATAAAGATCCCTGATTTCTGACTACCTTTCTTCTGGATATTTTTATTCTTACAAAACGACTTTGTCGAAGGGAGATTTATCTAATTCCTCTGTTTCCTCTGTTAATATGTCTAGTGCCCTAATACTATGATGTCCTAAATTCCGTATTTCTAGAAACATGTACTTACGATAAAGCTTTTGGCAGGATTCCCTGAAGTAGTCACCGCCCGGAGATATCGAATGAATGATTATTTTATTGGCTACGTATGCGATTATTCTTTCAAGAAAATTATCCCTTGCCTTATGAGTACACAAAAACGGTTTGTCGTCGTCGCTATAGTTCAAGGGTTGACTATGACGGGATAGGTTTTTTTTTTAATGTTCACCTCTGGTCTAGGTGCTTGCGTTTGTATGTTTAAAAAATGAGATAAACATTAAAATAAAAAAGGAAAAACACAAGAAGAGAAGAAACATTGGAGAGAAAATGGTTACATTTCGTTCCTAAAAATTGCACCTACAGATCCATTTTTTAATAAATTTAATATATATATATATATATATATCCATAGTAATTCTGCCCGAAGGCAGGTCCTTCACTGTAATCATAGCATTTTCATGCTATGCTTGCAGCTTTACTAGGGAATTGTAGGTGTGGTAGCTTCCCGTTGCTTTCCGTACCGGTGAAGGATGATGGTGATGATAAGGATGATAATGATGGCCATATGATTTCGGGGACCGTTTGGGCTTAAATTTTTCCTGACATTTGTCTTACAGGTGAGGAAAAACCCCGATAAAAACCTCACCCAGAAAAACTGCCCCGACCGGGGATCGAACCCGGACCCGGTGCGTAACAAGGCAGCACGCTACCTCAAGACCACAGCGGTGGACTATATATATTTCACGAAATAAATACTAGTACGATATCACCAAACTTTGTCTAGTTATTATGATGAAATAGGTAAGTAGATTATTGATTATCCAATTTACATGTATATTAATTTTTTTATATTATTTTCATCACAGGGTTTAATTTCAAGGCTTCACCACGTAAATAACGTTGTACTAAAATTATAAGTATTAAACTTATTCGTTTAGGTCTACTACATTCTATTAATAAGACCAACTAAAACCATTTAGTCAACATTTATTTAATATGAGAAGAGAATAGAATAGTAAATATCCAATGGAAGAAAGGTAAAAGTCCCCATGAAAGGGTATAACTCGCCAATCTCGATTGACTCCCCTTGTCATTGATTTCATTTGTAATTTAAGATACCCAAGAACACATAACTAACCTATAACGCAGCCTTGAGTGGATCCACAGACCATCAGTAACGAGTCCTTATTGTAACAGCATATTATGTTTTCATAATTATGCTCATTTGGCTGTACAAGAACGGATTTTCCTTTGTAAATGTTACTTTAAAAACAGTTCTGGTTGTTGTGTTCGAAGAGAATTTAGGCAGGGTTGTACTTAACAAGATATTTATTTACGCAATTTAAGATATTTTAATGCAATTTATCCCATTACTAAGTGATATTTGTAACATTTATTCCCGGAAAATTACCATCATGGAAGTATATTAATGTAATGTGACATTTACGAGTGGAAAAAAGGTTTTATGTTGTAATCGTCGGCCATTTTGAATTTCCATAGAAGAGGTATTTTTTTTACATATTTAAACTCATTTATGTAACGAACCTAAAAGCTAACCTAACCTAATTCAATTACTCTAACCTAGGTGAATCCCATGAACGGCCTTTTTTTTTTTTTTTTTTTTTTTGCGCGCGGTTAAACATGTACATTTATTTGTGTTTTACGCTGTTAAATTCGGGCATAAATCAGTTATTATCGACAGAGCCGTGGGTTTATCGGTTGTTATTAGTGTGATTATCGTAGGTTATTACTGTGGTTATCGCTGGTTCATAGAATAACTGTTGTAATCAGAGTGATCATGACAGAAAATATTCCAACTTTTTTTTCATATTTAAGTGTAAAGTAAGTTAAAGATAATTAAAATCCGGGGCTAAATATTTAATATATAATTTTATTATTATTTGTTACATTGAAGAGGTGTATAAGTGGGTAAATAAATATCGTGCTAGATTCCATGGCGCCGAGAATTTATTGAAGCTGATCCCAACGCAATGGAAAAAATTGATGAAAACATGTTAAACTACGGATAAAGTTTCAAAAAATAAAAAAAACTTCCCGACTTACAGGATTTTAAGGAAGCAAATTTGATGAAATTGGAGTCAATCTAGAATTATTTGCAATTTTGCTACTATCTTATTTAACGATGACGTTTAAACAGCTAAGTTCATTAGCATTACAGTTGAAATGTAGGCGTGAAAGGGCCAACAAATTTTGGTAAGAGGCCACTTGTCACAAAAATCATCAACTAATAAAGGTAAGGTATTCAGCATTTTACCGGCTGATGTTCGATCTATTGACCGGGTGTTAGACCCAGCCATATATATTTATGCATATTAAACTCAGGACCTACAGAATACGAGTCTTAAAGGCAATTTCAGCCAACTCGTTTCAAGTTAACCCTTTTTTGAATTAAGTTAGGCTACATTCCCAATGATCCAATTTCGCTGATTACTTGAAGCCAGAAATTTAAAAATCGTTCTAACGGCAGTTTTTTTTTCTCGTAACGAAATGGTATGTACACTTAGCAAAAAAAAAATTAATGGGCCGGCTCTTGATCCCGAATATTGTAAGTTCTAACGCGCGATTCACACGAGTAAACTAATTGCAAGTAGAGCTACAATACGTTTCCTCTTCTTCCCTTGAAGAGCATTCTTTCAAGCACAGCAAGCCAGCGAACGCTTAGCTCAGTGCTTAGTGGCTTGATTCGTATGCAAGAGGTTACAGGTTCGATTTCCGATGAGGTTAAATATTTTATTTGTTAAAATTCTATTTTATTCTATCTTTCAACTCTTAAACAAAAACGAACTATTATTATTATTATTATTATTATTATTATTATTATTATTATTATTATTATTATTATTATTATTATTATTATTACTAGTGCTAAGAGCGGACGTGTCCATCATGTTGGTGTATTTCAGAACTCAATTAGAAATTAATAATTTAAAGTGCAAAGTATATTAAAAGATGCAAATTAACATCAGTGCATGTGTTTTTAATACGAAATAATTATTTATCAAATGTATTTATTTCGACTATGGAACATTACAACCTTTTGCTCTACCGCGAGTTTCCAGGGAATCATCCCTGTGGCCCTCCATTAATCTACAATTTATGAACTATGGTGAACTCCGCAGTTGGAGAAGACCCCTCCAATTTCTATTACTATTATTATTATTATTATTATTATTATTATTATTATTATTATTATTATTATCATCATCATTATTATTACCCACCATCTCTATGGGCTATTATTAGGCTGGACTTGACATATATAAACTAAATATTTTAATTGAAGGGTGACACGTTTTCCTCACTAATATATAATACATAAATAAATAAATATGAAGCTATATATGATCTTTTATTACATAAATTTATAGCTTTACTGCACACAATTAAATTTATACCGGTAGCTAAATAGTGTTATAGAGTTTACGAAGGCAGGAATATTACTTAATATAGTGTAAATTGGACGTAGATTACGTGGCAGGAATTAAATATTTTAGGATGTATTTTGCGAAAATACAAATTAATAAAAAAAACATTGTTGAGGGATTCGTATCCTCGCTCTCATATATATATTTCATATTTTTAAAATTGGTTTAACGATGTACGCTACTCGAACGTCGGATACTAGTTGTCTAAATCCTGGTTGTCTTGTTTACTTTTACACTATGAACGAGAGTTGAACTTTATTTGAAATGTCGCAATTTGAGCAATATTACATTTGTCGAACACTCGTAAATATCTAGAAAAATGTCTCCTTCGCTGTTCTTTTAACTATTTAAGACGATTAAAACCAAATACAGCGTATTTAAAACATTTAACAATGCATAACCTCGTCAACCACAGATTTAGCTCTTCGAGCGAGCGCAGTGGACCATAACAGGGACTGCTTTTGAAGCGGCTCATTCTTTTTTTATTTTTGCTAAGTACATTTGAATAAGACATGGTGGAGTTCGTTAATTAGCGAAATCGGATCATGCAACTTAGTTGGCTGAGATTTAATTTGAAACTAGAATTCAGGAGGTCCTGAGTTCAAATCCTCTGTTGGACAACCTAAGCTTTTTTTTCGTCAGTTGTCAAGGAAAATACTGGTTGGAATTTCATTACCATAGTCCATTTCAATCTTAATCATCTTTTCATATTTCATTTAAAATTAATATTCAATGAATTTATACAATAATAAAATACATAAAACAAATGTTCACATGATTCCACATGGCAATAGATATAGCCTAGATTATCCACTGATATAACGAAATATAGATGCTATATGACCAAAACATATTCAAGCGTCTAAAAATAAAAATCGCCCTAGCGACTACAATTCTTTACTCGCAACGAAACTTGCTATAGACCTATACGATTTAATTAAAAAATGACATTCCAAAAAAAAGCAAACTCGGACCATAAACTCCACTTGACGAGGAATTCGCTTATACACTTGTGTCCAAAAGTTAAGGATAATTAGTTCATTTTCCGACTTATTATAAAGCATTTGTCAGAATAATACAAAATTTGGTAAGGGTATGTCACAGATAATTAGAAACATGGCACGAAAGAAACAATGACATGAATACGTCATTCACTTGTCATTTTCACAACAAACGAAAACTGCATTTCAGAATTCGAACATAAAAGTTGAACAACAATGGTTCAAATGATTAGTATGGGGTGTGATTACCCCTGACAGCTACACAAGACTCACATCGACGTGGCATGCTAGTGATGAGGTTGTTCAGGAGTTCGATGCTCAGCAAATTCCACTCCTCATGAAGAGCAATGTGAAGGTCTTGAAGTGTCCTCGGAGGAGGCTGACGAGATGCAATTTGTCTCCCTAAGGCATCCCATGCATGCTCTATAGGATTCATATCCGGAGACCTCGCTGGCCACTCCATACGCTGGATATCTTCCTCCTGAAGAAACTCATCCACCAGTTGTGACCTGTGAGGTCGGGCATTGTCATCCATGAATATGAATTCTAGACCCACAGCTCCCCTGAAAAGTCTTACATGAGGTTCCAGGATCTCTTCTCTATACCGCTGAGCATTAACAGTGCCACCTGCGAAGATGTGAAGCTCTGTGCGTGCATTCATCATTATACCTCCCCATACCAGGAGACCACCGCCACCAAATGGATGTCTTTCCACGATGTTCATGGGGTTGTAACGAGTTCCTTGCTCCCTCCAGATAGTCACGCGATGCGAATCACAGTTCAAGTTGAATCTGGACTCGTCTGTAAATAGCACGCTGCTCCACTGATTTAGAGTCCAGTCGCGATTTTCCTGACTCCACCGTAAACGTACTCTTGTTATCAAGGGTGAGTGGGACGCACACTACAGGCCGTCTAGCATACAGACCAGCAGCTCTGAGTCTTCTATAGACAGTTTGTCTGGATACTCTGATACCTGAGGCGGCCGCAAGTTCTGAACTCAGTTGTCTGGCAGACATTGTTCGGTTTCTTCTTGCAGTTAACGCAAGATATCGATCCTGCTGAGGATTTGTAACTCTTGGACGACCTCCCACTGGTCTTCGCCTAACGTCTCCGGTCTCTTGGAACCGTCGCCATAACCTAGATATAACATTTTGTGGCACATTAAGTGCTATGGAGACCTCAGTTTGTGTCTGTCCTGTTTCTAGCCGCCCAATAATTCTATCCCGAAGCAGAGGGTCCAGATGTTGTCTTTGTGCCATTTTAC
Source organism: Diploptera punctata (assembly GCA_030220185.1). Taxonomy (NCBI): domain Eukaryota; kingdom Metazoa; phylum Arthropoda; class Insecta; order Blattodea; family Blaberidae; genus Diploptera; species Diploptera punctata. Next base: position 2,265,460 of record JASPKZ010003842.1, read on the forward strand.
TGCAATCTGTTCTTACACTACATCTGATTATATCATAACTCTCTTTAAAAATGAAGATTTATGGAACAGGGCTTAACTGCAACAATTCAATTTTCATTTATAATTGCTATTAATTTTTTCATTGTTGAAGAGAGATTATAATTTAGTATGTAAACTAAACTAAATGTACTGAGAAACGTTTTGATAAATAATTTTTACTCCTTGCTCCTCTTTAAGCATTTTAATTTTCCGTTTTACAAATTATCCTAAACTTTTGGACACCAGTGTATTTACGCAGTTCTTGCATGACATGAAGGAATGTTTATCAAAAATGGAAATAGCTTTCAAAAACATGTAACATTTGTATTCCGCCTGCAATATTTGTGAAAGTGTAGTTTAACAGGGTTATTTGTTTTTATGTTTTTGTATTATTGAATTGTGTAGCTATGTTTCTTGGGCCTTAGTTTTATCTGATATGTTTAGTAGGCCTATTTCATTATTTTGATCGGTAGTAAATTAATTTGGCACTTTGCGCTTATTCATTACATGAGTTACAACAGGATGCGTTAGCTTGTTAAATATTTCTGCATTTTCGAAAATGTTTGCCTAAACTGTTAAGATTTTACACTTACACGTGTCTATACAATCAGATTTCATATTTTGTTATAAATCTAAAGGATATGGCGAGTCCTTGCGGATTAGTTCTTACCAAGTTTATCTCTGGTTTAGAAGGCCGTGGGTTAAAATACTATTGTAATGGATGGATTTTAAGGGTGTAAATTCCCAAGCTTAGTTTCATTCGGAAGAGAAGTACAACCATTGATTCAGCATTGTAGATTTAAGGCACAAAAGTAATCTCTAGGCTGAAATAAGTGGCATCACGGTAAAATTGATCGGCTCTATCATAGTCACATTTGAATAACAAGTCTAATGATCTAAGTTGTTAAAGAGCATTTTTACGTAACGAACAAGTAACAAACAAAAGAATGTTGACATATTACAATAGCAATCAGTGGTTATTAATGGCGAAGGTGAACATTATAGAGATTGTTGGAACTTTACCTTTATGCTATGAAAATAGGTAAATTTATCAATTGTAATAACAATAAGGTAAAGGCTAAGGTGGTGGATTAGGTGATGATTAAGGGGTGGGTAAAAATACACCGATGGTTGCAATTTGACCTTCATGTTGCAAAGGAAGGGTTAGTTGACCAATACAATATCTCAAAAATAGGTGTGAAAATATAGCCTATCAGATAGATTTGGAAATTAATATTGATTCAATTTTGAGGACTTTTGTACAGTAATGCATGAAACATTCACAATGTATTGTTATAAGCAGGAAAATTATCTTAGTTGGTTGGGAAATGAGGTATGCTACACACAGAACCATTGCGTCTGTATTCTGTTCACTCTCGTATGCACCGCAGCTGCGCACTAGGCTGCGTTGTTGTGTGCGCCGTCACATCGCATGCATACTCTGGTTTCAGTTAACTTGTGCTCACTATAGAGCACTACAATGCCAACCAAGGTACTTTCCCTGGTTATAAGATCGCAATATATAGACAACAAAGTATAAAACATTACAAAAATATTGTTGAGTTTCAAGTTAGGCGGTCAATTTTTAGAATAAATTTTACATATGAACAAAAAACATAAACTTAATATTTTTTTTAAATATTACGGTCAAATAAGAGAGGTAGTCAAGTTACAGAGGTGTACAACTTCATAGGTCTTGCATTAAGAAAGAGTGAAGGTTTGCAGAATCGTCTTAAACTCATTGCCTACGGTATTTCGTTTTGTACTTGCGTAACACTCGTGGTTTCACCTTGATGCCGCTATTTTATTTTTATTAAGCGGAAATTACGTTGCAGTTAATGCTGCATAATGCAAAACATTGCGTCACTTCCCTTTTAAAAGTAATGTATGATTCATACAATAGATTTACATATATTACAGGAACGAAAATTAAATTAAATTATTGTATGATTCCTAACCTGTTAGTCGCGACACATCTGTGGCTCATCTTCATTTGTCAAGTGTATTGTTAACTCTCAGTTGTAGACATAAAACTGAAAAAAAATACTGGCAGGCTTAACTTAAATTTTCCTATGCTATTATTTTATTATAGTAGGTCTAGGTGTAATGTAATTTTAAAATGAACATTAATCGATACATATTTCAGTAACATATGTTATAGTAAATATTCACAAGCGAATAAGGTATTATAAATAATGTAAATAAATAATCGGCCGCGGTGGACTAATGGTTATGCTCCTTGACTCTGATCCCGAGGGTCGCGATTTCAAACCCGGCCGGGGTCGATGGGTTTTTTTAGGATGAAAAAATCCAAGGAGCAAGTCCTCCGGAAGGAACTTTAAGTCATGGGTCCCGAGTCTGAATATTTTCAGGCTCGTAAAATATACTTAAGTCTGAATAAAAAGTCTATAAGCAAAATTTACCGAATTTTCCTATCCTAGTATTGCCGTGGTTTCCTAGATGTCACCTTGAGGCGGAACGCTGACCACGAAAACAAGTGTAACTAAATTAGTATAGTTGAATTTCTCTCCTGTAGGGGGAGAGCGCCCAAGTCTCGTTGAGACAAACAAGGGCTTACAATATGAAGAAATAAATAAATGCTAATTATTTAAAAAAATATAATGGTAATTTGTGAAATTCTATCCAATATTGTCAAAACTGACGAGTACAGTGCGTGAGATGAAAGAAAGCTATTGACAGAGCGAGGACGATCGTACACATGAAGGGGCTCGGCCTATTGATGACCAATTACAATCCATGTTTATCATATGATTTCGGGGATCCACCGGCCTGTGTCCACTTAATTCCTGGGTCGCGCTTGCAGTGCACTGTGTGTGAAACAGTCGTGCTAGTTGACCGTAACAACAGTTTTAATTCGTATCAAGTTATCTGTATCAAAACAACTTAACAAAGTAACAAAAAAAAGTTTGGGTATAGCGTCATAAGAGACCGACAGTGAGTGAGAGACATTTTGACAACACTGTGATCTTCGCCCCAGCTGGGAGCAGAAACGTCAATCACTTTTTTTGCATCTCAAGCACTGTGTGTATTAGTCATTCAAAATATCTCTGCAGGCGGAGGAATTCCAAAGCTCTGTTTGTTGCTACACGTGACGTCATATAAGGCAGTGTATACTGTCAGCGTCCCACGTCCCATTCCCCTCTGCTCTCGTAGATAGCAGTGTCGCGTGTTCTATTCCTGCATAAACATGACAGCAGTGCCCTCCGTCAACAACTGCATTTACTCCTTAAACGGGTAATATCGTTGCTAGTTCTCCTGTACATAACGTCTTCAAAAACATCCGGATATATAAATAATAGCAAACATGTTTATTTTAAAATTTTAAAAATATTAAAATAAGTACCTGATGTCTCAGTCGTCCTCAATTAGAATGGATTTCTGTTTAAAAAAAATTTTGTCGGTTAGTTAAAACCATATAGGCCTTTCAGAACATGTTTCATCTTCGGCATGTCATTTGATACAGCCAGGCAAAAATCTACTATAGAGTACCAAATGACATGCGGAAGATGAAACACGTTCTGAAATGCCTACATAGTTTTAACTAGGTGACAAAGTTTTTCAAACAGAAATCCATTCTAATTGAGGACGACTGATATACCAGGTATTTACTTGAATATTATAAAATATTTACTACATAACCTCAATTATGTTTTACAATGAATTTTAGAAGTAGGCCTATTGGTGTTTATTTTATCAGCAGAGAACTCGGTATAATAGCAAGAAAGTTACATAATATTTTGTCAATAAATCAACTAACTGTCTTTATGGCCCAAAATTAGGTTAAATGGGCCATTGTAATCTGTCATTGCCAGCAATGGACGGAACGTTACTTTTTAGTGATACTATTCGTATGATTTAAAATATTGATTCTAATTTGATGTTTGAGTAAGAAATAGTTTTGTTTATTGATTTAAGGTAAATAATTATTGATGTTTCGTGGTTTTTAAAGGAAGCAATAGAGCATACGTCTATAGAAATCCTTAAAAATCTGTTTTCTTGCTAGATGGCAATAATTCTTTCTTGCACTCACGTCTGAAAATTCTCAAACATCCGTGCGTTTTTGGCATAAATCGTTAACTGCTTTAACCATTAAATTGACGGAGCTAAGGACTAACAGAGGAAAGTTTGCGACCGGATATATCAATGACTTGTGGTGGCCATTCCATTCGGTTCTTCTTTGTCAATGCTAAGTAGAGCCTTGATTTCACTCCACCGTTTTGTTAATTGTTTTTCTGCTTCCCTTCTCACAGTATTTCACCAAAGTAACCATCAGGTCATTCATTGGAGACGACATTCCATATCTCTTTTAGTTACAATTGTCGTCTTTTCTTCTTAAGACATGACCGATCTACGTCCCATGTTTAATTTGCTTATATATATATCTTGCTGATTAGTCAGCTTCCATAATATTGTTTATGTGAATTTCAGAAATGGAGAACCCCGCATTCTTGGATATTGAACAAGGGCACACTAACAATTTAACAAGGACACAGTCCATATATGGACTTGGATTGAAAACACTTAAAAAGACGAACACACCACATCACACCTTACTTACTTACTCACTGGCACTATCGAACCCGTAGGTTCATGGCCGCGCGGACATAAGCTCTCCATACATCCCTATCCTGAGCTAATGCCCTGAAGTAGTCCCCGCCCGGAGAACCGAATGGGGGACTATTTGACCTCCGGAAAATTTTACCCCAGTTGAACCCATGTCCGCATTTCTTGACGGTTCTATTTTTGCTGTCACTCTTTCGACCAAGGTACTTTTTCGTCTGGCTTATCACCTTCAGCCAGTCCGGCATGGGTAACCCTATCGGCAGCAATGCTACCGCCGGCATAGCTCTCAGGATCATTTAAGCACGCAAGTCACTCCACCACGACAAGGTAAAGATGCCCCTACGCCTTCGAAATCAACCCAACAGTCAAGCTAACACTCAAAGGACTTCCAGCCAGCATAACAGGACAAGATGAACACCGGGAATTTGTAACATCTCAAATATCCAATCAAGACAAGTCAGACAACTTGAACGATCAAGTTTTCTCAATGGAGAAAGGATCAGGACTGCCATTCCAGTCTGGGTCCTCATCTTTGGGAGGACAAACGACTTAAAGACTAAACTAGAAGACCTCACTCATATACCCAACATTAAGATCAGACTTGAGACTTACAAAAGTCCTACTGGAGGTGCAAAATGCTACAACTGTCAGGGTTTTGGACATCTAGCTCGGTTCTGCTCTAGGATTAAGCGATGTGTCCGATGCGCTGGCAGTCATAGGGTTTTTTTAAATATTTTATTATATTATAATTCCAACCCGGGTTTTACCATGGGCATATCACGGGGCATTTACAGTTATTTACATACATTTACATTTTGTTTTGCTGCAGTTTGTTCAAGAGTTTATTCTTGAAGTGAGCGGAAGATGTTGCTGATGAAGTTTATCACTGTGAAGGTGTTGATGTGGAGCTGTAGTATCTGAGGCAGTGTTTGGGTTGTTAGAACAGGAGGCCGGTCTCTTGAGTACAGTGAACATTCTGTCAGGAGATGTATTGCTGTCTGTGGTGGACTTTCGGGGCAGTTACATAGGGGAGATGGTGACCTTTTGATCCTGTGAAGATATGTACGGAAGCGTCTGTAGTTGGTTAGGAATTGTCTAAGGATGAAGTTTGGCCATAGGGATATAGAGAGCCGGTGATGAATAGAGGGGATGAACTGTTTGGTGTGAAATGATACCTCGGAGTTGGTATATGTTGCTTTCCATATGTTGATGTAATAGTTTAGCAGAAGTTGTTTGGCTCGAGAAATAGGGAAGGAGTTATAGGTTACAGTAGTTTTATAGCTGGCAGCTATTTTTGCTAAGATAATCGGCTCGTTCGTTACCTCTGATACCTGTATATCCTCTGACCCAGTTTAGTGAGACTTGTTTTCTTCCGCTCACTTCAAGAATAAACTCTTGAACAATCAAACTGCAGCAAGACAAAATGTAAATGTATGTAAATAACTGTAAATGCCCCGTGATATGCCCATGGTAAAACCCGGGTTGGAATCATAATATAATAAAATATTTAAAAAAACCCTATGACTGCCCGCGCATCGGACACATCGCTTAATCCTAGAGCAGAACCGAGCTAGATGTCCAAAACCCTGACAGTTGTAGCATTTTGCACCTCCAGTAGGACTTTTGTAAGTCTCAAGTCTGATCTTAATGTTGGGTATATGAGTGAGGTCTTCTAGTTTAGTCTTTAAGTCGTTTGTCCTCCCAAAGATGAGGACCCAGACTGGAATGGCAGTCCTGATCCTTTCTCCATTGAGAAAACTTGATCGTTCAAGTTGTCTGACTTGTCTTGATTGGATATTTGAGATGTTACAAGTTCCCGGTGTTCATCTTGTCCTGTTATGCTGGCTGGAAGTCCTTTGAGTGTTAGTTTGACTGTTGGGTTGATTTCGAAGGCGTAGGGGCATCTTTACCTTGTCGTGGTGGAGTGACTTGCGTGCTTAAATGATCCTGAGAGCTATGCCGGCGGTAGCATTGCTGCCGATAGGGTTACCCATGCCGGACTGGCTGAAGGTGATAAGCCAGAACATTCTGTCAGGAGATGTATTGCTGTCTGTGGTGGACTTTCGGGGCAGTTACATAGGGGAGATGGTGACCTTTTGATCCTGTGAAGATATGTACGGAAGCGTCTGTAGTTGGTTAGGAATTGTCTAAGGATGAAGTTTGGCCATAGGGATATAGAGAGCCGGTGATGAATAGAGGGGATGAACTGTTTGGTGTGAAATGATACCTCGGAGTTGGTATATGTTGCTTTCCATATGTTGATGTAATAGTTTAGCAGAAGTTGTTTGGCTCGAGAAATAGGGAAGGAGTTATAGGTTACAGTAGTTTTATAGCTGGCAGCTATTTTTGCTAAGATAATCGGCTCGTTCGTTACCTCTGATACCTGTATATCCTCTGACCCAGTTTAGTGAGACTTGTTTTCTTCAGAGTGATAATTTTCTTTCTGATGTTTACTGCTATTGGTTGTTTAGTTCTTTTGAGGGTTGCCGACTGCAAGACGAACACACCAACATGCTCCAACTGTAACATGCTGCCAGTTATAGGGAGTGTAAAGTATACAAGAATTATACTAACTCAAGGCCACAACCAACGCTCACAACAACAAAGAATATCATTCCTGCACCTGAAATAAACCCAATCAACTTCCCAGCCTTCCCAAGACCTGGACCAACAAACCTAATTCCAACTCCACTTTAATCCAACAACTTTTCTCTATTTTAACCAAAATCCTTCAAAATCCAGAGTTACTTCAGACAACAGTTACACTTTTGACCAACATGACTAATACACAATTAGTAAGTCATTACCTAAAGACAAAATTTAAGACCAAAAAGCTTAAAAGTTTTCTCACATACACATATACAAGCTAGAAAAAGACCATTATCCTAGCTGAACAAAATTACAAAACACTCACGTACAAGCACTTCAAGTAACGGGTCATGACTGAAAAGGGTCGATACCTGCATCCAACATTAATGACGGTTTTTGATGTTTTAATGGACCTTAAGATAACGATAAGTTTGATTAGATAGTCATGACTACAAAGCTCTAGGTATATTATGTTAAGTTCGAAATGAAGAATTTTGTTGTTTGTTTATAGGGCAATTTTGAATAATCGACTCTTATTTTTTATATGAATGTTAACTTGAAAATATAGTATGCAGTTAGATTTTTGTGACTTTCATGTTCTTATGGGATCAAGAAAGTATTATGGGATACAGAATTAAAAATCATCTCTCTGCATCCATGAGTTTTTAGGCCTTTCTTTCTTTCTTCTTGCAATGTCCTTCTGGGTAACCTTCCTCCTTGAATTCGTCGTACATCCCCATAACAATTTAATTGCTTATATCTTATATAATCTACTGTTGAAGATTTAATATTCATTTCTTATCGTATGACTTTTTTAAAATTTTGAATATCAATAATAATGATAATAATAATAGTAATAATAATAGTAATAATAATAGTAATAATAATAATAATAATAATAATAATAATAATAATAACGACATGGATGTATCTCCAAATTGACCAAAATGGAAGGTGGACGATTATCGAAGGAGGAATAAAATATTTAATTCTGTTATGTATTTTGCTTAACATATTTTCATTAGGTTGCTTTTACAAACCATTATTTAAAGAGGTCCTACTGATAGAAGTATGTTTAATGAGATTAATATTAATGAATTATTTAATATATTTGGACTATTAACTGGTAGTAGCTGGAGAATAACGAACAACTTTCTGCTGACTATTTAACTCATGCCCCAAATGGGGGTCAATCGCGTTTCAATTAATTTTGATTTACAACCAATCACAATCGTGTTTCACCTGGAATTTATCAAATAAATTTATCATATTAAAGAAAGCTCCTCCTTTTTTACATTCTGAATAGGCCAGACCATTATTTTGCAATGCTGATTCCACAAGAAATACGGCTATCTGATTCTATATATAGTGCACGAATGTATACAGATATTGCTTGCGGGATATAATAGAAAGACATTAGTAGTAATTGATTATACCACAATAAAAAATAAACCACGGTTTGCACTTTCTTAAACGTATTATTTCCCAGGAATATACGTTCAGAAAAATATAATTTATATCATAGAACATCAGAAATTAATTAATAACCTATAATGTTGGTTATAAACAGTTTGATGTTTCATTTTTTCTCCACTACAGTGCATTCTTGCAATATTGCGATTCTATTTGGCAATAAATATAATCTGGTTGTAGTGGTGAACAAATAAAAAATAAGCGTTTCTCATTTGATTTCAAAAATCGCCGTTTACATTAAATATATAAATATTTTAAAATAACTATATTTAAATAATGATTTGGGTGTAAACAGCGTCCCGCGCCGTAGCCGAGCGGTTAAGGTACAAAGCCTTGGCGCAGAGCTACGGGACTTGCGCTGGTTCGAGTCTCCATGGGGGAAGAAATTTTCTCATGGTATTTCGGCCAGTATGGGACCGGTGCCCACCCAGCATCGTGAGGCAATTGGGTAGCTACAATAAGTAGCGGCTCCAGGTTGAGGAACCAGCTATAACGGCTGGGGGACTTGACATGCTAACCACATGTCACCCCTACACTGGCTGTTGATCATCTACCTCTGTGATTGACACATGTGGATGTGAAGGGCCAGCAGCCGGCTGGTAAAAGGGCAACCGCTGAAAAAGTGGAAAAGACCCTCAATCGTAATCGTGTAAACAGCTTAATTTTATTCGTTAAATAGTCCTAACAAAAGCCACTCTTGATTTCCAAATTCTTTAGATAAATTGGAAATCACTCATGGCATTACTTATGATAATGGAAGTGGTCCTGAATGGTTTACAATGCTTGAATTATTTTAACAGTTGAGGAGACTGTATACGTACAAGGTACATAATTTTTTAATTGTAGAGTTTTTAAATACTCTTAATATTTTTATAATGGGAACTTAACAAAACATAAAGATTTAATATTTAATAATAACATAAATAAATTTAAAATTGATGTGAACATTAAAGACTTTGCAGCATTATCTTCTTCTTTAATAAAATATACTACATGAACTATGGACACGAACCACCACATTAACAGCCATAGTGCTGTGAAGGGAGGGAAGGTGTAAATGACGTCAACATATCCCTCAACTCGTCATCCTCGCAAGTACTCCAAATCAAATGGCTCACCAACTGATGATGAGTGTTTAAGATCTCGTTTAGATTAAAAACATTTTTAAAAATTAATCAGGAAAGATTAAGTACTTGAAAACTGGTGTTTGCTCAAACCTGGAACATCCTGTAAAAACCGCCCTTTCAAATAACGCTCATTTTCTACATTGAAAACTGATCGATGCAATAATGAAAAAAAAAATATTTTTTGCGAAGTTGCACGAGTAGAGGTATCATCTAAATGCGACAAAATTTTTCCAACAGATGTCTTTGCTTGAACATAACCGGTAGTAAAGCGTCTGCAAATAATTCGTTGGTTTAGATAATGGTTTCTTAATTTGGCTGTATTTATCCTCACTTTCCAAACATGGGTTAACACAAGGCTGATCACTGATGACGAGTCAAACGTGACCTTAAACTGACCCCAGATACTTAGCGTAGGTTTATACTATTTGTAATAATTTTAAATAACGTCCACCGCTGTGGTCTCGAGGTAGCGTGCTGCCTTGTCACGCAGAGGACCCTGGTTCGATTCCCGGTCGGGACAGGCTCCTGAGTGAGGTTTTTATCGGGGTTTTTCCTCACTTGTAAGACAAATGTCAAGAAAACTTTAAGCCAAAACGGTCCCCGAAATCATATGGCCATCGCAATCATCATCATCATTCATATTCATCTTAGATTAAGCATTGGATTAGGAACTATCCTGGCGCACCACTATCATCACCCATCATATCATCGGGGCAACGTAACCCCGCCTTCCAGGCGCCCCAACCTCAGAAGTGGGTTACAAGTACGCCATGCCAGGAGAGAAACACCAGTAATGTTGAAAGACAACCAGGGGCATTTGCAAAAAAAAATAATTTTAAATAAATTATACCCTAATTGCATAACATGATATTAAAGTGTAAAAACCTATTCTACCGACAAAATTTCCGAGATTGTTCTGGAATTTTAATGTATGGAGCTGACACTGTTCTATTACAGTCTGAACCACTACCGCGGCATTATAAGTTCTTATTTTGTTGTTCTTCTTCTTCTTCCTATTCTCCCTTCAAAATTAGGTGATATCACCATTTTCGGTCTCTATTTATCAATTCACCCTTACCCATATCTTTCTTTCCAATCGGATGGTCTTGTCTTTTTTTGATAATAAATTTTCTGTAATTCTGATCTATCCATTTAGATTTAATGTATTCTTTCTTGCCATTAATTGATTATATTATTTATTATTTTATCAACTTTGATGCAACTTTGAGCATGTCACAACTGTAACACTATGATTTTTTGTAATGTCAGCTAATAACACTGGACAACGAATTTCAAACCTTTTTTTTTTTGCACTCGAATGAAAATAGGTGATTGTACATATTTAACCTATGCTGAATTCAGATCTGCAATCCAAAATTTCCTGCAGGAAAAGTGATTTAAAATGTTCATGCAAATAAAAGAAATGACCGAACATATCTAATTTCAGTATTCTGGTAATTTCTTATGTAATTTTTATAAACTCAAGGATTATTAAAAAATAAATGTATACATTAAATAACTTTCGGGAAGACTTAGTCACAAATTTTCTGACTTATCATGCAAACAATTATAGAAATATAGGAAAAAAACATTGATTTTACTCACATTCTAAAAATATTTTCTGGAACATTTTCGCTTGTCAACATCAGGAACATCCCTAATTAGCTGCCAACAATAGTCATCTAACATTCTGGGTGACCATTGCCCTCTGTATCTTCTTTCCATGGCAGATATATCTTCAACTTTTATAAGATTCATGATGTGTTCCGTTGAGGTATTATTCAAAATTATTATAAAATTATGGAATATTCACCTGAAAGGTCCGTCTCCTCAACTCAATTAATCATTTAACTGTAGCGCTTTCGGGACTTGTCCCATCATCGGCAGGATTCAAAACTGGTATTTCACTGAAAATCTGGTAGAGGGGGTTGCATGTATTGGGTTCGTTTTCGTTTATCAGGCTGTCGTTGTTGTGAGCTGCTTTCACGATTTCCATCTCTTCGAGTACGTTTATCTTCGCTGGATTATTTTCTCTGTGCATTACTGTTAGGGTGTTTTCAATATTTAACATGCGATGTCCTTCATGGATAACGTGTTTTGCATAGCTTGATTTCCCTTCTGCGTGAATTAAGTCTCGAAAATGTTCTTTGAATCTGATGTTAAAACTCCTGTTTTGTCCTTCCTATATAAAATTTGTTGCAGTCCTTACATGTCAGTTTATAAACTCCTTTGCTGTTGAAAATGTTATTTTCTTCAATGTTATTGTTTATTATGTTGTTTAATTTGTTATTGGTTCTGTATGCTATTTTTACGTTTTTATCGGCTTTCTTTAGTGCATTGGCTAATTTTGTCGTTTCTTTTCCTGTGTATGTAAGTGTTATCATGTTTTATTGTTGTTGTCAGATTCTTTTCTAGTTTAGTTATGTTGGTTATATTGTTCTTCCTTTTTTGTTTATTTACGAGCTTATCTATGAATTCTTCATTATAGCCATTGGTTTTTGCCATATATTTAATGTAGTTGAGTTCTTGGATATAATTGTTTTTGCTTAATGGGAGTTTCAACATTCTACTGACCAAGCTATTAAATGTACTAATTTTCTGTTGAAAAGGATGTATAGATTTTTTGTTTATGGCCAGAGCATTGTTTGTAGGTTTCCGGTAGATACCGATTTCTAGTTTCTAGTATCTACCGGAAACCTACAAACAATGCTCTGGCCATAAACAAAAAATCGACACAGCCTTAACTTTAAAACTATTATACCATATATTTTTAACTATCCATAAGTGTGATGTATTCTGGTATTGACAATATCGTTTGATATTTAATTTTAGGAAGTTATATTTTGAGGTTATTTTAATTATATTATTATTTTTAGTTTGGACATCTTACATCAATACTAATGTTGATTTGTTCTAGGGTACATAATAAATTTCAAAAGATATATGAGAAGTTTAATATTAAATTAGCACCAAAAAATAACTACAGTTTAAATAAACTAATAAAAACCAATAAACACAAAAGAACACATAAGAAATATTAAAAATGGGAAAATTAAAAATCTGCAGTTGCTGCTCATGTTTGGTCTGAAAAACATAATATAAATTCAAACACTAAATTATTAAAACAGCTAGAAAATACAAAAGAGCTGACTATTTGGGAAGAAATGTATATTCAGAAGAATAGAAACAGAGTTATGAATTTTGATATACCGATGGAGCGTGACCTTTTTTGGAGGTTCTTTGGCCAACCACAGGATGGAGCTGACATCGACATCCAGGTTGTGCAACATAATGCAACATAAATAAAACCAGTCTGGGAAAGCTGACGATAAAACAGAATTGTTTTGAAACATGTTCAAGAACAAATCAACATTAGTATTGAGGTAAGATGTCTAGACTAAAAATAATAATATAATATCGTTTGAACCTACTCATTTAATTGGGGGAGTTTATTCTTGAAATAATCATGTGAAATTTGTAAATATATGTTTCATATTAGGACATATGACACGAATTGGAGACAAAAGACGAGCATGAAATCGCATTGTAGGAAAACCAGTAGGAAAGCGCCCAGTAGGTAGGCCAAGAATGAATTGGGGAAATAACATTAGCCATTATAAAATTGAGGTAAATCGTGCAGGGAATTACTGAAAAAATCTTGGGAAAAGGATGTATGGAGAGCTTGTATTAACGTAGCCATACACCTCTGGATTCGATAGTTCTAACGATTTAACTAACTCACTGACACTATCGAAACGGAGGTTCATGCCCGCGGGGACATAAGCACTCCATACATCCCTATCCTGAGCTAATGTTTTCCAATCATCCCCTGTATAATCTACTTTCCTCAAATCATGGTTAATGTTATTCTCCCACCTCATTCTTGATCTACCATCTGGATGTTTTCCCACTGGTTATTCTACAAGAAACTTCCATGTCTCTTTTCATCCCCCTTTCGTGTCACATGTCCTGCCAATTACAATCTACGAGTTTTAACTGTTCTAATTATATCTGGTAATACAGAGATAAATAGTTTAGACATTAAAATACAAAATTATTAAATATTTTAATTTTGAATAATGCCTTAACGGAATTTTATCATAATTTTATTAATGTTGATTAGTTTAGACATGTCGACGGAATGAATGTAATATGATTACCAAAATCAGCATTCAACTATAAGCCAAGAGGATCAAGGAATATAGGAAGGTCAGTGAAAAGATTGACGGAACAGCAGTGAGGCTGAACAGGCAGTTTGCCTAGCCCGTGAAGTGAAGAAGATTATATCTGGTTTCCTATAAAGATCATGTAGCTCACTGTTATGTAATCTTCTCCATTCGTCTGTTCATTTTTTTGGTCCAAAAATGTTCCTAAGAACTTTATTCTCAAATACTCGTAATCTTTTCTCCTCCCTCAAAGTAAGAGTTCATGTTTCGCATCCATATAATATAACTGGGAGAATAACTGTTTTACACATTTTCAGTTTAACGTTTTTTGAAAAAAAAAAAAGGTTGGGACGGCAAGGGTCCCCGTAATGCATAATAGCTTGCATTTCCAGAATTGAAACTATGTTTAATTTCTTTCGTTTTAATGAGTTCTTTATTATCATATTTACTGTTCATAGTTAGTAAGTATCGAGACGCTTGTGTGTGAGGTTCCATCGTGAAGACAGCAGTATCTAGGGGTGAAATACATACTTTAAGAGTGAGGTCCGTGGAATGATGATTAAAGCAGAATTTTAACATTATAATGAATATGAAAGTTAAAGTTAATAATTTCGGATTTTAAAATTCTTTTAATATTTGAATATAACTTTAATAAAAACATCAAAATAATTCATTGTTGGTTATTGTTGAATAAAATTGTACTACCTAACAGTTTTGTAAATAATGCTTTTAAAATTGTTTTAAGTCATTGTTGTCAAAATTATAAATCCTTCTGTTATAACTGTAATAAGAACACCTGCTTAACTTCATATTCTAAAATGAAAGTAAACTAAACTCTGATTGGATGTTAAAACAATTAACTTTCATATTTAACAAATCAATTTAAACCATATATTTAAAGGACTATTAACCAATAGAATTTAAATATAACATCATGTAATGTAATAATGTTCTTTAAAATTATAAAAGAATTACACTAGTCATTCTGCATACAACCTTCAACAAAGATAGAAGCAAGAAGAGATCTGATAAAATGTAATATTTAATGCAAGAATAATAATTGATTCCAGAAAAGAAAATAATTTAAATTTAATTGACGGTAAAGAATAATACCACCTACATTTACTTGATCTGCTGGGAAATTAAGAAGTGAATAAATTTACAATTATTTCTACAAGAAACCCTTTTCAGTGATTTTAAAGTGTTTTCCTATCCAGTGTACCAACTTCCGACGCTAAGAAGAGAATCCGGCTCTACCGAAAATCAAACTCAACCTGAACCGGTAATTCTTTTTGGGACACAAATCTTTCTTCAAAATGTTACAACATCGGGCATGAAGATAATTACTGCTTCAAAACGTCGCCACAACGTGGGACAAAGCAATTTACTTCTTCATGATCCAAGGCTAATACATTTTTGATAGATTAAATTACTGCGCGTTAAAGTACAGGAGATCAAGGGTTCCTAATATTTTCTTCTTCAAGCACTACAATATTATTTTGTGATTGTTTTGGCTTTTTCAATTATTTTTCCATTTCTTCTGACCTCACATGGGTACAGACCCTATAGTTTTTAATTTTTATAGCTGATCCAGTTTAATCTTAATTATTTAACCTTCATACTCGTTTTGATTGTTGCTATGGTTTTGAGGTCCTTTATCATCTATTTTTTTAAGGTGATAGAGAGCTGGCCTAACGCCCAATTTGCGCTACTTTGCATGCCTAGATTTTCTATCAGGATATTCTCCCTGATATAGTTTTCTTCATTAAAACATCATAAATTTGCTTTTTATCCTTCCACAACTTAGCTGTTGTAAACATCAAGAGGTCACGATGTGGACGTATGTAGGAAGGACTTGCCAGGTTATGGCATTTCTCAGGTTTTAGTAGTACACGCCCTACACACATTTACAAGGTGTGTCCTCCTGAGATCACATACTGCCCCTTTAACCCCCGGATTCCTTATATCAAAACATTAATAGTAAATGTAAAATCTCTCAAATTTTATCTAAGAATTTGTTTCCACTATGCAGACAGTATTTGCACTTTTCAATAACACAATATGCCTATCGGACTCGGTGGTCTATGGATTAAGTTCCTTGCCTCTGGTCCCGAGGGTCACGTGTTAAAACCCAGCCCCGGGTTCGATGAATTTTTTAGGATGGAAAAATCCAAGGGATAAGTCCTAGGGAAGGGTCTTTCAACAGTAGATCCCGAGTCTGAGATGTTCGGACTCGTAAAAGTACCTCAATCCTAAAGTAGAGTATCGGCATTTCCCGCCTATGTTTCATCCTCATATATATATATATAACAGGTGTCTCTTTAGGGCGATGAGCTATCTACTTGTCACTAGTTGACATACGTAGGTATTTTAAGTGTTACTAAATTTGTTTGTTTAAGTAACTTTCGCATAGCAACACCCTTGCCCCACATTAGTATGAACGAATATGTATACAGGGTGATTAAAACGATTAAAATTTCAGGAGCTTGTAGAGGGGTCGAAATACAACAACTTTTGATTAGTAATTTATGATCTGGAAAGTATGCCTAATCCTGGGCCAGTACAAGCCTGGGAGAGTCGGGAACTTCAATGCGCGTGTAGGCTTACTTTTCAGAGAGGCACTAGGTTCGATACACTACTTTATGAATTTCTGTTGTCATACCGTTTAGTGCATTACAGTACTTCTGTACTCTTGTGTTCACATCTGATAGTTATTCGTTCGCTCTGAAGGCTGTTTTCATTTCAGTAAAGTATCAGCAGTGTATTGTAGAGGTTCACTACAGCATTACTTTGAAGATTTGTGATTTTTGTGAAATGTAATACACGTTGTCAGAACTTTGAGACATGCATTTCATGTATAGTAAAGCAAATGGTAATGCACACGAAGCTCAACGCCTGTATAGCGCACAATATCAGAACAGACGTCAACCACATCCTCGAATGTTTCAAAACGTTCACCACCGACTCGGGGAGACAGGTTCCTTGCGTTCACGGCATCACGTAGGCCGGCCACGTACGATTGGAACAGTCGCTATGGAAGAGGAAGTTCTTGCTCACGTGGAAGAACATGCCTGTATCCGATGTGATGGTAGACATTTTGAACACTAGTGTTGTAAAACCAAATTGGTGATTACATTTACATTTGCTTAAGTGTGTGCACGAAATAATTTCATGTCCATCTACACATTCCAGGGCTTGTACTGGCCCACTATTACTTTCCAAACCGTAAGTTACTAATCATAATTTGTTGTATTTCGAACCATCTATAAGCTCCTGAAATTTGTGCGCAACCTTTTGAATCACTCTATATATGTATGTATATATAAAATATATATATATATATATATATTACTTGTTATAGTCAGCTACTAGGTGGCAGTGAAGACAGAGTTCCTCGTGACATCTAGTTATAATGGAATATATATATATATATATATATATATATATATATATATATATATATAAGAAGGATAAGTGTTTGGATTGGATTTGCCTGGTGGTGTAATGGATAGCACTCTAGAGTACCAACCCAGAGGTCAGGGTTCAAATTCTGTTCAGGCATTTATTTTCCTTATGTTATATATATATATATATATATATATATATATATATATAGGGCCTATATAGTCCCCTTAGAGAATCTATGCTCAGAATTTTTATTCCTATGGTTTAATCTCCTTAGAGTAACTTTGGACTCCAGATTTTCATTATTACACATTTTTACTGCCAACTGCATTATTTCACATAATCAGATCTAGAGGGTGTCCGACAAATCACGGATCATAGGAGATATATCACACATTTGTTTTAATTTCTGTTTGTTTACTTTTTATTTGATTTAGATACCGCCTTTGATGCTGGAATTGTCTGATACCGCGCATAAAATAAATTAAACTCACAACGTAGTTCTATACCTAATCCAAATTTTTGCTAAGTGTAAAAGTAAAAAACAAATGCATGTAATCTTAATCCTAAAATATTTAAAATGCAATAATCTGTGAAATGCTTGCCAATATAGATGAAATTGAGAATAATTTAATCGTTAGTATAATCGATATGTCAATAAAATAGTTGAAATTGCCATATTTAATACTAGCGTCAAATGTGTTTATATCGTCCGTTATGAAGGAAATATATGTATAAAACCGGTCGAAATCTTGCTCTTTAGGTATCAAAGCTATTCTAAGGATTTTTATAGCATTACTGTACAACTTGTAAATCTTGGCCACCCACGTTCCGTGAAAGTTGGTCAACATATACACACGGCCAACTTACAAAAATGATTAGTTCAATATTTATACAGTAATCATGTAGATATGTATAAATAAGGAAATTGATGTTTAAACGGAGAGAGAGAAAAAAACATAAAATAGTATTGCACACATACATGGAAATAGTGAATTACATTTAAATTTTGAATTCAATTTTGTTTTTTGCTTGTTATCTTGCACCGCTCATCTTTCAAAAACCAACCTGTTCAGTAGAAGCTGCGTACTTAAACTACTCCTCTGGACCTATCGTAAAGAAAATAAAAGGAGGCCCAAAAACCGCACTGTAGGTACATAGTAATTCACTGCAAAGTTGTTTTTCTGAAACTAATCTAACAGAATAAAGAACATTCCATTACTAGAGGATTAGAAATGCATTTTTAACAGTACATTTGAGACTGTATTTATGTTAGCAAATTCCAATCTACTATTCAGGTTTCTAACAAAGACAGGTAAAGATCATCGTGGAACGTTTAGAGAAATTACCGGTTTTCCGATTAGATATCTTTCTCACTTGAAGATTAAGAGCAAAATGAGTAATGTCACGTGATACGTTCTCCCTCCTGCACTTCCTTCCCTGGCCTCATTGATCGTGTGTTTCTGCCCGCCTTCTGCGTAGATGATTTATTTGGAACAGCTTCTCTACAGATTCCACGGAACAGACTTTATGTAGCTTCAAGATAAGCATGAAGGTTTGACATACATTTAAAGGTCAACATAGACAAGTTAAAATTACTAAGAAAATGTAGCACTTAATTTGAAAATTTTACCAGTTTCCGAGATATACAGGGTGGCCAAATATAGGTAGTGTTGGCCATGTATAAAATACAATACGGATTTGCCGGTTCCACAGAAATGTGCTGGACTTTGACAGGTCGTCATCTTACAAAGGTGGCCAACTTCTGGATTATTATTATTAGGCCTATTATCATTATTATTATTATTATTATTATTATTATTGTTATTATACATATTTTTGTAATTGGCGTTGTTTCTGTGTTTCCAATTTATATTTTCTTCTGTCCTAGCAGTTCTTTTCTTCCATACCCTTTCTCTCATAGATTCCCAGATGTCATCCTTCCAACTTGTTCAGGTCGGCCCAATCTCTGTAACCCTCGTGGTATCCATTATAAGATCTTCTTTCGTGACATTGTGTTATCCATTCCTATTTGTGTATTATTGGTGACACAGCTCATCGGGCATGGAAGGAATGTGTGCTGGAAGTTGTTGAGCGACACTATGAAGGAGGGAACGTTCGGAATGATAGTGTAGCATCCTAGCATGCATTACAAAAATACTGACTCATCCATAATTTAAAAACTAATAAAATGTTTATTATTATTAAATTTCCAAATATTTTGAAACCCTATTTCGCCACAAAGGCATGTTACGGGTTGTAGCGTATTATAACAATATTATATTATACATTGTGAAACAGAAATATTATCTTATGGTTTTGAATGAGTGTTATGGATTACATAAATCGTCTATAAGTGTCTTAGAAGATACTACATATTGTTATGAATGTGTGTTATGAATTTCGTAAAATGTTTATAATAATTTTGGTTCTTAAAAATCACTTCACACATTGAGGCAGAAGCCTCATCATCATTTAAAAGTAAGTTTAACCAGAATCGTTGTCTTTCGAATACAGCACAATCAAATAAAACTTGTTTTACAGATTGTATTGATTCTTGACATTTTACAATTATGATCACTGTCTGGGTTAATATTAAATCTCCTAAAATAACATCCAAATTTTCCATTGCCAGTCATAAATTGTGTTAAAATGAAATTTGGAATAAAATATTTTACTTTTAGCCTATAGTGTTCTGTAGGAAAGAATAGCTCTTTAGTTAGAGCACCATTTGCACACCTTACCAATATTAATCCCTATCAGTGATGATATAGGCCAACATTTTATTTTTAACATAGGATATTGGACACTTTGAAAATGAATAATGAAGCTCAGAAGATGCTGCAGATTTAGCTAGTTGATGAGCATGTTCATTTCCCCTGGTGCCCTCGTATCCAAGACAGGCACAGGTGTTGTGTAATTTTTTATGTTATTTCTAATTTCTACTGAGTTCGGATTTAAATTAAGTTTATCTGCGATAGATTGAAGAGCAGCCTGCGAGTCACTAAATATACGTGCACTACATTTATATTGAAGACATCAATGTACTGCTTCCTTTATAGCATATATTTCAGCTTGAAACACAGAACAGGTAGGGGAGAGTTTTGAAGAAAAATTCACTGTCTTCACCATAGAGAAACTTCGAATAGAGGGAAAACTGAGTACAGTGACATCTAAAAAATTTCGGTCGTTTACGATGAACTACAATGAGCAAACTACAATGGTAGCGCTGTTTCGTAGTAACAGAATACGTAACTAAAAACAAATGCAAGGCACACGGCGTGTTTACTCGGGATTATGGGAAATTAGCCATTTTGTAAATTTAAATTTTTAACTCCTATCCTTTCGTTCTATGTAGACGGTACTGTAAAAATTATATACTATCGAAAGTTAAAATCATTACTTAGATTTTATTTTACTCTAATTTGTAAGTAAATTCAAACTTGTTTACGTTTTTAATGTGAATCTATTTTCAAAGATAAACCTACTAAAAGTAATAAAATTTTAAGATTTGTTAGGTTAGGAAGAGTGATGTTAGTGTACAGCCATTTCTAATAAACATTTTTAAAATGACTTAATAATGGATTTCAGATGTACGACATGGCTAAGGTTCTGTAATAAATATTGTATAAAATATGTATGTGAGAATAAGGGAGTAGGTCAATTGTAAATATTTATTAAAAGAGCTCATAATGCACGTTTTTAAATTTTAATAAACGAAAATAAATTAACATGTTTTATTTATTTCCATTCTTCCCTTCTGTTAAAATTAAAGAAAATCTTTAGGTCTGTGAGGCTGGGTACAAATAATTCCATAATTTAAGATTAATTAATATCTTATTTATTCCTATAAAAATTAAATTCCATGATTATTCACCAGATGGCGTTATATAATTATAATTCATAATTTTACCACCAGACGGTGGTACCAGAAATGAATTTCATATTAGTACCAGAAAAAAATCGAAAAAAAATTAGATGTCGTTAGTTGTTCTACACTAGCGCCGCTTGTGGCATGTACGCGAAACTTGTTCACTTTCTTCTCTATACCCTGTGGTCTTCACAATAAACTACATAAGCACATCCAACTTGTACTTCCTCTTCTCCTTGTAGTAAATCTTGATCGGTCCGTGTAAATGGTATAGGCATGGGTGTTTATAGGTCGCGCAAGGGATTTTGAAGAATGTCCTTGACCGTAAATCCAATGGGAGAACCTATCCAGACTGCTCAGCTGTGAATTCCCTGCCTGCCACGTGTACAAACAAAACAGTACCTCTTACAAAAACATGTACAGTCCATAGAGAATTATAGTCAGATGCGGATGTGTTGATTTTAGATTTTAAACCGTAGACTATAATTATAATACTTTGTATACTTGCTGCATGAAGTCTTCAAATTATAGTGCAATGTGAATGTCGGGTCCCCCAGCCATTATAGCTGGTCTTCTCAACCTGAAGTCACTAATTACTGTAGCTACCCAAATGCCTCACAATGCTGGGTGGGCACCGATCTCAAACTAGCAGAAATTCCTTGAGAACATTTCATCTCCCATGGGGACTGGAACCAGCGCAAGTCCTGTAGCTGTGCGCCAAGGTATCTTGCCTTAATCACATGGCTATGGCGCGGGGTAGACTATAAATGGTTTAAATTAAATTAAAGTGACATTAAGTGGTTATTTAAAACATTAACATAGTGATATAACCAAATACAGTGTGTGTGTGTGTATGTGTTTGTATATATATATATATATATATATATATATATTGTGCAAAGCAACGGGAAGCTACCACACCTGCAATTCCCTAGTAAAGCTGCAAGCATAGCATGAAAATGCTATGATTGCAGAGAAGGACGTGCCATCGGGCAGAATTACTATGGATATATATATATATATATATATATCCATCCATAGTAATTCTGCCCGATGGCAGGTCCTTCACTGCAATCATAGCATTTTCGTGCTATGCGCTTACAGCTTTACTAGGGAATTGTAGGTGTGGTAGCTTCCCGTTCCTTTCCACACGGGTGAAGGATGATGATGATGTTAATGATGATGGCCATATGATTTCGTGGACCGTTTGGGCCTTAAAGTTTTCGTGGACCGTTTGGGCCTTAAAGTTTTCCTGACATTTGTCTTACAGGTGAGGAAAAACCCCGATAAAAACCTCACCCAGAAAAAACTGTCCCGACCGGGGATCGAACCTGGGCCCGGTGCGTGACAGGGCAGCACGCTACCACGTGACCACAGCCGTGGACTATATATATATATATATATATATATATATTGTCAATATACTTCCTCCACGTGTAAAGATGTCCTAACTCACTGGCACTATCGAACCCGTAGGTTCATGTCCGCGCCGACATAAGCTCTCCATACATACCTATCCTGAGCTAATGCTTTCCAATCATTCCCCGTATAATCTACTTCCCTCAAATCATAGTTAATGTTATTCTGCCAGCTCATTCTGGTCTATCAACTGGGCTTTTCCCTCTGGTTTTCCTACAAGAAGCTTCCATGCACGTCTTTCATTCCCCATTCATGCCACATGTCCTGCCGATCGCAGTCTACGATAAAGATTACCTATATTAATTTTTGTAGCGAGATTTTAAAAATGTTTAGCAGAGACTGTATTTGATATTCGCTAGCGAGGGAGTTAGCAATGACTTGTGGTCATACTTCCTATTGGCTGAGACCTGCAACGGGTTAGTACAGGACTCGCATCTAAGCTCCCATTACAAATTCCATTCGTCAGGAATCATTGCTAGGGTTATACACAGTTTTGCAGGTACACATTGTTTCATTGTGTGTGAGGGTGTCCAGCAGCCATGAAAGACATAGCATAATCAATATCAAAAGTAAACTCTTGAAATATATTTGTACAATTTCTTTTAATATTGTTTAAGCCAGCTGAATAAAGTGCACTTAGATGTAGAGGAAGAATACCAGGCAATGACAAGTGTTGCATCCGTGGAAATTGTATTTACTTATACGTAATGCAAATCCTCGTTGAATTTGGTATAATTCCTTCTGAACGTACTTTTTGCTCAAAACATCTTGATATGCAGCAGCAGAGTGTATTAACAGTGGTTTAACAACACCATTATATATAATTTTTAGTATCTCTGGATTTAATCCACAAGTTGGCCTCCTTGCCATTGATAGACCTCTAAGGAATTTGCTACTTTTGGCAGATAGGTGTTTTAAATGAGGTCTAAATGTAAGTTTTGAATCTAAAATTACACCCAGATAATTTATACTGTTGATAAATAAAATGTCTTGGCCATTCATATCTAAACCTTGCTTCAGTTCTATATTTCTCCTTCTTGTAGTGAGCAGAATATAATATTTATAGTTGAAATACGATTAAATAATAAATTATATATATAAAACTAAAACTTATCATAAGTAATACCACAAGTGATTTCCAATTTATCTAGAGAATTTGGAAATCAAGAGTGGCATTTGTTAGGACTATTTAACGAATAAAAGTAAGCTGTTTACTCACAAATCATTATTTAACTATAGTTATTTTAAAATATTTATATATTTAATGTAAAGGGCGATGTTTGAAAACAAATGAGAAACGATTGATGCGCTTCATTTGCTTCTTTTGTTTATCACTGCAACCAGATCATAATATTATTTATTGCCAAAGGATCGAAATGTTGTAAGAATGCACCCTAGTGGAGAAATATATAACCGACGTTTTAGGTATTAATTAATTTGATGCCCTATGATGTAAATATGTGAATTATATTTTTTGCAACGTCATTCCCTGGAAGATAATTCGTTTAAGAAAATGCAAACAGTAATTTTTTTGTGGTGTATTCAATTGTTACAAATGTTTTTATATTATCTATCACATGCGCTTTCTGCTGACATTCATGCACTATATATACAATCTGGTAGCCGTATTTCTTCGAGGGTCAGTCACTGCAAAATATTGCTATGACCTATTCAGAATGTTAAAAAAAGAGGTGCTTTCTATATTATGATAAACTTTAGTTGGTAAATTTTAGGCGAAACACGACTGTGATTGGTTGTAAATAAAAAATCATTGAAATGTGATTGGCCATTTACTCCCATTTGGGGCATGAGTTAAATAGTCTATAAAATATATGTTCTAGAAATTCTACAGTTACGCAATCATTTCTTATAAAATTAGCTGCACAGCCACTATTCAATTCCAGACGTTGTTGACAACTGAGAGAAATGTTTTTCGAACGAAAGTGGTGAGAAGAAGAGAGTGCATTCACCGTAAAAGTACCGGTACACACTCCAACCCCTCATTTCTTCAAGTTCCGCAAGTCGAAAGAGCTGAAGCACCACCAGTACCTATATGGTCGATGCATCTCTATTTCCTCTCATAGTTTCTGTCATTTGTATATATGCTCAAATAAGGATATAAATTTTTTGCTTTCGATTGTGAAGAAAATAAAATATTCCACAAAAGAATAATACAAATATAACGTTGAATTTTCTATAGATATACATATTTGGAATTGTGTGGGATTACGGTTAATAATTTAAACAAATTTGATTAGTCCTTTTAAAGCAGATCTCATTAAACAGGTTGATTGTGCCCACACACTTTGCTACCTGACGTGCAGAAATGGGTTGACACTGCACAGCGGGTGGCTGTTCCACTTAGGAGGTCTGCATTACATGACTTTGTAACCAATGCTAGCCAGTATGGAAAACAATAAAATGATTGAATCAGTGGCGGTTCAATTTTAATTTATCTTATTTTCAGGATGTTAAACTATACCGCAAAAATATTTAGGCTTACTAAGAATTTTAATACATAAGCAGATAGGTATACTTTTATTTAAAGGAGTTTTTTTAACCTTAGAATTAGTATCAATGGTTTATATTGGTACTTATTTAACTTTATGATATTAAATAAAAAATCGGTACCTGGTAACTCAGTCATTCTCAACTAAATTATTAATCTTCATCAAGTAATTCCAATATGGAGGCCTTTCGAAAACAATGTTTAATCTTCTGCATTTTAACTGATACCAGGTACCAATTTTGTATTTAATATCTTATTAAATAACCTCAACGGTGCTTTAATATGAATTTTAAAAGTATTGATTATTTAACCTTTTCAATAAAATTACAGAGGAATAAATTAGTTGCCATGACAAATTTATGTGCCAATTTAATCAAAATCTTATATAGATACGAAAGATAGACGCTTACTTTAAGTGAGGAGGAGAGATTACGAGAATAAAGTTCTAAGGAACATTTTTGGGCCAAAGAGAAATGAACAGACTGGCGAATGGAGAAGACTTCATAACAGTGAGCTATATGGTATTTATACGGAACCAGATATAATAAGAACAATTCAATCTCGTAGACTGCGATGGGCAGGACATGTGGCACGAATTGAGGAATAAAAGAGGGGCCTGGAAACTTCTTGTAGGAAAACCATAGGGTAGACCAAGAATGAGTTGGGAGAATAACATTAACCATGATTTGAGGGAAGTTGATTATACATGGGATGATTGGGAAACAGTTCAAGATTGCTCTGAGTGGAGAGTTTATGTCCGCGCGGTCATGAACCCACTTGTTTGATAGTGCCAGTGATTTAGTTAGTTAATTTATGCAATTTATTTAATGGATGATATTGAACACAGAAGGCTAAAATGGTATGGACACGTAAGAAGAATGCAGGATGTAAAGACTACCAAAGGCTGTCTATGCATGACAAATTGAAAGAAGAAACAGGAAAGGAAGACCAAGAACAACCTGGAAGAACAATATTCAAAATTCAATGAGGGAATTTGGTGTAACAGATGAAGACACAGAGGACAGAGAACGATGGAGAACTTTAATTAAGGGAAATTTGTGAATGTTTGTTACAAACTGATAGTCTATATTCCGTATTCATTTATATATGTTTTTAATTGATGTTAACTACTAAGATTGGTTGGAGAAAAAAAACCTCAATGATAAGGAAGATTCTCAGATTGAATTATTGAAATTTATGCAAAAATCACTTCCAGAAAGGATGTGTATATCTATCGATGTTAGTAATCATGTGTTTATTTTACAAATTAAAGTAATATTATATTTAACGAATTAGGAAATAATGAATTACGAAATGGATCTTCGTAATAACATTCTAACCTAATATTTAGGTTGAAAACTATTTTCATTAGTTTAATAAGCAATGATCGTCTTGGTGATAAAATCGTAAAACACGTCAATGTACCCATTTCACCAATTAAAAATGAAGAGTCTACTTGTTTCAACAGCGAATCTGTCATTTTCAAGACTAAATATTGACTAAAGTTCCAAAAGGTCATTAAGTTCCATTGAATAGAAATTGGAAATATACTATATCATATCTGAATATAAAACAGGTAGTTCAATACAAAAAAAATGACAATTCACACGAATTTTTTGACGTGACGTGTAGGGCTACCGATATGAAAAATATAACTGGTGCCCTCTATTATTTTCTTTGCATTTTCTTCATTCGAGAAAATCTGTGGCCACACTCTCGAGTGAAAGATTTAAATCATCTGGCAAAAAATAAAATAAAAACGCAGAAACTTCAAAACAACATATCCAAATGTTTATGGGTTCCTCGTCCCTTAAAATCATTTAGGCTTTTTACTTAATTATTAAATTCGATTATATTAAAATAAGAGAATATTTATTTCGTCCCACCTTTCATTTGCATTCTTACGTACTGCGAATATAGCTCAACAATTGGACGGAAAGTACATTAGGAGAATCGCTTTGTATAATGAACAAGTAAAGCAAAATAGAATATATATATATAAACATGTTGAATATTAATAATAAATTTTACACATACATACATACATACATAGTGTTCTGCCCAAGAGGAGATCTTTCACTGCAAACTCAGCATTCTCCACTCTTTCCGTAACTCAGCTTTCCTTTTTTGTATCCGCATACAAACCATTTATTTTGTCTAGATCTGATGTCTTTTTCTGCCTCTAACTTTCTTTCCATTGACCATTCCTTCTAGAGCATCCTTCAGCAGACAGTTTCTTCTTAGCCAGTGGCCAATCCAATTTCTTTTCCTCTTCTTTATAAGTTCCAGCATTTTTTTTTTCACCCACTCTGTCTAGCACATCTTTATTTTTATTTTGTCTGTCCATTTTATACGTTCCATCCTTCTCCATATTCAAATCTTATAAAAGCTTCCAGTCGCTTTTCCTCATTCCGTCGCAGTGTCCAAGTCTCTGCACCATGCAATGCTGCACTCCATACAAAACACCTCACTAGCCTCGTCCGTAATTCTTTTGCCAAAGGTCCGCAGAAAATGCTTCTATTCTTGTTAAAAGCATCTTTTGCCATTGCTATCCTCTCCTTTACTTCTTGACCTTTATCTTATATATCCCATAATCCTCGCACTTGTAATTTAGCTCCGTCAGCATGTTCCTCAATGTCGTTGCATCTTCTGCTAGCAAAGCCATATTACCAGCAAATCTTATGCACTTAATTCTTCTTCCTCCCATGTTTACGCCTCCCGTATTCGTGAAGCAATTTTTCATTAGGTCTTCCAGGTAGATGTTGAAAAGAGTACGTGATAGAGGACATCTTTGCAGTACCCCCCTTCCAATTTCTCTTCCCTCTGACATTTCTTCTCCTATATTTATTCGCTGTTTCATATACAGTTTACATATGAGCCCCCTCTCTTTCCACTTCACTCCAATTTTCTTCAAGATCCTCATGAGTTTATTACAATTCACCCTGTCAAAGCCTTTTCCAGGTCAACAAATACTGCGTAAAGTTCTTTATCTTTTTCTACATATCTTTCTCCTATTGTTAGTAACAATCCAATTGCATCTCTCGTGTTATAATAAGTTACATTTTGTTTCTAAGTGCAACTACCTATTTGATTCCACGAGCCGCCACTGTCCAACACTTTTTAAATAATAATCTGGTAAGAAATGCTGAATCTCTGAAATTTATGGTTAAGATCTTATTTCATCGACATCGCCAAATTAAGCATGAAATACCGAAAAATGTTCTTTGTAAAACCTCTTATTTTAGGCATGTGGTTCTTTTAAGTTCACAATTCTACTTTTCATTCGAAGGAAGCTATGCTCAGAATTTCTGTTCCTTCAAACAGTTGATGGACCACCCGATACAGAGTACCCAGTAGAGCACCGTCACCGACACCTTAATAAATGAATAGAACTTGACCACTTATGGAGTGTGTTACATAGCTGTTACTTTGACAAATGCTCTTGACCATATAATACACTTGTGCGCATTAATAACATGTATACATGTCAGAAGTAATTGTTCGGAAAAAAAAAGTGTTCAATTGTTTGGTCTTGTATGATTAATGTAAAGACATGCGCATTAGGATTACCGGCAAGACATGCGGAACAAAACATGTAATATATATATATCTGTATTTACTCTACCATTTTTTAAACCAACTCAACGTATCTTATAATTAGACTACCAAAGTTTAGGCATCAAATAAAGACGGTTGTAGATACCTAAAGCAGAATACAAAAATACAAATTAAATACTGAAAATAATTATTTTAAAACATTTAAAATGATTATTTAACTCATGCCCCAAATCTGAGTCAATGACCAATCACGTTTCAATGAATTTAGTTTTACAACCAATGACCTCGCTCTTTATCGATTTATCTTTATCAGCTCCTGCTTTTGTGATAAAGAAACCTCCTCCTTTTTAATATTCTGAACAGGTCAGAACATTATTTTTCTCCGATAAATACATTGAATACGGCAAATAATGAACAGATTCCGTGATTTTACTGAGTTGTTTACTAAAAAATAAATGAATAACCTATAACGTTGATTAGTGATAGAAAAACTAAAGGAGACACTAGGAAACAACAACATATGGACGAACCTCATCAATACACTGTTGAGCTGGACTGAAATATTTGTCTCAGATAACATCGTCATGTCAAAACCGATCATTCAAACAAATGGAGTACTGCAGGGCGATCCACTAAGCCCCTTACTGTTTATACTAACAACCGAAGAAATCCGAATTACCCAAAAAGATGGTATCTTCTCGTGCGCATATGCGGACGACATCGTAATCGGTTCCAGAGACATAACAACACTTCAGGAAACAATAAACGAAGTGGAAAACTGGTGCTCCAAGAACAAGCTGGACATTAATATATCAAAAACGGACACAATGATCTTCAGAAACGGAGGAAGAGCCGCCATAAATGAAGAGATATACATAAGGGAAACTAAACTGAAAATAGTACCAGACTTCAAATAGCTAGGCATCACGCTACAAACAAGCGCAAAATGCTTCATAAAACATATCACAGAAAAGACAACCCAGGCAATAATGGCAATGCACGAAATAAGAAACATTAGATCCCTCACCTTAGAGACGGCAATGTTGTTATTTAGAGTAAAAATTCTACCAATACTGACATACGGCATAGAAATCATCTGGACACATTTAACAATGAAGAATCTTTCCTCTCTAGAAAGGGTGAAAGCGAGATATATAAAGGCAGTATTAGGAGTGTCAAAAGTAACGCATTCAAGACTCGTATACCTACTGGCGAAGGAAACTTTCCTCATCGACGGCCTCAGAACAAGCATACTCTTACCCAGCACCAGCGCATCTCAGAAGCTGCTAGCAACATTGAATAGAAAAAGAGAAGAAATACACCCAGAATTCTACAGCACCTTGGACCGTGGTGGACCGTGCGTGGACAAAAGGAAATTTCGAAATGAGACACGTCATCACTAGGCTGGCAATCCACGGATTCCACCACCTGATATGCAACAACAAAAAATTCCATGAACCAAATATAGACTGTAAATGTATGCAATGCGAAAAAACATGTGGCCGATATCACATTGAGCTATGCACAAAAAGAACAAAGACAATTTGTGAATATGCAAAAATGTAAATTTAAAATGTATCTTACTTTAATCATGGCTATTTGGCTGCAATAAAATTATTATTATTATAATGTTGATTATAATATACAGTTAGATGTGTTTCATTATTTATCCATTAGGGTGCATTCTCACAATATTGCGATCCAAATTGGCAATAAATATGATCAGGTTGCATTGAATATACATAACCTTATATTTCTGATTTGTTTTCAAACGTCGCCGTTTACATTAAATATATAAATATTTTTAAATACCCGTAACTATATTTAAATAATGGTTTTTGATTAAACAGTTTAATGTTATTCGTTAGATAGTACTAACAAATGCCACTCTTTATTTCCAAATCCTATGGATGATTTGAAAAATCACTCGTTACACTACTTATGAAAATTATTTTTTACTGTATGTACAAATGGAACACCAAATTAATATTTATCATAAGTAATGCCACGAGTGATTTCCAAATTATCGATAAATTCACGACTCACGAAGTGAGGAGTGAATTTATCTAGAGAATTTGGAAATCAAGAGTGGCATTTGTTAGGACTATTTAACGAATAAAATTAAGCTGTTTACTCACAAATCATTATTTAACTGTAGTTATTTCAAAATATTTATATATTTAATGCAAACGGCGATGTTTGAAAACAAATGAGAAACGATAGGTACGCTTCTACTGCTTCTTTTGTTTATCACTGCAACCAGATCATACTATTTATTGCCAAAGGAACGCAATATTGTAAGAATGCTCTCTAGTGGAGAAAAAATGAAACATCAATCTGTATATTAATTCATTTCTGATGTCGTATGATGTAAATATTACAATTATATTTTTCTGGATTATTACCTGGGAAAAAATACATTTAAGAAAGTCAAACAGTGGTTTCTTTTTTTGGTGGTATAATAAATTGCTACAAATGTTGACATGTATGCACTATATATACAATCTGGTAGCCGTATTTCTTATAGGCTCAGTCACTGCAAAATAACGGTCAGACCTGTTCAGAATATTAAAAAGGAGGAGCTTTGTTTAATATATGGTAATTATAACACTGATAAATATTTCGTGAAACACGACTCTGATTGGTTGTAAAACAGAAATCATTGAAACGTGATTGGTCATTGACTCCCATTTGGGGCATGAGTTAAATAGTCAGTGAGAGATATTTTACCAATCTTCTGTAACTTCATTCAGTTATTAGAAATCAGTTAAGAAAGGTAAAATATGTACGAATATATATCGGCTTTAAAATCGTCACTCTTCTTAGAACAAAGTGAATTGAGCAATAAAAATCCTTTTGAGTTTCCTGAGACTAGAAGTGCAGACCGAATTTTGCAAAATGTAGTAGGATTGAGAATAGTCGGTTCATTCCTCAGAACAGTGAAGAAAGAAACAGCGTTTTGAATGTTGGGTGAAATAAAGAACATATACATTTTCCCAAAGACTAGAATAAATCTGACCATGTTATACATAAGAAATTATATATGAAGTATAAGCTGCTCTAAATAAAGATAAGAAGATTAATTTTAGACAATTTTGGCCGGAAAATTAAAAAAAAAACGAAATACTTTTTCCTGGCTACATCCATGCATTGCTCTCAATTTTTTATTATTGATTTCGTACATCTCAATGATGGATAAATCATATTTGAAGAGAAAAATTATACGCTCAGACCGGGACTTGAACCCGGGACCCTTGGTTCTCTAGACCAAGTGCTCTACCAACTGAGCTACCTGAGCAAGTACCGATCTAAACGCAAATCTTTCTCTATATACATTGTAATTTCCATCCACCAAATGCTGTGAAGCCATGCTTCTATCTTGCAAATGGCGGCTCCTTTATTAAGAAGACATAAGTTATTTAGGAATTATACATTACAGCCAGTACGGCTTTTTTCAAGTTTTTAAAAACTTGAAAAAAGCCGTACTGGCTATAATGTATAATTCCTAAATAACTTATGTCTTCTTAATAAAGGAGCCGCCATTTGCAAGATAGAAGCATGGCTTCACAGCATTTGGTGGATGGGAATTACAATGTATATAGAGAAAGATTTGCGTTTAGATCGGTACTTGCTCAGGTAGCTCAGTTGGTAGAGCACTTGGTCTAGAGAACCAAGGGTCCCGGGTTCAAGTCCCGGTCTGAGCGTATAATTTTTCTCTTCAAATTGCTCTCAATGTTTTCCTCTTCTCCTTTTGTCTTCGGCATTACATTCTAACATAATTTTCGGAATTTTTCATTTCCCCAATCTTTCGACATGACCAATTTATATCAATGTTTCGATCTTCATTGATTTGCAAAATATTCTTAACGACTTTCATAATCTCACTAATTCTTTCTTTTCAATTTTTCTTCTCTTGATTTCTTTACTGCTCTGATGGAAAAAGTAAATTCCTGGTAGTCAATCATTTTTTTAATGTAATCTTCAAGTCAAGGATTCAGCTCCATATTACATTCTCACATTCAAATATTTATACATTGTGATTAAATTTATTATATTTTTCCTCCATATTAGTAAGTTCAATACGGCCTACTAATGGTTTTTTAAGTTCACATATTGTTTTCTTAATTTCAGCTGAACTTCCTCCTCCAGCTTCTAAACTGATTTTATAAAGATTATTTTATTTATTTCGTTAATTTATATTTGGCCAATCTCTAACATTTCTCCATATTATAATTTTACAATTAGATGTTTAAATGTTCGATTTATTTGAAATTAATATTCAATCCTTATTATTGCTATTATTATTATTATTATTATTATTATTATTATTATTATTATTATTATTCAAAACCGTTGCTGAACAACCTGAATGATGTTTCTTCCTGGTTTTCCTTAGTCGTCAAGCCAAATGCTTGATTGAAATTTCATTATCAGGACCCATTTATTCAAAATTATAATTTCATAATATAATTAAAATTAAATTAATTAAGTTATTCAGAAAACGAGTGACAAACAAAACAGTAGAAATACACAGTCTAATGGTTACACCTGAAGATTCTAGATTCTAGATATATGAACGTATATTTAAAGTATCTGTAAATAAGAATGAAATAAAAATATTTAGGTATTATTTTTTTAATAAAAATAATATATTTTAGATACTTGGTCCATAAAATTCCGAGGTCTATGGAACCAGTGACCTCTCGAGTAAGAGTTTCAAGCGCTACCAACTCATTCGGCTATGTTATGTTATACAATTTATTATGTATGTTAAAAATGTGTTAAACCTTTTAAAGAAGTTATATTGTGGACTTGATTATAAATTATACAACAAATGAAGGAAGGGAATTCGTATAATGCAGATTTCTCTTACTAAATAAGACCAGATGCCTAAATAAGCAGCACATCAAGATAACATAGCCGTAAATTGGCATTGTTCATTCAAAGAGGAAGTGAACAGTCGTAACTCTATCAATGGAACAATCACATAACATGCATAAAATCCATTATCATTTTTTAAAATATGTATAATTGTTCACTTAGTTCTGCACTACCACTTACAGTACAACTTTGACTACTTTTTTTTATCCCAATTACTTAAAGTGATTCGTCGAAAAGCTATCATAACTCCTACTTACATACTCGTACTTTTCAAAGCTTCATACAACAAAATTATATGTAGAGTGGGGTGTCCCAAAACAATCAAAGTATTTTATTTTTAACGCATCCCCATTTAATTTATTCATATAATGTTAAAACAATTTATAAGTACAATTTGGTGTACGTAGACCCCCAGGAACCCGTGCCGACTTGTTTCGAAACATACCAACACTTGCTAACTAAGGCGAACGAAATTTGAACAATATTGTTTTTTATTGTAAAATAGTAAATAGTTATACGTTTTAGGCATATTGATGTTTTATTTACTGAATTAACGTTTAGCTCTAGAATCCTTCTATATTAATGCAATACAAATTTCCATGTCTTATATTTGGCATGAAGTCGATACGGGTTGTCGTGATCCAATCGCAATATTATTTGATGAGTCATTAAGATCAAACACAAAAAATAGAGGGTATGCGCATTTGATTTTGGAAAAAAAAAAACCTCCTTCATGCTTTGTGAGACACTAATGTAGAGATATTACGTAAACAGCAATGTCATGAAGATTTATTTTATACTACTGTGTCTCAATTCATTAGTCTGCATTATTGTCTCATAAAATAGTCTACTACTGTAATAGTACAGCACCATATGCTCAAAAGTGTTATATATCATCATCATCATCATTATCTTCAAGGTATGGGCCTGTCGGCCTGTTCCGCTCCTCGGTGCACTATATGCTGCAGGTCGTCTTCCAACGATGTTTTGGTCCTCCTACATGTCTTCGCCCTAGAGGTTTATAATGAAGCAGCTGTTTTGATAAACGATTACTTGGAATTATTTGTATATGTTCAAACCAATTACATTTATTTCTGTGTATTCTCTCGTTTGTTATATATTTGTAATTCATCTCTGATATCTTGACTTCTCTTTTGATCTCTTAGAGATACACCTGCAACTGATCTGAGAAATCTAATTTCTATTGTCTAAATTTTATGTTTATCAGATATCGTTAAAGGCAAAGTCTCAGACCCGTATGTTAACGTTGGAACGGTTACTGTTTTGTGAAATTTTAATTGAGTTTCCCTTGTGGTCTTCTTCTTCTTCTTCTTCCTTCCAAGTATTAGGCCAAAGCCTGTTACGATCCTATAGAAAATTTTCCTTATGGGAAATTCTCGTATAAGACTTGAAAGCATAATAATAGTCCCTTCGATTGGTTGCTGGCCAAAGGAAGGCAAGACCAGTGATGGGGCTGCCATCTTATAGCCTCTGGTCAGGCTTTTCTGGAGAAGAAAAGAAAATAAAGGAAAGGAGAAATGGAAGAAAGGAAGGACTCCCTAGCCCTCGGATGCCCTAATAGCGTCGGGGTCGAAAAAACAAGAGTTAACCAAGAGAGGTTAGATAGAAAAGTTAAAAGAGCGCAAAACACAAGTAAGTGGAAGAAATGTTTTGCACAGCTTGGGCACCTTGTGGTCGCCATCCACATATCCCCTAGATGAGGACCCCTGAGGGCCCTTATTTCTCAAATATCTTCTTATTGAACCACATATCTGTTGAAATTTCCCTAATTTCTTCTCCATGTCCAAATTTTGCAGGTACGATATCATGCATCCCAGATGATTGAAATAAGTTACTTCTTCAATTATGTTTTTTCCAATTGCAATTTTTGTCCTTTTATGATGACTTCCAATAAATGTCATTGATATATAATTAGTAATCATGCAATACAATAAAAATGATATTATAAATCCTCATCGTTCATTTATAAATTACTTTAACAAGTGAAAATATTCAATATAAAGTACATAAATCACCTTTATTTGTAGGAGAGATAATAGGCCTGCAACCTTCTCTTCTCTTTTTACACCTCTGTCGAATAATACCTAACTGCGTTTGATGGCTATATTGAGGCTGTTCATCCAGCCTTCAACTAATTACTACTTTTTCACTTTTCGAAGTTATCTAATGCACCTAGAAAATACCGGTAATCTATTCACACTCCGAGTGCTACTATTTAACCAATATGTTCTTTTCGTCTACCTTCTTACTTACTTACTCGCTGGCACTATCGAACCCGTAGGTTCATGGCCGCGCGGACATAAGCTCTCCATACATCTCTATCCTGAGCTAATGCTTTCCAATCATTCCCTGTATAATCTACTTCCCTCAAATCATAGTTAATTTTATTCTCCCACCTCATTCTTGGTCTACCAACTGGGCGTTTTCCCTCTGGCTTTCCTACAAGAAGCTTCCATGCAAGTCTATCATTCCCCATACGTGCAACACGTCCTGCCCATCGCAGTCTATGAGACTTAACTGTTCTTATTATATCTGGCTTCTTATAAAGACCATGTAGTTCATTGTTATGTAGTCTTCTCCATTCACCTGTTTGTCATCTCTCTTTGGTCCAACAATTTTCCTAAGTACTTTATTCTCAAATACTTGTAATCTCCTTTCCTCCCTTAAAGTAAGAGTCCATGTTTTGCACCCATATAATATAACTGGTAGAATAATAGTTTTATATATTTTCAGTTTAACGTTTTTTGAAAGGAGTTGGGACATCAAAAGTCTCTGCAATGCATAATAGCACGCATTTCCAGAATTGAGCCTATGTTTAATTTCTTGTGCATCTTATTCCTATTTGTGATTATTGTTCCTAGGTATTTGAATTCAGCCTCTTCCTCAAAATTTCCCTCATTTGTCATTAGCTGTCCATTTCCATTATATAATGTATTTCTACGTGTGACCATATATTTGGTTTTATTGATATTTACTTCTAGTCCTAACTTCTTAGTGTTACTCAATAGTGTGTGCGTGTTGTCCTTTAGTATCTCCTCGCTATCGCCCAATAGTACTACATCATCAGCATAAACTAACAGCTTATTAATACCATTGAGTAGTAAGCCTTGCTCATTCTCTAAAGATTTAATGTCATGCTCTAGTACAAAGTTAAATAGTAGAGGAGATAGTGCATCTCCTTGCTTCAACCCATTCTGGATTTCAAAAGTGTCCGAAAACTGTTTGCCTACACGCACCCTACTCTTTGTGCCATTTAGACACATTCGTATAAGTCTAACTAACTTTTTAGGAATTTCAAACTCCAACAGGATACTATATAACTTCTCCCTCTTAATTGAATCATATGTTTTTTTGAAGTCTACGTATAGTTGATGTACAGTACCATTATATTCCCATTTCTTTTCTAAAATCTGTCTTATACTAAAAATCTGATCTGTTGTAGACCTGTTTATTCTAAATGCACATGATGAACTCCTACAACGTCATCAATATAGGGAGTAAGTATGCTGACTAATATATTTGTTAGAATTTTGTACGAAGTTGAAAGTAATGAGATGCCCCTGTAGTGTTGCAGTCAGTTTTATCTCCTTTCTTTTAATTGATACGATAATTGATTCTTTCCATTCATCTGGAAGAGCTTCTTTTTCCCAAATCATACTAAGCAACCAGCGTATCTTGTCCATCAATTTTTCTGCCCCTTTCATCACAGTTAATTCAAACCTGTCGCAATATTGTGAAACAATTCAAACGTTTTAATAACCTCTTACGTCTACAATGGATTCGGAGACACTTCCAAATTTCTGGTAATGAACAAGCAGACTTCTTAGCTAAAAGAGGAGCTAAGTACCTTTTCGCTTAGTAGGCAATTGTTATATTAGTCCCTAAAATTATATGCTAAAAAAATAATCATTGAGTCATTCTCCCAATAATTTGAAAGCAGAACAACTAAAAAAAAACTGTAAGACTTGTATAGCGATAATATACCTCATTCAAAAATGAAAAAAAATTCAAGCCCGACAGGGCCCTTACTTACCAGTCGACTGCTGGCCACACATCCACAGATATTAATCACATAGGTACACGATCATATAGCCAGAGTAAGGGTGAAGTGGTCAACATGTCGGGTCCCCCAGCCGTTATAGCTGGTCTTCTAAACCTGGAGTCACTACTTATTGTAGCTACCCAAATGCCTTACGATGCTGGGTATCACCGGTCCCATACTGACCGAAATTCCATGAGAAAATGTCTTCCCCCATCTAAGATTGAATTTCATAGGATGAAATTTCGGGAAGGAATAAGTCAAAATGTTGAGGGGATGATTATTAATCCTAGTAATGTTCTAATTCAATTTGGGACTCGAACCAGCGCAATTCAAGAATGGAAACCGTTGTGATATTTCACTTGAACACAGGCCACAGGAGTTCTTCTTCTACAATGGACTCACAGTCCAATGTCTGGCCCTAGTCATCTACATCCCTTTTCTCTCTCCATTTTTCTGTGTCCAATGTCATTCTTAATTCAATCATTTCTTTTGCCGATGTCTAGTCGGGGTCCTTCGCTTTTTAAAGGCTTCTCAACAATGTTTTGTTTTTTTATATGTAGAACCTCAAGCTGGTGGATTAGTTTCCATAATTATTATCCCTATGACAAAAATGGCCAAACTATACCTTCTGGCACTGGGTATCTTTTTTAATCGTATTATGCGACATGCATGAGCTACATTTGAACTATTATTTACTCCCGGTCACCACATGGGTACATGGCGCAGTTGGCTAAGGCAATACTCCACAAGTCGAAGGTTGGGGTTCGGATCCCCTGGCATCATGGCTCTGGGGTGAACTAGATATCAAGCGGAAATAAGTACCAGACATTTGTTTTGGAGTATATAGTAGATAGATAAATGGCATTTATTTCCTTTTTTTCAGAAGAAAGGAAATACTGTACATATGCATTTACATTGCGCATGGGCCTGCTTGGCCGTACGTGCATTATTTTTCCATGAATAAAAAAAATAAAACTAATCATAATATAAACAAATACCTAGAAATACACCTGTATCAAAAAACAACAGGCTACATATAAGTAAAATCTATGTCTACACTACATCACAATAATACATATCTACACTTATCCATGAAAAGATCATGTGTATAAATAAATAAATAAGTCCCATTCCGTACATTAATATTAAAAAAATGCTAGAAAACAAATTAAAAAAAAAGCACACACACTACACCCACACACCCCCACACATATACACACGCGCACGCTCATACCCTCCTCCCCCCGACCCTGCAGACATCAAATACACTATTAGACTATTCAACTTATCAGGCCTACTTATTATATAATTAATGATCGAAAACGTAAATGACAGTCGTCACGCAGGACCGACAAACAGGTTGGCTTTTTGTGCTGATTGCCTGTAAAGTCCCTACTAAGGCTTGTTGTGTGATATCTTTACTTTACCTAAAGGACACGATGTTTTGGTTAAATATCTTCATAAGTTTGGCATCCTGTTGTCTCCAAACTACAATATATGTACGCGGATCAAGTTCACTTTCAATCCTGGGC
The DNA here is from genome assembly GCA_030220185.1 of Diploptera punctata. Classification (NCBI taxonomy): domain Eukaryota; kingdom Metazoa; phylum Arthropoda; class Insecta; order Blattodea; family Blaberidae; genus Diploptera; species Diploptera punctata. The sequence goes on from JASPKZ010003842.1 coordinate 2,304,655, forward strand.
TATAACACTCAACTTTTGAGACCAAGCAAGAAAATAACTAACATGAGTCAGTGATACTTTTTTCAATGCGCTTATCATTTATGAAATTAATAAATCGCCTTTATTTACTGCAAATTACTTTATTATATTTTTAAAATTTGTACAAATCGGACCAGTCCATTCGCAGCAGGTTTTTAGTTTCCTTTTGTATTTATGTTCAGTGATCGAATCCAAAATATACCTGCAAATAATTTTAAATATCGTTGCTAAGAAAGAAATAAAAATAAATAGCCTATATAAAATATTCTATGATAACAAGAATTAATTTTTGTGAATTTGTTTTGAATTTCCGACCTGTGTCACACATCGCACATACGGACATTTGTTCAATTTAGCTGGCCATAAGTCCAAATCTCAGAATTACACTCAGGTAAACAAAGTCAGGTTCATAGAAGAGCCAGATAGTTGGGCTATCCAACTCCAGTGTTTACATTTTATCCACCCCAACATACAGAGGATAGAGTCAGTCGGAACTGAGTCATTGCTCGCAGTGGTTGTGCATTCTCTATATTCGTGCGTTAAAACTCAATATTTAATTATTTATTATTTTACGTTTTGTTGTGAAATAATAAATTTTGTTATGGATTCTAAAACTGCTGGTAAGTGACTTTTGTTTTATAGCCAAATACTATAATTTTATACGCCATTTGTTTTCTTTTGCATTTTAAAAGAGGCATTTGAATTCCGTTATTTATATCGAGAAAAACAGTAGTTTTGGGAGTTTTTTTGTTATAGGGCATTGCCCGGCTATGATTCTTATGTATTCTTAAAATATAATAATTATACTTTATAAAAATGTATAAATTGGTTCCAACTAATTCCTACTCCTCCACGTAGAGCTATTTAAATTTTTTAACATGAAAATGTGAAAATATAACTTTCGATAAATTGTACTTTTTTATTTCAAGACCTTCTGGAAGTAGTAGGATGACTCGCAAGGAAATATTTGACCTGATGAGATCACAAAATGATCTCGATTTTAACGGTCAATTAGAATACATCGAAGATAACTTGATTTCACATAAACCTTATGCCGAAGTACAAGTAACGGAAATAAAGCGTAATTTTTCAAGATTGCGATCAGAAATTAAACATCGCTGGTAGCAGAAAAATACAGAAGATATTTATTTGTGAAAAACAATGAAAAGTGGTTGAACGGAGTGTTTGAATTACCCTTATTAGTGACAAGTCCGGGTAGACCAACCAAATATTTCAAGATGTTAGTGAGCGAAGCAAAAGACGCAAGAATGAGAGTATACGTTTGTCTGTTAACCCTGATAAAAATATCTATGCAGCTCAAATGGAATTAAGAGCCCAAGGAAATAGATGTGCGTCAAATATATTGAAAGAGATTTCAGAACTTGAGGATCGGGCTATGGAGTACATGAGTGTGACAAGGTGCTAAGCATATTTGTCCTGATGATGTTTGCAGATGCAGATTTGTCAAGGGCGCAATATGACAGAATCAGACAAATAGTAGGAAATCTTCCCTGCTACTCAATTTTTCAGCAATATAAAAAACAATGTTATTCTCCCAATGAAATTTTCAACATAACCGAAACCTGTGCCGAAGAGAATTTACAAGGTGTTATGAATCACACAGCCGAAAGATTACTTTTACATTTAGAAGAAGTTTTGAAAAACCTTAACAATGATGAACATGATCTCCAAAAGATTTGTAAATGGGGATGTGATGGCTCACAACAGGCTCAGTTCAAGTAAAAGTTTGAAAATGATGGCGGATGCGACTCTCACATTTTTCAAAGTTCGTTTGTGTCTCTGCTTATAGTATATGGAACGGAAAACATATTGTGGCAGAACATAACTCCATCGTCACCCCGCTACTGTAGACCTATCCGTATACGCTTTGTAAAGGAGACGGTTCACATACGTGAAAAGCGCGACAAGTAAATTGGAACCAACATCAGTGGAAGACGTTGTAAAATCATATATTGTAGAAAACAAGATGGTGCTAACAATAATAGACCCAAAGGTATGCAATGCGGTAACATTGACAAAATCTACAATGAAATGCCATATATTTGGAGCTCATCTAAACATTTCAACGATTTGAATAAAACAAGTGAGATTAATGCAGATTCATTAAAATTCGGATTGTCTATTTTACACGCCAGGATTCGGCTATTTGATAGCTTACTGCATACTGCTTACAAACGTGGCGTGCAAGATTTTCCCACTAAATATGAAGCAGAATAACGTTTATTACAAAGAAACAAAGAAAGAACCGAAGACGAATTAAAAACAAGCTAGGTCTCCGTGTACATTTCCGCAAAGCTGGATTCGGGAACACTCATGATGGAAATACAAGCCGAATATATTTTTAAGATCCTGAGTTGGCAGCGGAAATAACAGGTCTGGATGTTACTTTCATAAAAGAACCCAAGGCGAATAATGATAATGAAAGAACTAAATTATTTTATGAAGGAAACATTGGAAATGTTAATATGTGAAGAAAGTTAAGACTATTCCTCATTTAATATTTATATTTTTAGTTTTAAAATATAATTATGGTAATTATTTATTTGTTAGCATGTATGTATATATGTATTTTACAGCTGCAATTATTAAATAAATATTACTTATAAAAACTATGATTTTCATTTGCCCTTTGCTTTCGCTTTTGCTCTTTGCTACATTGCTGGATATTAGAAGTGAATATACGTTTGCACACACGTTTTTATGAGTTACAGATTACTTTCAAAACGATTAGGAATTATAAATAATTTTATCCCGCTAGTTTAGTCAAATACCCCTATGTGAATCGTCCATAAACATCTTAACCCATCCGTGAAACCTCATATTGTAATCCTCATAACATGAAAACCTATCGTTACTCATTTAAGTGAAGAAATTACCTTTCCATAAAAAATTATTAAAAGTAGCCACATGAAGTATTTTCCAACATTTATTTTGGACTGATTGTACATAATGTTATACATAGATCTAAGTTCCCATAACACATTCTTATCCTCAAGATGAAAATGGAAGAAGCTTCACATTGAGAAACTTCATGATTTATATTGTTGTTCGAATATTGCCAGGATTGTTAAGTCTAGGATACTGAGATTGACAGATCTTGTAACTCGAATTGCCAACAGTAGAAATGTTTTCAATATCGTTTATTTGTGGAAACCCTTGGTGAAAGGCCTAATGCATATGTGGGAGGACAATATTCGGATGGATTTTAGGGAACTGGATATCGTTGGGAGATACGAATTTGACTTTGTTGGTTGAAGGTATAAATCATTGGAGAGTTTTAAATGTGGCATTCAATTTATATATTTTATAACTTGATACTTATTTCCCTTTTGCGCCCATGTGGAACATAAGGATATCAAAAAGTATCTTCCACCTAAGTCGGTTAGCAAGGTACAATGTTTATTTGTTTTTATGTCTTTCACACCTCTCTCCTTTCCTGTTCCACACAGTTCTCCTCCAGGTCAATCTAGATCTTCTCATGCTTCTACTATCTTGCGGGTTCCAGTCCAGAACTATCCTTGATCTTCATTTTCTTCTTTTCTTGACATATGCTCGATTTACTCCCATTTATGTTCCACTGTGGTCTCGTGGTAGCGTGCTCCCATGTCACGCAGCGGGCCCGGGTTCGATTCCCGGTCGGGACAGGATCCTGGGTGAGGCTTTTCGGAGCTTTCCTCGCCTGTAAGACAAATGTCAGGAAGATTAGGGCCCAACGATCCCCGAAAATCATCCGGCCATCATCATCATCATCCTTATCATTATCATCATTCACCGGTGTGGAAAGCAACGGGAAGCCACCACACCTATAATTCCCTAGTTTAAGCTGCAAATCATAGAATGAAAATGCTACGATTGAAGTGAAAGACCTGCCCTCAGGGATATTACTATAGATAGAATATTTATTTTTAATTTCCTTCTTTTCACAGTCTGTACTTGGTCTATACCAGAGATAGGACCCCTGCGACTCAAACGAGTGTCACAGAACCGATATTGAGACTCAAATTGAGTGGTGACACAGCGATTGCACATCTATGGTCTGTACATTTGGTTATCTCACAAATGTTACTTGATGAAGGCGTTTATTGGCGAATGCCGTGGTCGTGTCTCACACGCATAGAGGAAAACGCACTTGATATTAAGCTTAAATATCCTCAATTTCATTCGATCTCCGTATTACACTCAACTCCCTGGGGGTCCGCTTCTCGGGCCCCAGCTGTGCTCACAACAGCAACAGGGCGCGTCCCCGGGTGGCGGATAGGGGAACGGTCGGTGGTTTGCTTGCACTCCTTCCGGCTAGGTCCAGTCCGGACCCGCGGGCCATTTGTGAGGTCGTCAGGACTCGAGCGACCTGACGTACTACATAGCTCGTGCTGCGCCCACTCCAGCAACAAAACGCGTCCCCTCGGTGGCATAGTGGGGAAAAGGTCGGTGGATCTGCTAGTCAGTCCTCCCTTCCAAGTCCGATGTACTCGCGGACCATGAGTGGGGTCAGCAGGAAAATTAATTAGAGGGCCTGCTGTCAAACCTGTACGTCCCGGCCCACAAGCGGGAGCATGGGCCGCTGTTGGTGGAGCGGTGGGAGACTGGAGATCAGAAGCTCCTTTCTCTTGGTTCAATTGAACCCGAGACCATCTGTGGGGGCACCATGGGAGATGAGCACCATGGATGCCTACATTGCTCAGTGGGCTGGTCTCACAGCAGCGGCACGACTAGGCTTAGTCTTGCGAACGGGCTGGTTGGGACAATACCGGGCGTAATGCTGGGAATTACCACCAGGTCAATAAGCTCGGGAAAGGAGGAAGCGCGGTATTTTGGGTCGGGGACTTAGCGTCGACTCTGGAACCGAGTGACCCAAGGACAATCTGTGTGGTCGTCAGAAGTTGAGCGACCTGACGTACTAATGCTCAGGCTGGTCCCACTTCAGCAACCAAACACATCCCCAGCTGGTGCACTGGGGGAAAGGTCGGTGGATCTGCTTGACAGTCCTCCAGGTAAAGTCCAAGGGACTCGTGAACCATTGGTGGCGTCGGCAGGAGTTGAGCGCCTTGTCGTACTATTTGCTCATCTGTTGGAGCTTGCGAGCTCCGTGCTGGCCCACAACAGCAGCAGAAGGCGTCCCTGGAGGCATACCAGGGCTCGGCTCGGACCAGTGCAGAGGGGAGCAACTGTACTGGTTCCTGGCTCAGCCTACGGGCTCGTCGATAAACTGTGGGGTCGCCAGGAGATGAGCACCTGGATGTACTAAAGTCTCACACTGTGGGGCTTGTAGCCCTAGCCGGTCTCACAACGGCTGCAGGACACGTCCCTGGAGGCAGAACAGGGGAACGGTCGGTGGATCTGCGACAGCAGTCTTCCCGGCTAGGCTCATGAAGCCCGTGGACCAACTGTGGGGTCGTCAGAAATGAGCGACCTGACGACTACGAAGCTCAGCAATTCCCAGAAGTTGCAACTCCAACACCCTCTCCCTAGGGGTGTTGGTTTTAGGGCCGTGAACTTGAACGTGGACGTGAACATAGGATAGGAAGGACAAGAACTCTAGGACCTGGGAGTATGGTTATGATGACCGAGGTATCCCAAGGGGTGGGGGAAGGGCCTAGATGTCCTTTTGTAAAAATGGAAAAAAAATTACACTCAACTATGCGAACGCACCCTTGACTTTTTTGATTGTACTCGCCGTATGATAATCAGCACTCCGTCCTTGGATATGATACTTTCCAAATACAGAAGGACCCGCCTGCTGAATCTCTTGGTCGACCATTCTCATTGGGGCAACAGTTTTACATTCCATACGCACATTTCTTTCGGTTCTATAAGCTATAGAATTATTATGTAGTTGTGAGGATGCTATCCTCAAAACTTTTTGACATCTGTTGTTACGCTCTTTTTAAAATCAAGTCTCCCTGGGAGATTATTATCAAATCACCCTGTTGTCGTGCTAAATTCCAAGACAACATTTAAAACCTGTATAACATGGTATTGTGGGTGCCATAGTAGGTTGAAATGTTAAAATTGTAAATCTTGTATTATAGAGTGGGAGAAACACCCCCGAAGAAGTGCAAAGTTGCACTTGGGTTGCCTTATATAGGGGTGTGATGACGTAATGATGCGGAGGAGGCAGTAATGTCTGGCATTTATTACTTCCTAAGCAATATCCACTTGAATAAGATTTTTTAAATGTTTATACTAAGATGTCGTTGATCCAGATATGACTGGAATTACTCATAATCAGATATCCTACAAAGTTCCTTAGATTTTTACAGCTTGTTAATATTACAATCAAAGTTTGAGGTTTCCAATTAGTTTTATTATACTAATTCCGAGTTAAGTTCCAGTGTACTGTAAACGAACTTGATTACGATATTACTCCGCCGATTCTGTCTATTCGGGGAACCGTGGTACTACTTTTAACCACCATATGACTGATTTGTATACGATAGAATCACTGTTCTTGAGCAGCATCGAATTTCATGGGAAATAAAACTGATTACAACATAAGATAATACCAAAAATTAGTAACTTCCTCCATTTCTTATTTATTTATGACAAACAATATATATGGGCTTACCTAATCAGACGTTTACGCTTTTTTCATAATGTCAATAGATAGCCTATATTTACCGACACAATTTTATTATGAGCAGAATTTATGTTCCATGCTGACTCACCTGTGTACTACTCTGCTGCTATTTTCACCACATCCTCAATGGTTAATATTTTCACTAAACGGTTTGAAAATATTCATAAGTAATGCCACGAGTGATTTCCAAATTAAGAGTGGCATTTGTTAGGACCATTTAACGAATAAAATTAAGCTGTTTACTCACAAATCATTGTTTAACTATAGTTATTTTAAAATATTTATATGTTTAATGTAAACGGCGATGTTTGAAAACAAATCAGAAATGTGAGGTTAAATTCATTCACTGCTGCTAGATCATATTATTTATTGCCAAATAAGATCGCAATATTGTAAGAGTGCACCCAAGTGAAGAAATAATGAAACACATCAAACTATATATCATAATCAACATTACGGGTTATTCATTTATTTTTTTAGTAAACGACTCAGTAAAATCAAGGAATCTTTTCATTATTTGCTATATTCAACGTATTTGTTGGAGAAAATAATGCTTTGACATTAAAAAGGAGGAGCTTTCTTTATCACAAAAGCAGGAGCTGATAAAGAGAAATCGATAAAGAGCGAGGTGAAACACGACTGTCATTGGTTGTAAAACAACATTAATTGAAACGTGATTGGTCATTGGCTAGCATTTGTGGCATGAGTTAAATAGTAAAAATAATTTGTTTCTATCCGCTTTTGAAACGCTTTGCTTCCAATGTTTTAGAAATTATACAGACATTTTGCTATGTTTAAACAATTGAAATCTCAACGAATTCTGCATTACGCATGCGTAAGAATAAAACTATGCTTACTTATGTAAATGTAATTATATATTTTAAGATTATCCCATATGTCTTATGCTAGATAATACATATATTTTTATTTCCTTATTTTGAGTGTTAGAGAGCCAACTACATTTTCTTACATGCTTATAGGTAAATGAAAATGCAGTATTACATATTGTTTGTTTATATTACAACTGGAACTTCGCTCTGAGGAGGTATAGATATTTCTAAAGCACCACCAGAGTATAAAATTTAGGCCTACATGAATTGATTCACTAACAAATATACATGACCTAGAAGGGTATATATATAATATATATATATATATATATATGACATGGTAAGAAAAATAATTTGAATTGGATTTGCCTGGTTGTGTAATGGATAGAACGCTGATGTACCAACTCAGAGGTCCAAGTTTAAATCCCGTTCAGGCATGTATTTTCTTATGTCATATTAAGCTTGCATTGCTCAATGTCAAAAATTTAATTATAACATATATATATATATATATATATATATATATATATATAGGGAATATTGCATAATATTTATCTTCTTAGAAAAAAGTGACTAAACCAGTTTAACAATTGTCACAGGCTTCTATGGAAGATTTATTGATGTTATGATAACCGTAATATCGAATATATTTTAGTTTCCGAAGAAAGGCGTTACGATTGTTACACTGGTTTACGTCACTTCTCTAGTTCGACAAATAGAATATATATATATATATATATATATATATATATATATATAATTTATTCATTCATTTCATTCATAGTAATTCTGCCCGAGGGCAGGTCTTTCACTGCAATCATAGCATTTTCATGTTATGCTTCCAGCTTTACTAGGGAATTGTAGGTGTGGTAGCTTCCCGTTGCTTTCCACACCGGTGAAGGATGGTGATGATGATAATGATAAGGATGGTGATGGCCATAAGATTTCGGGGACCATTTGGGCCTTAAAGTTTTCCTGACATTTATCTTACAGGTGAGAAAAAACCCCGATAGAAACCTCACCCAGAAAAACTGCCCCGACCGGGGATCGAACCCGGGCCCTCTGCGTGACAAGGCAGCACGCTATCTCGAGACCACAGCGGTGGACTATATATATATATCATTATCAGCGTTTTCTATCACATCAAGTTGAAGGTGTTTTCAGAACCCATATCTAACTTGAGCAATTCTTTTCCACGTTACTCCACATCGCTTCTTGATTTCATTCTACCAACTTATATGAAAACGTTTTTCTTGTCCACTACTTGTCTCATGGTATCTAGCCAAGGATTAATTATCTTTTTGTCTACCGCTTGACATTTCTTGTGACAATACGTCTGAACCATTACCATTTTAATGTCTTTATTTGTAGATAATTTGTCATTCCTGGATCATGAATTTTTTTTTCTCATCTTTGTGGATTATATCTAACATACATATATCCATGATTCGTTGTGTAGTCTGTAAACTAGGAATGTAGATTTATTTAGATTTAGATTTATTTAGATTTAGATTTATTTAGCCTGGTAGAGTTAAGGCCATGTGGCCTTCTCTTCCACTCACCAGGACAAACATATATTACATAAGAATATAACAATCTTAATTAACTCTAATATTAAACACTAAGTAAAAATTTGATCAAAAGATAATATCTAATATACATATTACGATCTATAATACAACCAGTTAATATTAGTTAAAATTAAGACTAAAACTAATAATAAAATGTATACAAGCAAGGCATATTAAATTGTCCCTGTCTAGTGTATATAAAAAACAGGAAAATAATGAGATATAGAAAACTAATTTTACGATTATACAATATTTAAAACAAAACAAAAATATTTGTTATTCTTAATATTATTTTCATAAATAATTTAATTTGTTAATTGTTAAAAGGATACTATCAGTGAGGTGTATAAGTTAGTTTGTTATTAATTCTTTAGTTTGTTTTTGAAGGATGTTATAGTGACAGTCTGATTCTGTTAGCGTTTATAATTGTGACCGGTCTCAGTATGTCAAAACTGGTAGAATTCACTCAATTTCCGCTTCAGATACATCGGAAATCAAATTTTTAACATAACGCTTAAAAACGCATGTCTTGTTTTATATAATACATTTTCTTATAATAATTAATTAAAATATGAATGAATATTAAGGTAGCTTGCTGTAGCTGTATCATTTGCGAATTGTATCTAGTTTACGATGTCTAGTGATATGTGTTACCATATGGAATTGTGCAAGTTGCTTATTTACCAATATTTATGCCCTTACTCAAAAATTAACTACCAAAGGGAATTATTGTGGATAAAAGAATTTTGTCTTGCTAATGTACTTATTCGTAAAATTGTCTTCACTATATACATACTTACATACACACATACTACCTTACATTTATTTGTAGTAGTAGTAGGACTTTATTAGACTAAAAGTAAGATACATACAATGTTATTTACAAATATGGGTCGCACGGGCAGTAAGCCGTACGTGCTGTAGACAGCCCGTTACAATAAAATAATGCTTGGTAATAATATAACGTAAAACAAAAAAGGAAACACAATAATATTACAATTAGATAATATAAGCTCAATTTAATTATACATGAATTAGGTTATGTATAATTATTAAGAAAAATTAATGATATTACAATTTGATAACATATTTATTTATTCATGAATGTATGTTCTTATTTTCCGCGTTTTGTCTAGAAATTTACCAAAGTTTATCCAATTTTCTGGATTTACCATTAACTCGTAGCATGCCAATCTTTCACGATTTGAATTTAGAGATCTTTCCGGTTATAACTGACGCCTACAATATTCCAAATCGTTACATTTTCCTAATATATGTATCTCGTCTTCAAAGCTCCCGCACATTAAACATATTCGCATATCGTGATCGTTGCTAATTTTTAGAAATTTCCATGCCCCTAACCTAAATCAAGCAAACCCTGATCTCTCTTTAAATCCTAGATTGAGTATATACGATTGTTTTCCCCAAACTATATTCATTTGTGGATCTTTATCATAATATAACAATACGATTATTTGGTTGTATGCAGTAGATTTTGTATTTTTATTATTATGTTTGTGATATGTTTTCTGTAGAAATTCAGTTATTTAATATTCTTAATGATAGAAATATAATAAAATAGTGATCGTAATGACATAAATCCTGCTAATGACATTTTTCCCCAGTGTTTGTCTTTTCTAAGGGAAATAATGGAACAAAGTAACGGCAATCAAGTTTGCTGACCATTTTGGATCCCCCCCTCCCTGGTCGTTTGAGCATGTAGTTTGAACTCGGCATCCGAGACAATTCTCTTAGATATACAGAGTTTACAGTAAATTATTGGTCACTATATCTTTATAACTCTCAAATTTACTTCAATAATAATAATAATAATAATAATAATAATAATAATAATAATAATAATAATAATAATAATAATAACAACAATAACGATATAATAATAACGTTTAAGCAAATTTAAAAACATTCTACGAGATATATACCTAGTACAGAAAGCGAATTCGAAGTATCCAGATAATAGGTTAGGCCTACTTGATATTTATCTTTACATCTAGTTTCTTCTCCAAGTTTTTTAACTAGTGATTGTGGTTCAGATTTGGGAATAAAAATAATAAAAAATAATAATGATATTAATAATAAAATGATAACAAGAATAATAAAAAAAATATTCACGGATCCATGTAGTAGGTAACAGTATAAAGTAGGGTAATTGAGAGATAAAGTTACAAAATAATAATTGAATGTGATTGAAAGGTGCTTGATTAAAGAGCCATTCTACAACATTCACTCATGATGGTGTGCCCGTGGTGGCAATATAATGATGTAATACAAATCTTTTCTAAAGTTATTGAAACGTCTGAGCGTTACTGAAAGGATTCCTTATATCAACTGCTCGTAGGTTGTGAGGAAGGATGTTGTTTCCATATGAAGGAATATAAACAGAAGCCGAGAAATCAAGTTGCGAACAGAGAGTGCCTGGTCTGAACGAGATTCTTTGTTAGTCTATAACATAGTGATACCTTTATTCCTTTTTTTTTTCTTGGCACTACAGCATCGAAGACTCAAGGCCGACTAAAATGATTGCTGTTCAGAGACCTAAATAGTGGAACGCAATTCCTCAACCTTAGTTGCACTGTTCTTAAGTGGATTTTCTTGCTTTTGTTATCAAGTAGATGCTCATTTTTTCTCACGAGTCTGAATGAACCCCGTTCCAGACACCAAACTATGTATCTGGTATAGCCAGAAATTGAACCTAAATCCTCGGATTGCAGTCAGACACACTGACCGGCTACTATCCCGTTCGTCTCACTTCCGGAATATGGGTGCTTCCCCAATGGGAACTTCCTTAACCAGACGAATGTAGTTATGCTCATCTCCCTAGATATGTCATGTGGTTAGCATACCTACCCAATGAGACATCTAGTTATTACTAGGTTGATGAATGTCAGCAAATTTTACTTAGATGACTCTTTTCAGGCTTAAGGTTCTTTTACGAATTTGAAAATATGCAGACTCGGGACCCGTGGCTTATAGTACCTCCAGGAGGACTTTATCCTTGTATTTTTCCACCGACCGGGCGTGAGTCCGCGATCCACTAGACTAAAGGCAAGGAACGTAACTAAGCCACCGAGGCCGATGCCTTCATTACTTACGCATTTATATATTTCAAGTTGGTGTTGAATTTGCTATTGGATTGCTAATATCTACCGATATGCTCATATCGTGGTTAGTGGACTAAACAGACTAGAATTTGCGAATTATCTTTTGAAATGTATAGCTAAAGTTTCTGAAGGAGAAGAACCCGAAATATACAACGTGGAAATAATATAAGTAGACGTACTTTAAATTTATTTTACTTGGGACAATAACAATAATATACAGAGCGAATTGGCTCAGGGACTCGTATTTGAGACACGTATTCCGAAGACTCTAGGTTCAACCATTGTACCGAATAACCTGACTTAGTTTTCTTAAAATAATTTTCCTCAGTCGTCAAGTGAAATGCGGGGTTGGAATTTCATTGTCAGAATACAATTCTTCATAATTATCATTTCATAGATGCTCAATAAATTAATTCGGTGAAATTCTTCACATAACAGATGTTAAAACAACAGTAGAAACATGCCAATTGCTTAATGTACCTATAGATTCTACACGTGTTTTGTCTACATTTTTTACAGATGTTGTGTTATTAGTGTTTATTGAGGTGAATTTTATTGAGAATTAGACCTACTAACGAAAACTTTCTAAAAAATCACTGTTTGAAAACCCATAACTTCCTTCAGAAAATAGATCAACGAATGTGATTAAAATATTTTCAAAATATCTATTAGACTGTGTGTCGCGATTATAGGCCCTTCTCGAAAAGAAAACTTTATGTCGGTAGGTCTCAACATACCCATTGCTCTGGACTCGGGATAGTGTCGCTGCCTCGAATGCAGCGGGCCCGCGTTCGATTCCTGGTCGGGACACGTTTCCTGAATGATTTTTCGTGGTATTTCCTCGCCTAAATGGTCCAGAGCATAATTTATCCATCATAATCATCATTATCATATTCGCCATGTTTAATATAATGTGTGCGAACGACGTGTTTCGTCTTAATGTTATGTAGTCTCGGAGGCCCTTGAGCTGACAACTAATTCAGGAAACCCTCCATGTCCTTTTGTGGTCAAAAAAGAACGTACGATACGTAATCCAAGTTCAAAATCCCTCTGCCAACAAGTAGTACCACTGTAAGATCCGGGCAGCGTGTGGCATGTAAATGTACCTATAAGTTGAGAGGTAAAACTACTATGGAGAAGATGGAGGAGGAGGAGGTCCCTACATAAGTTTATTTTTACTTTACTTATAATGATGAAAATTGGTATGATTTTTATACAGTACTGATCAAACCTTTCTGGTGGCACCATGGCCCTGGGGTCAACTCAGCCTCTAACTGAAACGAGTTCCAGACGGTTATTCTGGGGGTAAAGGATGCCGTCGCGAAGGACTGACAATACATCTGACATCAAGTGCCAATTGTCTAAAAAAAGTGGGAGCCTTGACATCCCACTACCCCAAGGGTCTCCTATGGCCTATAGTGGGATGTTTACTTTTAAATAAGTTAGATGAAATTGAACAATTATTTCCTGTGATAGCGAATTCCTATGGAATGAATGTATTGAGGTTGATCTCATGAAAATATTTTTGAAACATTTTTACATAAATCTTCACCGATTCTATTTAATAGATACCGAAATTGACCATGACCAATATATATATCTGTTAACGCTCTAGCGGCCGTAATTTTTGTTTTATTAGTACCAAACTTGGGACATAGCAAACAATTAAAAAGTAAGGTCGAGTTCGTTAACGCGCAAAATTGGACCGTTTGACGTAGGAGTTAACCTGAAACGAAAATTTAATAATCGCTCTGACGTTTGCAATTTTCGATATTTTCGAAAGTAACTCAATATAAGCCTTTAAATTAAACGAGGAAGGTACTTTCCAATCATCAGCAGCATCCGACCGTTACAAGTGGGGGTTTACCTCAAACCTGAAATTAAACATTCGGTCTAGCAATCGCCATGTTTGTTTCGTCTCATTGTTTATCATACAATTTAATTAGCCCTTAAATTGACAATGTATCCTGTAAGTTACATTAGTTTATATTTTATTTTTAGGTTAGATTAGATTTATTTAGCCTGGTGGAGTTAAGGCCATGTGGCCTTCCCTTCCACTCACCAGGACAAACCTATATTACATCAGAATATAACAATCTGAATTAACACTAATATTAAATACAAAATAAAAATTTGATCAAAAATATATCTATCATATTACGGTCTATAATGCAACCAGTTAATGTTAGTTAAAATTAAGACTAAAACTAATAATAAAATGTATACAAGCTAGACATATTAAATTGTCCCTGTCTAATGTATATAAAAAACAAAGAAAAATAATGAGATATAGAAAACTAATTTTACGATTATACAATATTTAAAACAAAGCAAAATAAAATGGTTGTTAATCTTAATATTATTTTCATAAATAATTGCATTCATTAATGGTTAAAAGAATACTATCAGTGAGGTGTATAAGTTAGTTTGTTATTAAATAATTCTTCAGTTTGTTTTTTAAGGATGTTATAGTTTGACAGTCTCTGACATAGGGCGGAAGGGAATTTTACGTTTTGGTAAGTGAGACCGTAAAAAAGATAATGAATAATATACAGTGTGATGAGGAGGGATATAAAGGACATTTCTTTATTTTTTTTTATTTAGAGCCCCACCACCACCCCGCGGGTTACCTCGGGCATAATGCCCTTATCCCCGGGTCTGCTCTATGTCCCTAACTACTATCTAATCTTTATTGAATAAATAATCATAATACATACAGATTTCGGGTATGTGAAGTGTAGATGTTACATAAAGTAAGAAAGTATTGTGTGGTGTGAGTTTGTGTTTAGTGATACATAAAATAAATATACGTAATACTTAAAGTAATGATAATTGTTTTAATGATACGTGATATGTGAGTAATTGTGTTTGTGTGTGTGTGTGTGTGTGTGTGTGTGTGTGTGTCTGTGTAATTTGTGTTTGCTGTTTGTGTTTATGTGTATGTATATGTGCGTGGGTGTCATTAAGAAGATGGGAATGTTAATGACGAATCATTCTTCTTCTGCCATCTTCTTCAGTTCTTAATCGTAGAACCGTACCGATGAAGCGTGTGATTGCTTTGTATGGTTGCTTCCTCGTCCTGTACTTCAGGTAAAGGACAATGTGCTGATGGGATCGAGTGTCAAGATTTTGCGTGTCGGATAGTTTTAGTAGGTTTGTTTCACAATGTCTTCCTGTGCCAAATTAATCTACTGCCATTCTCCTCCAAATCTCTCTATCGTCCAATCATTTTCCCTAATGCTGCTCAAAACACCATTAATCCACGTTATTTTGACCGTCCTCTTATTCTTCTTCTACCAATTGACACCCATTCTAGTAATCTTCTTGGGAATCTGTCTTCTGTCATTCTTTTTTACATGGCCAAACCATTTTAATTGAGTGCTTTTTTATGAAATCCACTATTGAAGTTTGGACATACTGCACTTCGATTTTTTAAATATTTTAATAAAGTAGGGCCTAATGGAAAAATGAATCATTAAGTATTATTTTGTGTCAAATTATTCAATAATATGAAATAGGTAATATTAAATTATGGATTGTATTCACTGCAATCCTACACTTTTAAATAAGCTGACATCAGAAATTAAGTTTCTCCAATTTAACTATCTAACTAACTCACAGGCACTATCAAACCCGTAGGTTCATGGCCGCGCGTACATAAGCTCTCCATACATCCCTATCCTGAGTTAATGCTTTCCAGTCATTCTCTGTATAATCCACTTCCCTCAAATCATAGTTAATGTTATTCTCCCATCTCATTCTTGGTCTACCAACTGGGCGTTTTCCCTCTGGCTTTCCTACAAGAAGCTTCCATGCACGTCTTTCATTCCCCATACGCGCAACATGTCCTGCCCATCGCAGTCTACGAGACTTAACTGTTCTTATTATATCTGGCTTCCTATACAGACCATGTAGTTCATAGTTATGTAGTCTTCTCCATTCACCTGTCTGTTCATCTCTCTTTGGTCCAAAAATTTTCCTAAGGACTTTATTCTCAAATACTCGTAATCTCCTTTCCTCCCTTAAAGTAAGAGTCCATGTTTCGCACCCATATAATATAACTGGTAGAATAACAGTTTTATATATCTTCAGTTTAACGTTCTTTGAAAGGAGTTGGGACATCAAAAGTCTCTGCAATGCATAATAGCACGCATTTCCAGAATTGAGCCTATGTTTAATTTCTTTGTCCATCTCATTCTTATTTGTGATTATTGTTCCTAGGTATTTGGATTCAATCACTTCCTCAAAATTTCCCTCATTTGTCATTAACTGTCCATTTCCATTACCGTATATAAAGTATTTCTATCTCCGATTTAACAGAAGAATTAATTGTTCCACGAACCATCAAAACCAGACTATATATTCGACTTGGTAAAAGGAATTAGCTTATTTTACGCAGTTCCTGCGCGACTGAACTTATTTGTCTTTCTTTATAAAGGGTAAAAAATGAAATAACATTTGTTATTAATATTTCACATACATGTATTTTATAGAAAAACACTAAAGAAAAACATTGGTTTCACGTCCCCATCTACAGTATGAAAACCTGATCAACATTTCACCATATTTACAAAGAAATGCACAAATAAATTTCTGTATAAATATTAAACATAGAAGAATGAAGTTTTGAAGGAAAATGATATGTTAGTGAAACTTCAGCCTCCGGAGTTCATATTTGAAATATTGGACAATGTATCAACCTACTATTTTTTTTCATGCATTTTTATTCTAACAACCTTTTATTCAAAATTTGCAAAATAATTTCATTCCATTAACTTATTTTAACATCTCACCTTATAGGTGTACTTTTTACATGACACACACCGTCCGGGCATTAGAGTGGCACCACCTTTCGGAAGGAGGATTTTAAACTATGGATCGCGCACACATTTTTTTTTTTTTTGACCACGGAAGGACATGGAGGACTCCCCGAATTAGTGATCAGTTCAATGCCGGGGCCTCCTCCGAAACAAAAAAAATATGAAGGCGAATTCACACTCATAATAATAATAATAATAATAATAATAATAATAATAATAATAATAAATTATTATTATTATTTATAATAAATATGATCTTCTTGCTGATAAACTTTATTACACACAGTCAATAAAATCCCAAATCAGCAAATTAAAAAGTTAAGATCCAACGCGTTTCAATCATTATCAAGACTTATTATTAACTGAAGACAAACAGGCTAAAATAGTAAACTGAATATCAGTTAAAAATCTGATAATGATAGCGTCGCTATTGAAACGCGCTGGCTCTTTTAACTTTTTAATTGGTGATTTCAGATTCCATTAACTGTTTATTATTATTATTATTATTATTATTATTATTATTATTATTATTATTATTATTATTCAGCATCAAGGATTGGACTTTAAGACTGTACCGATCTCATTGGTTCTGTCGTTTGCTGGGTCTTCCTACATTTCTTCATCTTAGTGGTTCATACTGAAGAATTTGTTTGGGGAGTCTGTTGTTATCCATTCTTTTGATGTGGTCCATCCATTCGACTCTGCATTGTGCAATCCTGTCTGATATCTTGAATATATTTAGTTATATTCGTACATCTTCATTTCGTTTCCGATCTGCTATTGTAGGCATATAACCTGCCAAATTCCTCAAAAACCTTATATCTGAAGTTTCTATTCTTCGTTCCTGATTTTTGGTAAGACCAGTGTTCCGAACCACACAGTAGTTTTGAATCTTCACTGTTTTATGAAAATTTAAAAGTGATCCTTTCTACTTCATTATTATTATTGTTATTATTATTATTATTATTATTATTATTATTATTATTATTATTATTATTATTATTATTATTATTATTATTATTATTATTATTACTATATGAGTGATTAAGAAACTTATGAATAAAGAAAATTAATTTATAAGTTTTGTAAAAAAAAACAGACAATTACATCTGTATGGACATGTATAATGAATTGATTATTGTAGAGTTTTGGATTGAATCCCCATGGGATGAAGAGGTAGAGGTAGACCAAAAGCACCTGGCTGCAGGACATAATGAAAAGGGTTGTATGTGGGAAGATAGATTTGAAGGAAAATGATAAGACTGTAGAACATTGATCACAGGAAGATATGATAATACACTCTAAATCAGTTCATGCTGATTATCGGTAGATTATGCTCCTACATGCTTCTACATGCGTAGAAGGCCCAATACCAACCATCCGGCTGCTGGCCTCACATCCACAGGTGTCATTTACAAATATTGACGATCAATCTAGTCAGTATAGGTGTGACTTTGGTCAACATGTCGGGTCCCCGGCAGTTATCTGTTTTTCTCAATCTAGAGCCGGTACAAATTATAGCTTCCCAAATTCTTCATGAGTCATGACCCTGGGATGGCTCCGGAGCCATTCTGTACGAATTTTTGTAACTCGGCGCCAAGGCATGATGCCTTATACCGCTCTGCTACGATGCGAGACGCTCTCGGTATATACCATTAAATTTGTGAATAATAAGGTCCATTAAAAATGTTGAACTAGCCCTTCATAACGCGTCTTGTTATAAGCAGATACAAGAAAAACACTAATAATTTAGGTAGTTTAGATAAGAGGTTCGATTTGCTAAGTTTGTTATTTTAGGCGCCAGGATAGTTTAGTTAATACCCAATTGTAGACTATGTCGGTATATTAGCGAATTCCAAAATAATGTAGTTATTAAAAAAAAAGTAAAGTGATCCCACAACAGACCCGGAGGCCCTTGGGGTAGTAGGAGGTTAAGGCTCCCACTTTTACTAGACAATCGGCACTTTGTCAGCCCTGCGTAACAGCCGCCTTTACCCCCAGAACAAGCGTCTGGTACTCATTTCCGTTAGAGGCTGAGTCGACCCCAGGGCCATAGTGCCGCCAGTGGGTTTGGGTCAGTTGAAAAATCCTGACCCCAACGGGACTTGAACCCTCGACCCTCCGGCTTGTAGCTCAGTGCCTTAACCACTACGCTACTGCGTGTCCCATGTAGCTATTTAGGTTGTTCTTTAAATCTTCATCGATCCTACTTACTAGACACCGAAAATGACCATGAACAAAAATATATCGCTCTAATAACAGCAGACTGTTTTTTTGTTACCAAACTCGGTATATGATTTAATATAAAATCAAATGTTTTATACCTCTCTTCATAATTAATGATGTTATATCATTCGTCAAGATGGTACTGAAGATGGGATCGCAATGGTCTTGAAATCGCGATCTACATACAAGATTAATTATGCGGAGAGGTATGAAATATTTGATTTTATCTTAAATTAAACCTCATAGTGATTTATTCCTATAAAAGTTCAATAGTAATTAATGTGTGTAGAAAGAAGACGAAGTTTGTCAAAAGCAGTCTTTTAAAGTTTAGAAAGGAAAACATAGAGGAAAACAGAAAAATGTATACGCAGCAGAGAAAATAGTAGACTACAAAGAATTATTAAGAGAAACAAAATTAGAATGACAAAATAAGAAATCGGAAGAAATGAAAATCGCGACTGAAAGTGGGAATATTTCTGACACGTGGAAAGCGATAATAGGACTCAAAATAAAGATCATGCATCGGACAAGAATATCACCTGGTGAATGGAAAAACTACTTTTATAGGGTGTTCTGAGGGGATGAGTTAAGATATAATCAAGGAGATATAGTGGAGATCCTAAGAAAAGTAAGGTGGATTTCGTTAATCATAAGTAATGCCACGAGTGATTTCCAAATTATCGATAAATTCACGACTCATGAAGTGAGTCGTGAATTTATCTAGAGAATTTGGAAATCACGAGTGGCATTTGTTAGGACTATTTAACGAATAAAATTAAGCTCTTTACTAAAAAATAATTATTTGTATATAGTTACCGGTATTTTAAAATATTTATATAGTTAATATAAACGGCGATGTTTGAAAACAAATTAGAAATGTGAGGTTATGTATATTCACTGCAACTCGATCATATTATTTATTGCCAAATAGGATCGCAATATTGTAAGAATGCACTCTAGTGGAGAAATAATGAAACCCATCAAACTATTATAATCAACATTATAGGTTAATCATTTATAATTTGAATAAAAAACTCAGTAAAATCACTGAATCTATTCATTATTTGCTATATTCAATGCATTTGTTGGATAAAAATAATGGTCTAACCTGTTCAGAATATTAAAAAAGAGGAGCATTATTTATCACAAAAGCAGAAGCTGATAAAAATAAATCGATAACGAGCGAGGTGAAACACGACTGTCATTGGTGTAAAACAGAATTCATTGAAACGTGATTGGTCATTGACTACCATTTGCGACATGAGTTAAATAGTCAATAAAATCAGATCATTAGGAGTGGTGGTTAACAGAAACAAATCTAAAAACCGCTCTAGTGGCTGCAATTTCTTGTTTTTCGCAACGAAACATGTATGCCATTGCAATAAAACGAGATGGGTATTCTCCAAAAAATAAGCTAAATCTGACCATTAAGAGTGAAACATTACATGTAAGCTGAAATTAAAAAATCGTATGCATTTTATTAACAAAATAAAGTTATATTCCGTAAACCATCAAAATCGTGCCCTAAATTGTATTTACTGAGGAATTCGCTTAGTTTACGCAGTTCCTGCATCACGGATTATTTTTATGTTGATATTTCCTACTTGCTGTTACCGTTGGCATTTCGACATCAAAACATATTTCTGAAGTTTTGGTCTTGTATTTTTTATTTAACGACGCTTGTTAACGACTTAAGTCATAAGCATTAGGATTAACATATGTACGTGAACGTCATATTTTGCTGAGGTATCTATCATTTTATGTTTGAAATTGGTACCCGCGGATGTACTTCTCCTCAGATGGAAGTCGTACAATAGTTATTTAGATCACTAGTTACTAAATCTAATTTTGTAACGTATTGTTTACAATATTTTATCTACGTTCAGAGCATTTTATGTTCTACATTTAGTATATTTCATGACATTTATTTATTGCGGCAACAATATATTTAGAGAAAGAGTAATGTGGGCTTTTGAAAGTAAAGTAATTCACTACAGGCCTCAGGAGGCTCTTGAGGTAGTGGGAGGTTAAGGCTCCCACTTTTGTTGACAATCGGCACTTGATGTCAGCCGTGTTGCCAGCCCTGCGTGACGGCAGCCTTTACCCCAGTACAAGCGTCTGGTACTCATTTTCGCTAGAAGCTGAGTTGACTCCAGGGCCATAGTGCCGCCAGAGGGTTTGGGTCAGTTTAAAAATCCTTACCTCACCGGGACTCGAACCCTCGACCTTCCAGCTTGTAGCACAGTGCCTTAACCACTACACTACGGCAAGAAATAAAAAATAGACGATAAATAAACAGACATCGTTGTTAATTCTGCAATTTTAGGTGCTAGTTTCACTTGCGAATTTAAAGTAAAAATAAGCTGAGAAGATGATTTTCACGGTTCGTGAGGAAACATTTTAAAAGCAGTCCAAGATATAGCTATTAATATACTTCCAGAAAAGCCAAGGAAAGTTGATTTATGTAGGTATTCGAAATCATCATTAAAGTGTATTTTACGTTTTTTTGAACCTGTATTTTATGTTTTGATAACGTGTTTTGTTAGAATTTTTTTCCCCAAATGACCCATGTTGTCTTTCGACATTCCTGGTTTCTCTCCTGGCATGGCGTACTTGTAACCCACTTCTGAGGTTGGGGCGCCTGGAAGGCAGGGTTACGTTGCCCCCGATGATATGATGGGTGATGATGATAATGGTGCACCAGGAGAGTCCCTAATCCTAAGCTTAACCTAAGATGAATATGAATGATGATGATTGTGATGGCCATATGATTTCGGGAACCGTTTGGGTCTTAAAGTTTTCCAGACATTTGCCTTACAGGTGAGGAAAAACCCCGATAAAAACCTCACCCAGAAAAACTGTTCTGAACCGGGATCGAACTCGGGCCCGCTGCGTGACAAGGCAGCACGCTACCCCGAGACCACAGCGGTGGACTCTTCTTCCCTATACTAACTTTTCCCACCGGCATCTAACAAAATTATGTGAGTGAACATCCATTTCTTAAAATATGTTTTGGAATTATTTGCGATTTAATTTCATACTTCACAGATATGCCCTATCATCTGGCAGCAATTTTATAAGTTACTGCGAATGGCCACTATGATTCTGTAGAATTTAGAAAGAGTCATTGATAGATAGATGTGACAATTTGCTTAATTTAACATTTGTAAAAAAATGATCAATTCTGAGTCCGTACATATCTTCACATGAACCATTAGTTCCTAAACATATTGATAGTTATCACATGTTTCCAACATATCTAATTATATATATATATATATATATATATGTCGTAGTAAAATGTTGAGTGGGGTTATCGGTGATTAAATGCAGCAATAACCTGCTGAAGTTTATTGAAATTTTCACTAGAAGCAATTTAGCGTGCATGTTTACCAGATATTTATAATTCCATTAAACGCAGTGAGAAAAAATTAATTACATACCTATAATTTAACGCCTACAACTGCGAAACATCCCAGATGAATGGAGAAATTCAGCGTTGAAGACATTATACAAGGGAAAGGGTGAAACAGACGACCCCAACTCATATAGAGGGATCGCGCTGGAAAATGACAGCTTCAAAATATTGACCAAAATCTTAACTAAGACTCTAACAAATGAAGTCAACTCAAAGATACCAGATGAACAATTCAGTTTCCGAACAGGTAGAGGAAACGTAGCCTACATTCCGTAGAGAATCTGCTGTAAGACATCGATGAAGCACTAGGAGTAAACAAAGGGAAATTCTACACGGTATTTGTCAACTTCACCAAGGCTTTTGACCTAATAGATAGGCACATACTGACAAACAAACTCCAATTCATGACAAATGAAAATGCCCTATCTGGAATTACAAAAACGTCCTGGTGTATAACATCATAAATATAGACGATACAAAAAGCAAATCAAAAGAAATAATCCAGACCAATGGCGTATTATAAGGAGATCCCATCAGCCCCATACTCTTCAACATCGCAATGGCAGACGTCATAATGGCAAAAACACAACAGTCAACATCAACCATAACCTATATATATGCAGATGACATGGTCTTAGGATCCCCAAATAAAAAGGAACTTCAAAACGCTTTCAATGCATTAACAAACTGGGCAGAAGAAAATGGACTCAAAATAAACAAAACCAAAACTCTACAAATGGTCTTCAGGAAAGGTGGACGAATAGCAGCATGACAACCTACAATATGAGGAAGGTAGAGTCGAAATTGTAAACTCTTTCAAATACCTTGGAGTTACTCTGCAAACAACACTAACTTTCAGACTCTACATAAAAGAGAGTATAGTGGCCGCCACGAAAGCAATAAATGACATACAGAACATCCAGAAATTATTACTAAAAACAACGATGTGCCTACTTAGAGTCAAAATCTTACCAGTAATAACATACGGACTCCACCATATCTGGGAAAAACTATCAATTATTGATCTTTATATTACAGAAGGAATCAAAGCGAAATTTCTAAAGATCATAATGGGCATCTCAAAATACACATGTTCGCGCCTGACTTACGAACTAGCAAGAGAGACTTTTCTCATAGAAGATCTGAGGACAGCACTAACATTACCATTCACAGATAATACAAAAGGCATATTCTAGAGAAGCGAAAGAAGAGGGAAGAAATCCCATCGAACTTCTACGGCACCGATGCCATGATAGACCGGATCTGGACAAATGCCAATCAGAAACTGAGACATGTGGTGATCAAGCTAGCGATACATGGCTACCATCACAAAATATACAGAAACATGTCCTACCATAACGCCAACGACCATTGCATATGCTCACTAAGCGGAGAGCACTTAAAAATACATCAACATTTGCAGAAACAATAACAAATAGCTTTGTGACTATAGCAAAAACTAAAGAATTGAACTCCTATGCGCTTTCCAGTCATTATCATTATTATTTAATTTCTCAGTTCCAGGCAGAAACCACGCGCATGCGCCAACAAACGCAATGCGTTTTACACTATGAAATCATGTGATGTAGCCAACATATACACACCATTTAAAAAACTAAGCTAACCTCACGCAATTTAATTACTCTAATCTGTGAAAGACCTACCTAAAAGCTAACGTAACACAATTTAAGCACCTGCGAAAGAATGAAATGCCCATAAATAAATAGTAAGTTCTCAAATTCTGAAGTACATACTTTATGTTGGCTGCACTGGAAAATGTGTTAAAATCAATATGGCTGCCTCGTCTTCATGTTATGTATGTAGTTAAATATCATTGAAAAATATATTGAAATAATCGTTAGATGAAATGTAAAATTTATTGTAAATGGTGGGAAATAATTTGAAAATAAAACTGTTGGCACATGAGCATGGTGTCTGCCTGGGACTTAGAAGAATTTCTCATTGCGCTTAATGGAAACTTCAGCCGAATGGCAATTTCATGTGCATATTTTTCTGAATGTGCAATTGGTATTACCAACCTTCGCAATAAATTCCCGAACATACTTTTAAACATTGAAGTACACTAATACAATTTATAATCTAACAAAGTAAATAATTTGTTAGAATATAAAGTATAGGTTCTGTTGCTTACTAACTACAACCTAAAGCGTCACTGATTGTTGTAATAGTAGATACATTATTTTTAACGCCCTCAAAAGTTCATCATTCCATGAATCTCGGAACCATAGGTGAGTGTGGCAACCACGAGTCCAGCGGGATAACAATTGGAGTTTTCTTATTTTACATTCATTTGACGTTTATTTCCATACCATTATTGAGGTGTATTATTAATGAGAAGGGAGGCAACTCATTACCTCATTGTATTCTATTTTGTTAGATTTTGGGTATCTCGATCCCCGGTCGGGACAAGTTTCCTGGGTGAGGTTTTTGTTTCGGGGTTTTCCTCACCTTTAAGACAGATATCAGTAAACTTTAAGGCCGAAAGGATCCCCGAACGTCATCTGACCATCATTATCATATTCACCTCATTAGATTAATTTTAAGATTAATGCATCCCGCAGCGTATCATTCATCACCCATCATACCATTGGGGCAGCGTAATCCCGTCTTCCAGGCGCCTCAACCTCGAAGTAGGTTACAATACGCCAATACCACGAAATATTACCAGAAATGTCGAAATGACAAACTGGTGGCATTAATTAAAGTAAATAAATTTTAGGAGATTGGCTACATAATCTTGAAATGGATACAGGAAGATGTCAAAATTATTGTAAAACCTGACAGTTAATACAATATACATTTTATTAACACACCCCGAAAACTTAAGTTAATTTACTTTTTATACAATATAGTTTATGGTAGAATTAGTTATTAACTAATTCTTATAGCCAAGTCCCAGTTCAAGAACTCTTGAAGACTACTAAGGAAAATATAGTAAAAACGGACTGTTTAATGTTAGTTATTCAAATAATATTAATGTGATCACTTGATCCACTTTCTTCAAAATAATAAATAACATTAAGGAACCAACAGTCTAATATATAAAAATGAATGTTTGTTTGTTTGTTTGTTTGTACAATGGTTTCTAATCATTTCCGGTATAAATATCGTTAATGTTGATCTCCCACCTCATTCTTGCCAACTGGGCGCTTTCCGTCCGATTTCCCTAAGTATTTCCATGCCCCTCTTTCATAACCGGTTTGTGTAACATCTCCTCACTCTAGCAATTTGTTCTCATTACATCCAGTTTCCTACAAAGACCGCGTTGCTCAATATTATGTTGTCTCCTAAACTCATCTTTCTGTTCGACTCTCTTTGGTCCAAAAATGTTCCTAAGAACTTTACTCTTAAATGCTTGAAATATTTTCTCATTCTTTAAATGAAGAATCCATATTTCTCTTCTACATAGACCTAATGTAACTTAGTTGAATGTTTGGAAATGCTTCACAACATGTAACGCGAAAACAATTTCCAAGCTCCAATCATACACCATGCGCATGCGCCAACAAACGCGAAGCGATTTATACTATGGAATCAAGGTTTATAGTCAATATATACACAATCTTTAACGAACCTAAAAACTAACCTGACGCAATTTAAGTACTCTAACCTGTGAAAGACCAATCTAAAGGCTAACATAATGCAATTTAAGCACTCTAATCTGTGGAAGAATGCAAGGCTAAAAACTTAATATTAAGTCCTGAAATTCTGAAGTATATGTGTACAGTTAATTAGTACACTGGAACACGTATTTGTTGTTGCGTAGAATATTAGTTAAAATCAATATGGCTGCCACATCTTGATGCTACGTATGTAGTTAAATATCATAGAAAAATATATTGAAATACTTGTTAGAAAACTTGTAAAAATCACTGTAAATGGTGGGAAATCATTTGAAAAATGAAACCCTAAGAATACAAATTGACAGGAATTAAAAAAGTCGTTTCACAGGTTGTAATGTTTTATGAGAGAAGTTGGAATGGCAGTGTTCCTTCTACCGGTAATTTCCTCATCGTCACGCGTAAACATACTTCCTAAATATTTGTATTTTTTCACGCATTTAATTTTAGTTAAATAACAATGTATAAATTACACTACAATGACATTCAATCAAACTATGGTTACTAGTTTCTAAAGATTAATGCGATTAGTAATGTGTTTTCTTTTAGAGATATTTAAACTGTTATTTGGTGGTGGTCCCATCGACATCAACAACCAGCATCCTTATAATATAATGGGAACTCTAACTGGCCCCCTTATAGCCAACTGTCTAGCGCCGTACCCAATGCCGCACCGTCTTCTCACAAGACGGAATGTGCGGCATCGGGTGTTTACGCTCAACGACATACGTCGGCTTGATATAGAAGCTCAGCACGCTGTTAATCCACGCTTCATCGGTGGCGGCGATGGTTTCTTTATCATTGAATTCCTGAACATATTTTTTAATAACTGATATACGAACTTCATGATATAACAGGAAAATACGAGGCGTGCTTTTAAAGTAAATTCCGAAAGGATGTAGTAATTGAACGGGAAGATATTAACCAACTATTTTTATTGCATTGTATTCCCCACACTTCAATTACTTTTCTCCACCATTATTGAGGAATTTATCGAGTCGGGGCACAAGTTTTTCTATCCCTCATTGTAGAATCCGCCCGCCTGCGTTGCGAACCACTCCTGCACTGCTCTATTCAATTCATCGTCACCATAAAAATGTTAGTCACCGAGGGACGACTTGAGGTGCAGGAAAAGATGAAAGTCACTCTGAGCCAAATCCGGGCTGTAGAGGGATGGTCAATATTTTCCGAGCCAACTTTCGTTATGAGATTTTGGGTGCTACGAGCTGTGTGCGGCCGAGCGTTGTCATGATGCAACACAACTCCGTCGGTCAACATTCCACGCCTCCTGTTCTGAATTGCGCGACTGAGCTTCTTCAAGATCTGACAATAAGCTTCTCTATTAATGGTTTAATCCGAGGTAAGGATTCTATGAGAAAGACTAATTTTTGTCCCAAAAAACAGTGCACATGATCTTGCGTGTTGACATGGTTTGTTTTAATTTATTTTTCTTTGGCGATGAAGTGTACCTCCATTCCATGGACTGCAGCTTCGATTCAGATGTCATGTGAGACACTCAAATTTCGTCGCCTGTCACGGTATGATCAAGAAATTCACCGCCTTGCTCACTGTAACGTGTGAGAGAGCTCAATGCACTGGAAGCTCGTTTGGTTTTGTGTTCCTCGGTGAGCATCTTGGGTACTCATCGTGAGCACAATTTTCGATATCGTAATCGATCTGTCACAATTTTTTAGAGAACACTCCGTGACAGTTGTGGAAAATTCAAGGAAAGCGAACAAATTTTGAACCTCCTGTCCTCACGAATCTTTTCATCGACAGCACGCACCAAATTGTCATTGATCAAAGATGGTCGACCGGTACGCTGTTCATCATGCAGAGAGAAGCGGCCCTCGTTGAACTTCCTAACCGATCTCCTGACTATTCTATGATTGTCATCTTCACCATACACCTCACAAAGTTGATGAATGTCAGCTGGTTTGGTGTTTCTTGCATTCAAGAAATGGATAACAGGCCGTATCTCACAGTCGGCGACAAATGGACCAACTACTACCAAAAACACCAGCTCGACATGGGCAGCGAAGCTCCTTCATCTTCAAAAATCTGGCCACCTGCACTCATGCCTTCTTACGGCACGACACCGTGCGCGGTCCACTTCAACTGCCATACTCTGTCCCTCACCAGGTTTTTAAGCGGGACGAGGAATCTTTCACGTTGCAGACCAGGCGCGGCCCTGTCCGCGTAAATATTTACCGAGTAAACCAGCATTCTCACTCGGAGATGGAAGAGCTGAACAGCTGACGGACTCTCGCCTCAGAACAACGAACGGCGAACAACGGACGACAGGGCTCAACAAGCAACGACCACGCGTTCAGAGCGCAAGATGAACTTTCCGGATTTGTTAGAGCCGTGAACATCTCTTCTCCCAAGGGGGCTGGTGTGGCGACATCATGAGACATTCTCCCGTCACAACCGACCGTCGACAGATGACAACACTCCAGGCCAACCAGCAGACAGCTCGCGCGCTACTAGATCCTCGTGTGTCAGTAGCTCAACGGATTCCATGGCAGGCGGTTATTGTATGGCATTGTTACTGAGTAGAAATACATTTATATAGTGAATAGTGTCTTATTCTTGCACCCTGCGACACAACATCCTACAGGTACAATATTTTAAAGAACTTATAAATAGACAAAGTTTATGTACGTGAGATGAAAAAATTGGAATTTTATGGATCAGAAATTAATAAACACAGACCCACAAGATACATGGTATATTATATCATTAAAAGACTCGAGAGGAATAGATCTCATGGCACGATCGAATTATTGATACCTGGTGGAAGAAAACTCTGGCATAGGACATATAGATTGATTATTGAAATGAAACCAGAGGGTTAGCAAACACCGATCATATGTACAATACGTAAGAAAGTTGACAGATTAATATGTGGAAATGATGGAGGAATATCCCTAACAATGTTACGTACAAAATATTTACGAGCATAATTGCAAATTATTTGGTAAATACTCAGAAGAAATTTTGGGAGACTCTCAGTGTGGCTTTAAGGAAACATGATCCACCAGATACCTTCTCTTCCAAATGGAGAAGACTTATGAATGTAATGTAGTAATACATCCGTTTTTATAAACTTTAATCAAACTTATGACAGTATGAACCGAAATGAATTATTTAATGTCATGGCGGAATTTGGAATCCCTTCGAAACAGATAATATTAATTAAAATAACACCACTGTAAACTAGTATTTAATAATAATTACTGATTTTTACATAGTACTTCAGAAACAATTTATAATATTCGTATATAATAAAGATATACATTTCTCGTATATTATTGGCGACTAATCCTTCATATTTTTTTAAAGGATAGTTTGAAACTACAATGAACCAATAAGAAATCGACATGTATAGATACATGCGCATTAAAAGGAAATACACAAAGTGACAATATCAAGAAGAAAGGTGCATGTTTTTGACGATATGAATCATCCAGTTTATCTATAATAAAAATAAATATTAATTCTTTTACATTTTGTGTAGTGCAAATCAACTATATAACAATGACCTACATGGTTTTTAAGGGAAATTGGATTAATAAGAATAATTAAGAAAATAATAATAATAACAAGAAATAACCGTTATCTCAGTAAAAAAATTAATTTATTAAGTTGATGTTTCGATCTCCTTGTGTGAAATGATTTTCAAGACATGGTTGTTTATAATAAGTAATTACCATCACCAAGTCGAGTTTTTATACAAATTTAATTTAAACAATTAAATTTGGTTAAATTAAATTTGGTAGACTGTGCTGGACAGGAAATTTTAAACGAATTGGGAATGAAAAGGGGGCATGGGAGTTCATTGTAGGAAGATCAGAGGAAAGCTTCCAGTAGGTAGGCCAAAAATGATGTGGAAGAATAACATTGAGCACGATTTGAGGGAGGTGAATTATACAGGGAATAATTAGAGGATAGGGATGTATAGAGAGCTTATATCTGAGCGGCCGTGAATCTGTGTGTACGATAGTGTCTGTGAATTACTTAGTAGTGGAAGTCGAAGAAACAAATTGTCAACAATTGTTACATCTTTCTTTTTAAATTCTTTGAATTGATTTCAATTCGTGTGAACTGCGTGCGGAAACGCCATTGCAACTTACGGTCCGAATATGGAAGCTAACCCAAGAATGTAATACGTAGTTAGAAGGTGTAATCACTTTCCCCCTTTATAGAGTTACACAACGTCAAATTCACTTGTGAAACTGTCACACTATTCCACTTGTGAATTTCACAGATATCAGTAACAAACTATATAAGTTTATTTATACAACAGAAACACTAAAAAAATTTGAAAAATAAAGCTAGAAAAGACTCTATGATGAAATTATACAGGGTGTTCCAAAATGATGGACGGGGTTACATGTTATATATATATATATATATATATATATATATATATCCATCCATAGTAATTCTGCCCTAAGGCAGGTCCTTCACTGCAATCATAGCATTTTCATGTTATGCTTGCAGCTTTACTTGGGAATTGTGTAGGTGTGGTAGCTTCCCGTTGCTTTCCACACCGGTGAAGGATGATGATGATAATGATAATGGTAAGGATGATTGCCATATGATTTCGGGGACCGTTTGGGCCTTAAAGTTTTCCTTACATTTGTCTTACAGGTGAGGAACCAGACCTCGCAAATTGCAACACATAGAATTACTTCTGTACAGGAATCCCCATTTTCACAAATTTAACGCTGACGGCGTAATAATGACAAGAAACAGATAACTGCGTAGAGGATGTGAAACTTTCACAGTTTTTCTTTCATTATAGCAAACAATCACGTATCCAATTTCGTTTGTAAAGCTATACCTACTACTTAAAATCCCGTACATCATTTTGAAACACGGTGTACAAGACAATGGCAGTTCCTATTATTACTTATGGATCCGTAACATGGACAGTGACAACCCAATAATCTGCCAGAATATAAGCTGCTAAAATGAAATTCTTTAAACCAATAGTAGGATATCAAAGAACAGACATAAGAAACGCAACACGGAAATAAGACAACAACTAAAAGTAGAGGAATTAAACATAACAATAGTGAAATACGAACAAACTGGGAAGAACACTTAGCAAGGATGACTGAGAATAAAATAACAAAAGCAGTATACAACTATTCACCACGAGGAAGAAGAAGTTTGGGAAGACCAAAAAAAGATGGAAACAGCAGCAATTCGGAGCCGGAACAGGCTAGTAAATAAGCCTAAACCGTGACGAAGAAGAAGAAGAAGAAGAAGAATTTCATTAATACTGAAGATAATTATTTTACTATGATTTGGTGTTTTTAGGGTAACTACTGGTATAGCTTAAATTGCCTTGTATTCGTATTTAAATTGGGGATAAAAATAAATAACTAGAAACGTCCGTCACACAGGAACTAATTACTCAGGAAATCCAAGTTAATGTCTGATTTCGCTGGTTTACGGAATATATATTTCTCAATTACTTTTGCTCATTTAAACGTGTTGGACTGCAGAGAAAACAAACGTCTTATAACCATAAGTTATTACTTTTTTATTTTATAATTATATTATAATTTGACACAAATTTAAATAATTTCCACTACTTAATGTTTCTATTACTTTCTTTAAAATATTAAATAAATTAAACTAATATATCTTATAGGATTCATTGACAATTTAAGAGTTAATTAAACTATATTTTATACCGACTATTTAACTCATGCCGCAATCACATTTCAATGAATTTTGATTTACAACCAATCACAGTCGTTTTTCACCTAGATTTTTATCAGTTTAATTTTATCATATTAAAATCAAGCTCCTCATTTTTTAACATTCTTAATAGGTCAGATCATTATTTTGTAGTGAATCACTCTCTAAGACACAGACTAGACTAGAATATGAGTTGGAAGAGTATGACCACCTTTGTGTACCCATACACGCCAAATGATCTCCGCCCGACGAGCCAAGCGAACACTCAGTTCGACCCGTGTGCCCACTCGGCAGCCAAGAGGAACTGACATGTAAGGCTTGTGGCCTGTCCCTTCCGGCTGTTTTAGAGACTTACTATGTCCTCTTCAGCCCATTGGTACATTTTTTCGTCGGTGTTTGAGCGATAATCCTGCTGCCAGTCGCAATTAGGTGACAAAGATCCAGTTGTCAGACATTAACAAGCCTTGAAACGCTGGACAGATTTGATGTTCGAAATTGATCTAAGTGGGGCACGCCGTAGCGTAGTGGTTAAGGCACTGGGCTACAAGCCGAAGGGTCGAGGGTTCAAGTCCCGTTGGGGTCAGGATTTTTAAACTGACCCAAACCCTCTGGCGGCACTATGGCCCTGGGGTCGACTCAGCCTCTAACAGAAATGAGTACCAGACGCTTGTTCTGGGGTAAAGGCGGCCGTCACGCAGGGCTGACAACCCGGCTGGCATCAAGTGTCGATTGTCAAGAAAAAGTGGGAGCCTTAACCTCCTACTACCCCAAAGGCCTCCTGAGGCCTGTTGAGGGATCACTTTACCTTTAATTGATCTAAGTTGAAAGTTAATGTTCTGCGTTGACAAGTGGAAAACCGCAGTCGCCGCGACCGCCGCCAATCCCCAAAGTTCTAAGACATACGGCTACCGATTGTATTTACAGAGTGTAACAGGACCTCACCACCATGCAGAGAGGATCATTTTTTGTGAAGGAACAAACACGTCGTTTACGAGTTATGCGCAGATGACGATGTTCGCTTGTAAAGGTCGGAATTGAATACAAACATTTGTACACATACAATTTTATTGAAGACATGTTTATACAATAAGTGTTCAAGCAGTCTACCCTGTGCCTCTTTGATCGGCCAGTACGGTTGATCGTGACAGAATTCTTTTTGACGTCGTCAAAACACTTATTGTAAAAGCGTGTCTTTTTCAATAAAATTATACGTGTACAATTGTTTGTATTCAATTCCGATCCTTACGGGTGAATTCCTTTATCTGCGCATAACTCATGAACGACGTGTTTGCAACTATAACATGTCCCTTCACAAAAAATGATATTCTCTGCATGGCCTATCATCCCTATCATCTCGCCGGTGAGGTCCTGTTACACATGTACAGTGCACGAATATAAACATATATTGCTTGCGGAATATAATAGAAAAACATTCGTAGTAATTGATTGTACCACAATAAAAGGAAACCACTGTTGGCACTTTCTTAAACGTATTATTTCCCAGGAATTTACGTTCGAGAAAATATAATTTACATCATAGGACATCAGAAATTAATTAATAACCGATAATGTTGGTTATAAACAGTTTGATGTGTATCATTTTTTCTCCACTAGGGTGCATTCTTACAACATTGCGATTCTTTGGCAATAAATAATGTGATCTGGTTGCAGTGATGAACAAATGAAGCATAGCAAATGTTTCTCATTTGTTTTCAAACATCGCCCCAACGCTCGTATGAATATTTTAAAATAACTATATTTAGATAATGATTTGTGAATAAACAGCTTAATTTTATTCGTTAAATAGTCATAACAAATGCCACTCTTGGTTTCCAAATTCACTAGATACATTGGAAATCACTCGTTGCATTACTTATTATAAATTGCGACGAATTAAACGTGGGGGCTGCTAGAGCGATTTTCCAATTTCGAGTGTTAGGTAAATTCCCAGTTAAAATAGTCAGATTTTCCAGATTTTTGAAGAATATCTTTCTTGTTCAATTTAAATTGTATATACTTTGTTTCATCGCGAACATCGAAAATTGCGACCGCTAGGGCGATTTTTAAATGTTCGTTTCAGGTGAACTTCTGCACCTAATGGTTCTATTTTGGTGGTTACGTTGGTGGGTTATTTTTTTAAATTAATATAATTGCTATTTGCCAAGTTTGGTTCTGGTAAAACTGAATTGCGGCAGATAGAGCGTTAACGGACACATACACACACACACACACACAAACATACATCAATTTTCTTCTAGCAAATTCTGAAGGAATTAAGCAATGGAGGTTGTGTATAGGTTATAAAGGGTGTTTCAGAATAGTATTACAGACGTCTAAGAGTTATAGAGGGGACTTAGTAGATAAAGTTATGATAAGGGACCCATGTCCGGAAAATATAATTCCTATGTAAATTAAGTTTAAAGATCGAAACACAATGGGCTGACAACGTGTGCCTTGTGTTGACAGTCAGTTCTGCTGACAGCGTTCATGTCAGTTGGCAGTCAGTCATTGAGCAGTACAGGACGAGAGATTACAAGATGGTCGAATATACATTTGAAGAGTACACTGTGATGCTAATAATTTACGGTGAAGCTGGGCGTAATGGTCGAGCTGCACAATTAATTTACGAAGAACGCTTTCCGCATAGCCGTACTCCATAACATACCATTTTCGTCAAACTTCAATCACAACTGCGAGAAACAGGTGCTTTCCAGGCTAGGAAAGGCTGTCTATGATGCTCCATGGATGCGCCGCACTCTCAACTTTGCAAAGCACGTCCTACAGCACATAGAAGAGAACCAGTCGACGAGTACTCGAACCATTGACCATGCCTTGGATGTTCCCCACTCGAGTGTTTTGCATGAACATCAACTTCATCCATACCACCTTCAGGAAGTTCATGCATTGGGCCCTACAGATTTTGCGGCACGTGCCATCTCTGTGCATGGTTTCTACACCAGTGTGTCCACAATTCCGAATTTCCTCGCCGGATTCTTTTCACGGATCAGACTATCTTCACTAAGGAGGCTGTTTTTAACTGTCGAAACAGTCAGATTTGGAATGACGCAAATCCTGATGCCATACAGCCACGTGCATTTCAGGAACGATTCGGTTCCAATGTGGTTGGTTGGTATCTAATGTCGAGCACTTGATAATGAAATCATTCGCTCTCTTACATAACGGCTCCCAAATACTTGACCTTTCTGCAAGAAATATTGGCGGAGTTATTAGAAGATTTGCCACTGTCACTACGTCAGCACACGTGGTTCCAACATAATGGTGCACCCGCGCACTTTTCACTTGCCGTCCACGAACATCTCGTCCAAACATAGGTGGTTAGTTCGAGGTTGTCCTACTGCTTGGCCACCATGGCCATCAGATTTACTCCTCTCGACTTTTTCCTGTGGGGCCATATAAATAACTTTATTTGCGAGACACTGTCGAGTCGGAGGAAGATCTTGCACGAATTCTGGCGGCAGCAAAAATTATTGAGCATACACCAGGTCTTGTGGAATGTGTGTATGAAAACACGCGCAGGTACACCTTGTGCAACGAACAACAGGGTCGCTACGTGGAACCACGTTTGTAGTACAACCCCTAGAAGTCAATAATACTTATTCTGAAACACAAGACATACGATATCAGCCCAATTTGTTTCGATCTTCAAATCTATTTTGCATCGAAATGGTACGTTTCCGGACATAAAAACTTTGTCTACTAAGTCCCCTTTACAACCCATAGAAGTATGTAATTCTTATTCTAAAACACCCTATATATATATATATATATATATATATATATATATATATGTTTGTACTAATATGCTTGGTAGCGTAACCGGCAAAGCACTGGGGTATCAATATAGAGATCCGGGTTCAAATTCTGTCCAAACATTTATTTTTCTTATCATGTCATATTAAGCTTTCATTGCTCATTGTCAAAAGTTTAATTATACCATAGAAATAAAGAAGCATCACTGCTATAAAGTAAAAATATTATCTTTAACTTGCTTACTTGTTATAGGAGCTACTAGATGCAGTGGACACCGAGTTCCCGCTACCTCTCGTAATAGAGAATATAAATGTAAAGACAAATAAATATTTGTACTAGATTTGCTTGGTAGCGTAATTTGTAGCGCACTGGAGTATCAATCGAGAGGTCCGAGTTCAAATCCCGTCCAAGCATTTTTTCTTATCATGCCATACACATATACACATTAGAAAAACTAACTTAAAGAACCGAATGAGTAGTTTTCAAGATCAAAACCGGAGCTGTAAGAACTCTATGGGGAATTTTTTTTTGTTCTTCCTAACTCATGTCATATTTTTATTGAATTTTCTTTACCAGGACCAATTTAACCATAATCACCATTTCACATAGCTAGGGCTGATTAAAATGAAATCAGTAAACGTGTACAGAAAACAAACGCATAATATATATTGCAGCAATAAAAACACAGGAACTGGATTGAACCAAAAATACAAGGGAACTGTAAGCCATTCCTTTCTGAAACCTATCTTAAAATGTCTCCCAGTGAAGCGTTATGATGTACAATGACCGTGTCCAAAATAATCTGCCTTTTTAACGGCAAGGCACAGAAATGTAAGCCAGAATCCAGCAAGAGTGACCTACTTTACGGAACATGTACGAGTATAAGAGCGGAGTGGAATGAGGCAGGGCGCGGCGTGAACGACAGTTAGTGAGGAGTTATCAAATAAAGCAATGAAGGAGTTGTATGACTTCCCTTTAGCTTAAATAACAGATTTGGTGCTTGATTTTAGTGCCTTGCAATTATTAACTGCAGATTTTTTTGAAATAGCCTTGGTACAACATTGCTTCTCTGGAAGAAATTTCAAGATAGGTTTCTGCATGCAATGGTTGACACTTCTCTTTATATGTCTTCTTCGTCACGGTTTAGGCTTATTTACTAGCCTGTTACGGCTCCAAATTGCTGCTGTTTCCAACTTTTGGTCTTCCCAAGCTTCTTCCTCGTGTTGAATAGTTGTATGCTGCTTTTGGTATTCTATTCTGTTGTCCTTGCTAAGTGTTCTTTCCAGTTTGTTCTGTATTTCAATATAGTTGTGTTTAATTCCTCTACTTTTAGTTGCTGTCTTATTTCTGTTGTGTTTTTGTCTGTTTTTTTTTTATATCTTGCAATAGGTCTGAGGAATTTCATTTCAGCAGCTTGTAAGATGTATATCGATAATATATGTAGGGATAAAATAATAAAAGAAAACTGCATAAAATAAAATTTGATCCCATTGAGTCACAACCAACAATAATACCCTTCAGTCGCATCATTTAATTTTCTATTTCAGCAAACATCTTGGTTAAGAAAGAAACACTGTTTAGCAAAATTTTTTATTGATTTTTTGTCAGAAGTTCAAGAACATTTAACATTTATTAGCAAAGTTTTGTTAAAACTCAAGTCTGTTTCTTTTCAATATTCAGACGGCGTATTTTTCAGTCCCACGCTGCTACCTTGAAAATAGTTGTGTTTACCATTAAAGTGAAAACAGAAGTAACAAATGCGCATCTGATGTCAAACTGTGAAACCCAATATGGAAACTTATTATTAAGTTTCGATTCTGCCAGAAAACAATACCATTGATTATGCCCCGTTAGTGCTCATTTAAATAAACTGTATCGTAGATTAAGACTTGTCTCTTTTTTTTTCTCACCAAAACTTGACTAAGGCCTACAATCCGTGAGGTTCTGCACTCTGACTATTGTCTGACGGGCTGTTAGACGAGAAAAGGATCTATATACTAACACGTGAAGAGAAATCTTTATACCCCTTTTTAAGCAGATTGCGCGCACGGAGGAGTGTGATATTTGGCATAATTAAAATTCATATTTACAAGGAGTACAGAAAAATAAAAAGTATATATAATATGTGTTACAAATAAATTAAATTAAACAAAATGAAATACATTGTCTCTAAGCAATGTATGTGTTTACTCATTCATATAAATTCCTTAGAGACAATTTATTTAATTTTGTTTAATTTAATTTATTTGTAACACATATTATACATACATTTTTTCTGCACTCCTTCCCTTTTTCATGCTGAAAGTGCATTGTTGCAAAAATAAAATTGTGCAGGAGCAATGTGAATTGACTTCCTCTCACGTATTTATTATTAGTGGTTTAAAAAAGTGAGTACATTTTATTATTTAATTTAAATTAAACGTAAAGTACGTTTCAGTAATTTCATTACATTTTTTTTATGTTCAGATATTCGCACCTACTTCCATTATGCTTCGACAATGATCATTGGCGGGTCGGAGTGAGAGACAAAGAAGAAGGGATTTTATATATATATATATATATATATATTCCCGTACACATAATAATAGGCCAAATGCAAATTTAAATAGTATAAATATAGTATACGAATGTCAAAT
Organism: Diploptera punctata; assembly: GCA_030220185.1. Taxonomy (NCBI): domain Eukaryota; kingdom Metazoa; phylum Arthropoda; class Insecta; order Blattodea; family Blaberidae; genus Diploptera; species Diploptera punctata. The sequence goes on from JASPKZ010003842.1 coordinate 2,343,024, forward strand.
AACGCGTTATTGTATTTTAAATATGGCTTAGCGAAGCTATACCACATATTTCCTGTCGTTGGTATTTTTAAAATAAATCGAAAATTAATTAATGCATAATGATGTATTTGTGACTAACTTAAAAAATAATGAATTGTGGTCGAATTTTGACCGCTGGGCGACCACTAGTATAATTAAATAAATGAACATATCTTTGTGATAGCGTAATTTCAAAAGTTTGTGGTGGTATATAGGCCTAGTGTCTAACTTCAGTACCTAAGGAATAATGAATTATAAGCTTATTTATTGGTTTTATCAGTTTCCATTTGGCGGAAATAATAATAATAATAATAATAATAATAATAATTTTAATTATGTATTTTAAGATTTTCCCATATAACATACAGTATATAGATTAGATTAGATTTATTTAGCCTGGTGGAGTTAAGGCCATGTGGCCTTCTCTTCCACTCACCAGGACAAACATATATTACATCAGAATATAACAATCTTAATTAACTCTAATATTAAACACTAAGTAAAAATTTGATCAAAAGATAATATCTAATATACGTATTACGATCTATAATAAAGTAAAGTGATCCCACAACAGGCCCGGAGGCCCTTGGGGTAGTAGGAGGTTAAGGCTCCCACTTTTTCTAGACAATCAGCACTTTATGTCAGCCGGGTTGTCAGCCCTGCGTGACGGTCGCCTTTACCCCCAGAACAAGCGTCTGGTACTCATTTCCGTTAGAGGCTGAGTCGACCCCAGGGCCATGGTGCCGCCAGAGGGTTTGGGTCAGTTTAAAAATCCTGACCCCAACGGGACTTGAACCCTCGATCCTCCGGCTTGTAGCTCAGTGCCTTAACCACTACGCTACGGCGTGCCCCACGATCTATAATACAACCAGTTAATATTAGTTAAAATTAAGACTAAAACTAATAATAAAATGTATACTAATAATAAATGTATACAAGCAAGGCACAGTGTACTAGATAATACATTTTATTTGTTTCAAGTGTTAGAGAGCGGACTACATTTAAAGGTAAACAGTTATTCGACCAATGAAAATGCAGTCTATACGTCTGGTTTGTTTACATTACAATTGGAACATAGCTCGGAATAGGCATAGGAATCTGACGAAAACGAAAGTGACTAAAACATGGAATCGGCAAAACTATTTTAATAGATTCAATAAATAGGCATTTCATTAATTTCAGTAATTATTATGAGTTAGATTATATTGACTAGTATTTTTAAACACTCCTAATGTGTTAATTTCCTACAAATAGTAATTTAGAAGAACAGTTTAATTTCATTGTTTAATTCTTACACGCACGCGCAAGTAGGAGTTAGAATAGCGTTGGGATTTTTGTTATTTTAACATGGAACGCTTGCTGTAAGGACTGGGTAAGAAACAATTTGAAAAGCGGAAACAAATTATTTTGAATGTTTTCGAACAGTTTGGACAAAAATCTCCTACATTAGCCATTGAGGATGTCGTGAAAATAACAGTAAAATTTACAGGCGAATCAGCATGGAGCTTAAATCCTGCTCGTAAGAAAATTGCAAAAGAAGAATATCTATCAACATTATGGAAAAAAGCGTAAACGTCTGATTAGGTAGGCCCATAGCATATATATATATATATATATATATATATATATATATATATATATATATATATATGTTTTCATAAATAAATAAGAAATAAATGTTCCTAATTATTGGTAGCATCTTGCCTTGTATTCAGTCTTATTTCCCGTCAAATTCGATGTTGCCTAAGAACAGTATTTCTATTAACGACAGTTCCATACACAATTCAGTCGTATGGCGGATAAAAGTAGCACCGGATTCCCATCAGACGGAGTCAGCGGAGCAATACCTTATGCAGTTTGTTTACAGTAAAATTGGAATCCATCTCGGTTACAGTATAGGTTTGCATATTTAAACTGCCAGATCATGAATTTGCAGGAAAGTAAAGTTCTTGAATGTGATTTCTTTCTGAAAGGAACTAAAGCTGTTCATCCCGTATTGTGTATCTACAGTAATAAATAAGTGATATTTGAGCAAAATTTGTAAATGCTTTCATGTCCAGCTTTGAAATGCGTCTTTTATGACGTAAAATGTTTAACACCATTAAAAAATAAATAATGTCCACCGCTGTAGCCAAGAATTAACGTCGTTGTATTAGATGCAGGTGGGCCTCGGTTCTATCCCAGTCTGGATAAGTTAGTTAGATGAGGTTTTTTCGAGATTTTTCCTCATCTGTAAGACAAATGCCAGAAAATGTTAAGAACCAAATTGTTCAAGAACACCATCTGGTGATCATAAACCTCCAGTTAATATTTACAATATTTGATATGAATATATTATTGTCTTAAATGTTCGTGTTGTCTCGGAGATGGTCCTGGCATTGAGTTGATCACTCATCAGGGAGGCCTTCCATGTACTTACGGGTCAAACAATTGTATGTGATGCAGAGTTTAAAATTCTTCTCCGACAGGTCATATCCTAGGTGGCTTGGTACTGTAAGAGTACTTGCAAGGAGAGAGGGGTTAAAGCTAAGAAAATTAAAAAAAATGCAGTTCGTTAAATAATGTTTCCAATTAATAATTCCAATTGACACCAGCCTCATGGGCTAGTGGTCAGAGCTTCTGACTACAGTTCATGGGGTCACCGGTTCGATTCCTGGTCAGATGACATGAAGTTTTCCTGAAAGAGAATTATTCCTATGGCCATCCATGGTCTGGATTTAGGTTAAGTTCAGGTTTAAGAACTCTCCTGGTGCTTCATTATCATTCATCATTTATCATGTCATCGGGGTAACATAATTCCGCCTTCCGAGCGACCCAACTTAAGAAGTACAATTCCGCCAATGTCAGAAGAGAACACCAGAAATATCATAGAGACAACCTAGAGGCATTTATAAAAAATAATTCAAATTTAAAATAATTCATATTGAACTGGGTATACTAATCACTGGGGGCACGCCGTAGCGTAGTGGTTAAGGCACTGAGCTACAAGCCGAAGGGTCGAGGGTTGAAGTCCCGTTGGGGTCAGGAATTTTAAACTGACCCAAACCCTCTGGCGGCACTATGGCCCTGGGGTCGACTCAGCCTCTAACGGAAATGAGTACCAGACGCTTGTTCTGGGGGTAAAGGCGGACAACCAGGCTGACATAAATGCCGATTGTCTAGAAAAAGTGGAAGCCCTAACCTCCTACTACCCCAAGGGCCTCCTGGTCTGTTGTGGGACCACTTTACTTTTTTTTTATACTAATCACTTTCTATAGTTTCATTTGATATTATTATTGTCATTATTATTATTGTTGTTGTTATTATTATTATTATTATTATTATTATTATTATTATTATTATTATTTATTCATTACAGTGTGCTTACCCACTGTACAAAAATGCAGTAGGGTTTGCCATATAACAGAGTGTAAATAAATTATTATTTGTGGTAGATTATATCGTCGAACGCTCTTCTTCTTCTTCTTCTTCTTCTTCTACGTCATGGAATTAGTCCATAAACCTATTTCTATCAAGACACCGTATCACTCTATCTAGTTATGGAGCGCCCAGTATTTCTTATTCCTTTAGGTTAATCCATCCATCCATAGTAATTCTGCCCGAAGGCAGGTTCTTCACTGCAATCATAGCATTTTAATGCTATGCTTGCAGCTTTACTAGAGAATTGTGTAGGTGTGGTAGCTTCCCGTTGCTTTCCACACCGGTGAAGGATGATAATGATAATGGTAAGGATGATAATGATAAGGAGAATGGCCATATGATTTCGGGGACCGTTTGGGCCTTAAAGTTTTCCTGACATTTGTCTTACAGGTGAGGGAAAACCCCGATAAAAACGTCACCCAGAAGAACTGCCCCGACCGGGGATCGAACCCGGGCCCGCTGCGTGACAAGGCAGAACGCTACCTCGAGACCACAGCTGTGGACTTTAGGTTAATAGTGAAGCAAAATTTGTGGGAGTCTATTGGTTAAATTCTTTCTATACGTTAGAACCAGTTAGATCTTGAATTTTGAATTTTATCTATTACACTGTAGACGTTTAATTCGGTTCTTTTTTCATTATACGTATTTCTTATCTAACAATGTATAGCCTGCTACTGAATGTAAGAATTTCATTTCATTTTATTTATTTTCCTTTTTATCTGATTTATTAAGAGTCCAATTTTTACAAGCATGTGTTAACATAGGTATTGTCATACTTTTATAGAAATTTAATTGTACAATTTTCAATTATTTATTTTTTAGAGTTCTTCTAATTGTTCCGCACATATTATAAAGCTTAATTTTAAGTTTATCATTATTTTGGCAGTAAGATGATACGTTAAATCCTAAGTAGTTAGAATTGTTTACTTGGTCTATAATGTTTTTATTGACTTTTAACTCATGCCCCAAATGGGAGTCAATGACCAATCACGTTTCAATGATTTCTGTTTTACAAACAATCAGAGTCGTGTTTCGCGAAATATTTATCAGTGTTATATTTGCCATATTAAAGAAAGCTCCTCCTTTTTAATATTCTGAACAGGTCTGACCATTATTTTGCAGTGACTGAGCCTATAAGAAATACGGCTACCAGATTGTATATATAGTGCATAGATGTCAACACATAGCGCTTGCAGGAGTTAATATAAAAACATCTGTAGCAATTTATTATACCACCAAAAAAAGAAACCACTGTTTGCACTTTCCTAAATGTATTTTACCCAGGTAATAATCCAGAAAAATATAATTGTCATATTTACATCATACGACATCAGAAATGAATTAATATACAGTTTGATGTTTCATTTTTTCTCCACTAGAGAGTATTCTTACAATATTGCGTTCCATTGGCAATAAATAGTATGATCTGCTTGCAGTGATAAACAAAAGAAACAGATGAAGCGTACCTATCGTTTCTCATTTGTTTTCAAACATCGCCGTTTACATTAAATATATAAATATTTTAAAATAACTATAGTTAAATAATGATTTGTGAGTAAGCAGCTTAATTTTATTCGTTAAATAGTCCTAACAATTGCCACTCTTGATTTCCAAATTTCTAGATAAATTGGAAATCACTCGTGGCATTGTTTATGATCATTATTTTGCATCTTCTGTGGTTTAATTTTTCGAAAGCCATCACTTTAGTTTTTTTCGATTTGCTCATATTGTATTTACTTATTACTCAATTTAATTTATGGGTAAAGCTCTTCTATGTTTGGTTATTTTGACTATTTAATTCATGCCCCAAATGGAAGTCAGTGACCAATCACATTTCAATGAATTTTGATTTACAACCAATTACAGTCGTTTTTCACCTCGATTTTATCAATTTAATTTTATCACTTTAAAATCAAGCTCCTCCTTTTTAACATTCTCAACAGGCCAGACCATTATTTTGCAGTGACTGACTCTAGGAAATACGTTGAATATAACAATTTATATATTGAGATGTAAGAATTCTAGAATGCATGTGGCTACCAGATTGTATATATAGTGCACGAATGAAACACGATAGTGCTTGCGGGAGATAATAGAAAAAACATTTGTAGTAATCGATTATACGACAGAAAAAAGAAACCACTGTTTTCACTTTCTTAAAAGTATTATTTCCCAGTAATTTACGTTCCAGAAAATTATAATTGACATATTTACATCATAGGACATTAGAAATTAATTAATTACTTATAATATTGGTTCATTGTTTCTCCACTAGGGTGCATTCTTACAATATTGCGACCCATTGGCAATAAATAATATGGCCTGGTTGCAGTGATGAACTAGTGAAACATAACAAACGTATCTATTTTTTTTCAAACATCGTCGTTTATATATATATATATATATATATATATATATATTTATTTATTTATTTATTTATTTTAAAATAACTATATTTAACAATGATTTGTGAGTAAACAGCTTAATTTTATTCGTTAAATAGTCCTAACAAATACCATAAATTATCGATAATTTGGAAATCACTCGTGGCATTACTTATGATAAAACGTAAAGTACATAATCTTTGATTGAGACAGCTGTATGATCGATATGCATGAAGTGACCATGTATTGTAATAAAAGGAAATTAATAAAGAGTAGTTGCTACATATTTGTTAGGGTGAAGGTGTAATTATACAATGAGGTTATAAAAATGCAGCTGTAGAAGTTGTCTCACCTTAACCTCTATAAGGATAATCTGTGTGTGTCCTAAATGTGAGATTTATAGTCAGAGATGTGGTCCAGCAATAGCTGTACTTTATAAGGCGAGAACGGCCTTTATCGAATTAATAGTTAATTAATCACAAATTCCTTATGCTTAGTTAGCATTCCAAAATCGGGTCCTTTGCATTACAAAATATTTTAAAGGAATGTTACAAGCAGTAGTAGCAATTCTATTTAACATGTCAGGCCATTATTGTTGCGAATCAAAATCAGATGCAATAAAGATACATAAATATTTATCGAAGATCTTTTCAGGTTTGGGATGCTTTCACTTGAGATGCTGGAATCCACGACTTTATTTCCTTTCCGGAAGAAATCATATCAGTATTTCTAAGCTCTGAAAAATGTTAACTCATCCCATCCGAATTAGTTAAATTATTTACACATAACTAACTCACTGGCTCTATCGAATCCTTAGGTTCATGGACGCACGGACATAAGCTCTCCATACATCCCTACCCTGAGCTAATGTTTTCCAATCATCCCCTGTATAATCTACTTCCCTCAAATCATGGATAATGTTATTCTCATACCTCATTTCGGTTTATTAACTGGACGTCTTCCTTCTGGTTATCCTACAAGAAGCTTCCTTGCATCTCTTTCACTCCCCATTCGCGCCACATGTCCTGTCCATCGCAGTCTACGAGACTTAACTGTTGTTATTATATCTGGCTTCCTATACTCACCATGTAGCTCACCATTATGTAGTTTTTTCCATTCGCCTGTCTGTTCATCTCTTTTTGGCACAAACATTTTTCTAAGAACTTTTTTTTCTCAAATACTCTAATATTTTCTTGTCCCTTAAAGTTAGAGCCCATGTTTTGCAACCATATAACTGGGAGAATAACAGCTTTATATATTTTCAGTTTAGCGTTTTTTTTAGTGAAGTTGGGACGACAAAAGTCCCTGTAATGCATCCATCCATCCATCCATAGTAATTCTGCCCGAGGGCAGGTCTTTCACTGCAATCATAGCACTTTCATGCTATGCTTTGCAGCTTTACTAAGGAATTGCAGGTGTGGTAGCTTCCCGTTGCTTTCCACAGCGGTGAAAGATGATGATGTGGTGATGATAATGATAAGGGTGATGATGTTGATGATGGCCATATGATTTCGGGGACCGTTTGGGCCTTAAAAGTTTCCTGACATTTGTCTTACAGGTGAGGAAAAACCCCGATAAAAACCTCACCCAGAAAAACTGTCCGGACCGGGGATCGAACCCGGGTCCGCTGTGTGACAAGGCAGCATGCTACCTCGAGACCACAGCGGTGGGCATGTCTGTAATGCATAATAGCATGCATTTCCAGAACTGAGTCTACCTTATATTTAATTTCTTTGTGCACCTCATTCCTATTTGTAATTATTGTTCCTAGATTTTTTAATTCAGCCACTTCTTCAAAATTTCCCTCATTTGACACTTCCAGTATTATATAATTCATTTCTATGTGTAAACATATAGGCCTATTTAGTTTTATTGATGTTTCCTTCCAGTCCCAATTTCTTAGTGTTACGCAATAGAGTGTGCGAGTTGGCCTTTAGTAACTCCTCGCTATCGCTCAATAGGCCAACACTAACAGCCTACATAATTATAAATATTTAAAACAATTTCAATAAATAATAATGTTAGCCTAATAATAGTAATATTCGATGAAATTTTAGTCAGAATTGACGAAGATGAAGGTCGACTGACTATTTTAGTGTCACCAAATCCTAAATTAACATGACTACTTCACTAGCATTTAGCGAACCAGCGGATATACATCCCAATTCTGAACTAATATTTTCCCGTCATTCCTTGTATAATTTACAAATTTGATATAATAATTGTTAAAGTTATTCTCCTACCTCATTCTTGCCCTACCTACTGGGCGCTGTCACTTTGGATGTTCTTCAAGAAGTTTCCATGTCCCTTTTTCTTTTCCCACTCGTGTCATATGTCATGCCCATCTCAGTCTATGAGACATACATTTTCTAATTACATCTGGTTCCCCATAACGATCTTGTAGCTCTCCATTATGAAGTCGTCTCCATTCGCCTGTCTTTTCATCTCTCTCTAGTCCAAAAATTGTCCTACGATCTTTATTCTCAAATACTTGTAATATTTTGTTCTTCCATCACGTTTCGCACCCATATAACTGGGATAATAACAGTTTAATTGTTTAGTGTAATGTTTTTGAGGGAAGTTGGGATGTCAGGAGTCCCTGTAATACATAATAGCCACAATTTCCAGAATTGGGCCTATGTTTAATTTCTTTGTGCACTTCATTACTATTTGTAATTATTGTTCCTAGGTATTTGAATTCAGCTACTTCAAAATTTTCATCATCTATCATTGACTGTCCATTTTCAGTATATATTTCTATATCTATGTGTGACCATATATTAAATTCTGTTGATGTTTACTTCCAGCCACAATTTGATGGCATGCAAGTAAAGTAAAGTGATCCCACAACAGGCCTGGAGGCCCTTGGGGTAGTAGGAGGTTAAGGCTCCCACTTTTTTCTAGACAATCGGCACTTTATGTCAGCCGGGTTGTCAGCCCTGCGTAACGGCCGCCTTTATCCCCGTCTGGTACTCATTTCCGTTAGAGGCTGAGTCGACCCCAGGGCCATAGTACCGCCAGAGGGTTTGGGGCAGTTTAAAAATCCTGGCCCCAACGGGACTTGAACCCTCGACCTTCCGGCTTGTAGCTCAGTGCCTTAACCACTACGCTACGGCGTGCCCCATTTGATGGCATGCTCTAGTACAAAATTGAATAATAGAAGATATATTAGTCTTTCAAAATATCTCTGCAGGCGGAAGAATTACGAAGCTCTGTTTATTGCTACACGTGACGTCATATAAGGCAGTGTACACTGCCAGCGTCCCACATTCCATTCCCCTCTGCAATCAAAAATAGTAGTGTCACCTGCGCTTACTCCTTAAACGGGTAATAGTATATTTATTTGCTTTAACTCATTATGAATGTAAAAAAAAAAAACTAAAAATTGTTTCGTGCCCGTTTCTTTGTGCCATTTGGACACATTCGAAAAATTTTAATAAACTTTTTAAGAATTCGGAACTCCAGCAAGATACTATATAACTTTTACCTCTTATTTGAACCGTAGGCCTATGCATTTTTAAGTCTACGTGTAGTTGTTTTACAGTGGCATTATATTCCAATTTCTTTCCTTCAATTTGTATTGTGCTAAAAAATGCTTCAAATCTGATCTATTGTGTACTTATTTCTTCTAAACACACACTGATGATCACCTTTCACATCGCCAATGTAGGGAGAAATTCTTGATACTAATATACTTGTTAGAATTTAGTATGAAATTGAAAGCAATGAGATGTCTCTATAGTTGTTGCAATCAGTTTTATCTCCTTTCTTATAGATGGTACAATAGGCTAATCGATTCTTTCTATTCATTTGGAAGAGTCTCTTTTTCCCAAATTATACTACCAACCGAAGTATCTTGGCCATCAATTTTTCTCCCACTGATATCAGTTCTGCTGGGATCCCATCTGAATCTGATAATTTATACATATTTAATTTTTCAATACCATTTCAAACTCTAATGTGCTCGGTTCTGTGACTAATATTTTTGCTGTCTCTTAAGTCATCACCTTCAGTATCCTACGCTGCATGTATATATTATAGTTGATTAAAGTAATTTTTCCATGCATTTAACATACCCCCGTAATCTGAAATCATATCCCCATTTTCAATTCCTAGTTATATTTGGTCTAGTCTGAAACCCTTTTGTCTCTATGCTAATTCCCTGATATAATTCTCTGTTGTTCTTTATGTTTACGTTCATTTCGATATCATTAATCTTGTCTCTCAAATATTACCTTTTTTTTTTACAATGTCATAACCTAGTGGTTTCCCGTCTGATGTTACCCAATTGTTTAATATTTATATAATTTAGTTCGTGTAACCAATCCATTCTTGCTAGTTTTGTTTTCTTTAAAATGTCTGCACATTCCTCATCAAACTAGTTCTTTTTTGTTCAATGCCACCACGTTGTCATTTCAATATTCTGATATTCTCTCCTGGCATGGCGTTATTGCTACCCACTTCTGAGGTTGGGGCGCCTGGAAGGCGGAGTTACACTGCCCCGATTATATATGATAGGTGATTATGGTAATGATGCGCCAGGAGAGGCCTTAATCCTAAACTTAATGAATATGTTAATGATGATAATGTTGGCTAGATGATGTTCGGGGACCATTTGGGCCTTAAAGTTTCCTGACATTTGTCTTACAGGTGAGGAAAACCCCCAAAAAAAAAAACATCAACCAGAAAACTTGTCCCGACCGGGGATCCAACCCGGGCCCGCTGCGTGACAAGGCAACACGCTACTTCGAGACTACAGCGGTGAACTTATTGGTTCTTAATATGTACAATTTTAAAATGATGTACACTTTGTGATGCTGACAATGAAATAGTATATACTACATATAAGTATCCCATTCTCTATTTATATCAGTTTCTTCTTCGGTTGCCACATTTTCATCTGAAGATTCCAGTATTTCAAATCTGTTAGATGTATTGTTCTGTTATTCTTACCGCAGTTCATTATTTCTCAAGTTTTTTAATTCATTTTTTTTTCAGAATTGTCTTTAGCGTTTGTTCCTCTCATAAGCTATAACTGTTCTCTGATTTTTACCCTGCTCAGATGATGATCCAAATTTCGACCTGTCCCTCTAACTGGTCTAACGTCGATTATGCTATAGTATCAGTGCTTATCTAATAAGCTGCAGTTATCATACTGTATTTAATCTAATATATAATAATGAATGCTTGTTTGTTGGTTTGTTTGTTTGTTCGTACTTTATGCGCGGCTATACCGTTGCTACGATTGTGATGGGGCTTTTTGCAAAATGTTCAGGCGATTCTCGGGATGAACATAGGCTATAAGAGAGTTGTAATACTCAACTCCCACACCCTTAAAAATCGCCCTTTGTAGTTGTTACTGATAACTCGCAATAACCTTTTATCTATCATTGTTGCCAAGAAGATCGAGACAAGTATGTAGATTCCTGTGCAAGCATAGCAGCACATGGTGAGTATTATTTTACGGATAACTCACAATAACGAATTTTGTCTTTTGCTAATTTATGCCAAAAAGGTCGAGATAAGTAGATTCCCGAGCAACACCGGAAAACAGCATGGGGAATCTTAAAATAATTACGATATATATATATATATATATATATATATATATATATATATATATATAAATATTTTTCATTTTACTTCTTCAACTAATCATAAGAAGTACATTAAATTTCGTCTTTCAGCCCATTTATGTCAAGAAGATAGGGGTAAGTTGATTCCCGGGCTACGCCGGGTAAACAGCACGGGGTATCTAAAAATATAAATTTATAACTATTTTTCCTTCTACTTATTTAACTAAACATAAAATCACATTAATTTTCGTTTATATAGGCGTAGGAGCGCACGTTGGGTATTAGCTAGTAATATATAAGTACTTAAATTGGTCTGAGCACGCTGTACACGGCAATTTTATATTTAAGTACATTTGACACTTTATACCTGCCTATATTAACGTATCCCATTTATAAATAAAAAAAATAATTACTGTACAACTGACTGACTCATTGGCACTATTGAACCCGTTGGTTTATGGCTCTCCATACATTCCAATAATGTACAATTGCTTCTAATCATTTCCAGTATAATTATGGTTAATGTTAATCTCCCACTTCATTCTTGCCTACTGGGCGCTTTCCGTCCGATTTCCCTAAGAATTCCCATGCTCCTCTTTCATAACAGGTTTGTGTAACATCTCCTGACTCTACCAGTTAATGTTCTTATTATATCCGGTTTCCTACAAAGACAGCGTTGCTCAGTATTATGTTGTCTCCTCAACTCATCTTTCTGTTCGACTCTCTTTGGTCCAAAAATTTACCTAAGAACTTTACTCTTAAATGCTTGAAATATTTTCTCGTTCCTTAAATGAATAATCCATATTTCTCTTCTATATAGACCTAATGTAACTTAGTTGAATCTTTGGAAATGCTTAACAACATGTAACGCAAAAGAAATTTCCCAAGTACCAATCATACACCATGCGCATGCGCCAACAAACGCGAAGCGATTTACATTATTGAATCACGGTATATAGTCAACACATACACGATATTTAACGAGCCTAAAAACTAACCTGACGTAATTTAAGTACTCTACCCTGTGACAGACCAACTTAAAGGCTAACATAATGCAATTTAAGCACTCTAATCTGTGGAAGAATGCAAGGCTAAAAAATGAATATTCAGTTCTGAAATTCTGAAGTATATGTGTACAGTTAATTAGTACACTGAAACACGTATTTATTGTTCCGTAGAATATGCGTTAAAATCAATATGGCTGCCACGTCTTGATGCTACGTATGTAGTTAAATATCATACAAAAAAATTTGAAATACTTGTTAGAAAAATGTAAAAATCACTGTAAATGGTGGGAAATAATTTGAAAAATGAAACCCTAAGAATACAAATTGACAGGAATTAAAAAAGTCGTTTCACAGGTTGTAATGTTTTATGAGAGAAGTTGGAATGGCAGTGTTCCTTCTACCGGTAATTTCCTCATCGTCACGCGTAAACATACTTCCTAAATGTTTGTATATTTCCACGCATTTAATTTTAGTTAAATAGCAATGTATAAATTACACTACAATGACATTCAATCAAACTATGGTTACTTGTTTCTAAAGATTAATGCGATTAGTAATGTGTTTTCTTCTAGAGATATTTAAACTGTTATTTGGTGGTGGTCCCATCGACATCAACAACCAGCATCCTTATAATATAATGGGAGCTCTAACCGGCCTCCTTGTAGCCAATTGTCTAGCGCCTTACCTGATGCCGCACCGTCTTCTCACAAGACGGAATGTGCGGCATCGGGTGTTTACGCTCAACGACGTACGTCGACTGGATATAGAGGCTCAGCACGCTGTTAATCCACGCATCATCGGTGGCGGCGATGGTATTTTTATCATTGAATTCCTGAACATATTTTTTAATAACTGATATACGAACTTCATGATATAACAGGAAAATACGAGGCGTGCTTTTAAAGTAAATTCCGAAAGGATGTAGTAATTGAACGGGAAGATATTAACCAACTATTTTTATTGCATTGTATTCCCCACACTTCAATTACTTTTCTCCACCATTATTGAGGAATTTATCGAGTCGGGGCACAAGTTTTTCTATCCCTCATTGTAGAATCCGCCCGCCTGCGTTGCGAACCACTCTTGCACTGCTGTATTCACTTCATCGTCACCATAAAAATATTGGTCACCGAGGGACGAATTGAGGTGAAGGAAAATATGAAAGTCACATCTGAGCCAAATCCGGGCTGTAGGGGGATGGTCAATATTTTCCGAACCAAATTTGGAGATGAGATTTTGGGTGCAACAAGCTGTGTGCGGCCGAGCGTTACCATGATGAAACTCAACTCAGTCGGTCAGCATTCCACGTCTCTTGTTCTGAATTGCGCGATGGAGCTTCTTCAAGGTCTGACAATAGGCTTCTCTATTAATGGTTTCACCCGAGGTAAGAATTCGATGAGTAGACTCCTTTCTGTCCCAAAAAAACAGTTCACATGATCTTACGTGTTGACATGATTTGTTTGAATTCATTTTCCTTTGGCGATGCAGTGTGCCTCCATTCCATGGACTGCAGCTTCGATTCAGATGTCATGTGAGGCACTCAAGTTTCGTCGCCTGTCACGGTATGATCAAGAAATTCACCGCCTTGCTCACTGTAACGTGTGAGAGAGCTCAATGCACTGGAAGCTCGTTTGGTTTTGTGTTCCTCGGTGAGCATGTTGGGTACCCATCGTGAGCACAATTTTCGATATCGTAATTGATCCGCACACTTTTGTAAAGAACACTCCATGACAATTGTGCAAAACTCAAGGAAAGCGAACAAATTTTGAACCTCCTGTCCTCACGAATCTTTTCATCGACAGCACGCATCAAATTGTCATTGATCAAAGATGGTCGACCGGTACGCTGTTCATCATGCAGAGAGAAGCGGCCCTCGTTGAACTTCCTAACCGATCTACTGACTATTCTATGATTGTCATCTTCACCATACACCTCACAAAGTTGATGAATGTCAGCTGGTTTGGTGTTTCTTGCATTCAAGAAATGGATAACAGGCCGTATCTCACAGTCGGCGACAAATGGACCAACTACTACCAAAAACACCAGCTCGACAGGGGCAGCGAAGCTCCTTCATCTTCAAAAATCTGGCCACCTGCACTCATGCCTTCTTACGACACGACACCGTGCGCGGCCCACTTCAACCGCCATACTCTGTCCCTCACCAGGTTTTTAAGCGGGACGAGGAATCTTTCACGTTGCAGACCAGGCGCGGCCCCGTCCGCGTAAATATTGACCGAGTAAACCAGCATTCTCACTCGGAGATGGAAGAGCTGAACAGCTGACGGACTCTCGCCTCAGAACAACGAACGGTGAACAACGGACGACAGGGCTCAACAAGTAACGACCGCGCGTTCAGAGCGCAAGATGAACTTTCCGGATTTGTTAGAGCCGTGAACATCTCTTCTCCCAAGGGGGCTGGTGTGGCGACATCATGAGGCATTTTCCCGTCACAACCGACCGTCGACAGATGACAACACTCTAGGCCAACCAGCAGACAGCTCGCGCGCTACTAGATCCTCGCGTGTCAGTAGCTCAACGGATTCCTTGGGCAGGCGGTTATGGTATGGCAATGTTAATGAGTTAGAAATTACATTTTATGTAGTGAATAGTGTCATATTCTTGCACCCTACGACAACACATCCTACAGGTACAATATTTTAAAGGAACTGAATAATAGACAAAGTTTAGGTACGTGAGATGAAAAAAATTAGAATTTTATGGATCAGAAATTAATAACACACAGACCCACAAGCTACATGGTATATTATATCATTAAAAGACTCGAGAGGAATAGATCTTATGGCACGATTTTTAATCGAAGTATTGATACCTGGTGGAAGAAAACTCTGGCTTAGGATATATAGATTGATTATTGAAATGAAACCAGAGGATTAGCAAACACCGATCATTTGTCCAATACATAGAAAGTTTATAGATTAATATGTGGAAATTATAGAGGAATATTCCTACCAATGTTACGTACAAAGTATTTACGAGCACAATTGGAAAGTATTTGGTAAATCCTGAGAAGACATTTTGGGAGACTATCAGTGTGGCTTTAGGGAAACATGATCCACCACAGACCATCTCTTCCAAATGGAGAAGACTTTTGATTGCAATGTAATACCTCAGTTTTTATAGACTTTAAGCAAACGTATGACAGTATATTTCCGAAATTCATTATTTTATGTCATGGCGGAAATTTGTCATCCCTTCGAAATTTATGATTTTAATTAAAATAACACCACTGAAAACTAGTAAACATTCACAAATTAATGGCAAAATCTCGAAGAGATTTGAAACTAAGAACTGATTGAGACAAGAGGATGCTCTGTTAAATGTATTATTTAACTTGGAAAGGTTAATAAGATGCATGCCGATTAATCCAGAGGGAAGCATCATTAACAGATCCCTAGAATATCTAGCATTTGCAGATGATTTAGTAATGATACCTTGGTCCTTATCAGTAGGATAAGTCAGAGGAAGTCAAAGATCAAATGAAGAATGTAACAAAGAAATTAGGATTAGAGGTACTTTGAATAATAAAATATTAATAACTGCAGTAAATTCTAAAGAAGTGTAAGCATTTAAGTAGTAAGGGTCATTGGTTACCTATGATAATGACTGGTAGCAAACATAAAAAAAACAGAATTATAGGAGATAACAGATGTTTCTTGGCTTTGGTAAAGGTAATAAAAACAAGGTCGAACATACCAAGTTACAGATCTATAATACAGTGATAAAACCTATAGTTACATATGAATGTGAAGCCTGGGCTATGACGAAAAAAATAAAACTTCCTGCTGAGACCGTGAAGGTGGACATATTCCTGATATAATTTTGCACACTTAAATGGGAGCGTATGTAGAATGAAATAAAAAAATAAACATAATTTTTATTTCAATTCATTTTTGGTTTAATTATTGTACTTTTAGAAATTGCTCAATACATGAAAGATCATTTATAAATATAAAGGTATTGTGAATACAACGTGCGGCAAAATCAATTACCTTTTTAAACATGTTATTTTGGAATGAAGAAATACAACTACACATTATTAGTGTACATTGTTCCAAAAAACACGTCCTACCATTTATTACACATGTCACGTTTCGTAAATTATATCCTTTAGGTGTCCACCATTGTTGGCGATGTAATATTCTACACGAACACGCACATGTCCGTAACCTTACGAAGAGTTTCACCTGTTATTGCCTCGATTTCGGCGTGAATGTTGTTTTTCAAGTCTTCAAGAGTTATTGGCTTCTAAGCATACACTTTAGATTTTAGGATTCCCCACAGAAAAAATCACAAGCCGATAAATTGGGCGAACTGGGTGGCCAGTTGACATTCCCAAAACTGCTCTTACTCTTGCAATGTTGTCCGGGGTGCGTACCGTACGAAGCCTACCAGGTGGCTTAGTGTTTGTTGCAGATGCTGTTGCTCTGAAATACTGGACCATCCCGTAATCGGCTTTTGAGACGGAATTTGATCGTCCGATGTTCAAATGTTGCCAGAACAAACGCTTTGTGCGTACGGCACTGTCACCACATTTGAAAAACGTTTCTAGTGTAAACGCACGGTGATCGTTTGAATAACTGGTCATGCTTTGAACTGCACTACGCATTGGTACCAATATCAACACAATAAGAAGCTGTGTCCAATAATGGCGGGCAATTTAAAATGAGTATTGTTTCTGCCTCACCCTACATATTCTTAAACTTGTTTATGTATTATACTGTCTAGAAGTGTTCAGAAACTTGTTCTTGAACTTTTTTCAGTCGGGAAGACCTTGATATATAGGGAAGGAATTACAAAAAATTGACAGCCGAAACAAATAAGGATAAGGAATAGTTGATGTTGCGTAGCTAGAATTAAATCGTTTATCGATCGTGTGTTTTAGTTCTGTGGTGAATGGAATCGAGTTGAAAGGTACACTTCGCGCACTGTTAATTGTAAGTCTTACAGCCGGTTACTCTCTCTTGGTCTTCCCTCATACATATTATGGTGACTGATAACATGTGCTGGAATGTGTTAGGATGGGGTTGAAAACACGCAAGCATTTCTAACAATTTTGACAAAAGGAGACCGTTGACCAAAATAGTATTGTTCGATAAGAGCGGCATTCAAAGTTAGACTAGGATAGTAGAAATTGTGACGATATCCTCATGGACTGTACACGAGACAATTTATAAGGTCACAAGGTAACTGTCAATCATTCCGTGCCGAAACATTCCCAGAGAAGCGTTGTGATGTATAAAGGCCGCGTCCAAAAAAATGTCTGGTGTCTTTAACTGCAATATATTAAAATCCAGCGCCAAATCTCTCATTTAAACTATATGGAACTAATACAACTCGTGAATTGGTAGATTGAATAGCCCTCACTACCTGCCGTCGACACCGCGTCCCGCCTCACTTCATTCCGCTCTTACTCATGCAGGGAGATAATCTACACCGTAAAGTGGGTTGCCATTGTAGGATTTTTTTCTTCGTTTTCTGTGTCTTGCAGTTAAAAACGGAATTTTTTGGACAAGACCTTGGCATATCACAACGCGTCTCTGAGAGAAATTTTAAGGTAGGTTTCGACATGCAGTTCTCTTGTAGGCTAATAAAATGTTACTCTGAGATTATAAATGTATTATCAGAGTGTATTCATTTTCCAATTCCATGTACAAGGAATTTTCTACTGAATAATAGTCTTAAAATTTGAATCCCAAACCAATAACTCTCAATACGCAGTTTTCCAGATAACATCTCCATGATTTATGGGTTGTTGCATATTGTAATGATATGCTTAAAGAACTCAAAATGTGTTCTGAGAAGTGTCCAATGATCAGGGTATCACCTTGAAGTTAATAGCAATTATTTTCTGATTTCTATCCAATCTTATATTAAAAAAAGAAAAGATTTTACTTTTAATTTCAAACTTAAACATGGAATACAATTGATACTAAATTGCGTTATTTTAACCTCAGTGGCGTAACAGTTATCATATCCGACTGGTATTTCAGGGCCCGGATTCGATTCACGGCTATACCATAGAAAATGTTATTTCAGTATAGGACTACAAAACTTGTACTAGAGTAAAAATGCGTATGTTGTGAGAAGTGTATCTGTTCTGACAATTGTAGAAATGTATCAATAAAGCCAATAATGGAGGAACATTTTTAATGTCAAAGTTAGGCTAAAAGAATATTTTTTTTTTGGAAATTCTGTAATGGAAATAAAAAATACTTGTCACGTCGTTACCTTGTTATATGTTATTTAATATGTCAAATGGATTTAAGTATTAGTATCATATGTAATGTTATACATCTTCGTATTAAGATTCCCAGATTTGGTTTTTGTATTATTGCTATTGCATTTCCGCCTTGAAAGCTGCTTCGTGGTTTAGCAACTGCCGCCGGAGAAAGCCGAGAAATGAAAGTTACTTAGGCTTGTTACATAAAAAACGAACAAGTTTGAAATATTATTTTGTTATTCCTGTGAATGAACATGGCATTTGCGATGGGCCATATATTGTCTACCATTTCGTATGCTAATGTACCAACTTCATAAATTTGCGTTGGTTTGTTTCCTTTATGGAAGTTACAAATGGCATTCTGTTTCAAAATGAATCTTGTTTCTAAATAAAGTATCTTTAAACCCGCTCGCTCAGTCGAATTGTTGTATAGAGATGTTTCAGTTTTAAATTTAGAATACGTAGCCATGGTTTCAGAGAAGCAACAAACTTAATATATCTAAGTAGTTCTGCCACAAACACACTATTTAATTACAATGTCAGAATTAATCTAATATACGGGGTGAATCATAACTTTGGCTATACGTTTGATCGCGTTGTGTGATGAAAATATTACATTACAGGAAATATGAAATTACCGTTGAAAAGGCAATTATTCAAATTGCAACAATGGAATAAAACAAAACAGTGTAGAACTTACGTCATTAGTCAAAATGGCGTTGAATATTCAACAGCAAATTACAATTGCTACATGGCCAACAACGTATGCTAATGATCGTGAGGCCGCAAGACGGGCAAAACGTGAGTTTAACGTACCATTGCAGCCGTCGACTGTGGGGAAGTGGAGAAAACGACTGCTGGAAACGGGAAGGATACAGAAAATCAAACCTCCTGGAAGGTTTCGCATTGGCACGGATGCAGAAACAACGAAGTGAATTGTGGAGGCGTTCGACACTAGCCCACAAAAATCAACCCGCCAAGCTGCACGTGAGCAGTGTTTTGTTCTATTGTTTAATTTGAAGGATTCGCTTTCCAGTGATAACACATATTTCCTTTAATAATAATATTTTCGTCACAAAATGCGATCAAACGTATAGCCATATTTCTGAATCACTCTGTATAAAAATGAATGTTTGTTTGTTCGTACTTCATGCGCGGCCATACCGTTGATCCGATTGAGATGGGGCTTTTCGTACAATGTTCAGGAGATTCCCGGGATGAACATAGACTATAAGAGAGTTGTGATACTCAACTCCTACACCCTTAAAAATCGCCCTTTGTAGTGGAAAACGTGAAAAACGTGAAAAAAAGTAGCTCTTTGGATGCTTAAATGGCTTACGCTGCCTAAACCATAACAAATACACAAAATTAATGTACACAGAATTGAATATCTCAAGAAACTGTACAAAAAAAAGCCAGCGACAGGATATGTTTATCTCTTACGGATAACTCACAATTACCACTTTTGTCTTTCATTGATGCCAAGAAGATCGAGACAAGTGCAAGCATAGCAGCACATTGTATTATTTTACGGATAACTCACAATAACGAATTTTGTCTTTTAGCTCATTTATGTCAAGAAGATCGAGATAAGTAGATTCCCGGGCAACACCGGATAATCAGCACGGGAATCTTAAAATAAGTACGATATACATTTATAATTATTTTTCATCTTACTTATTCAACTAATCATAAGAAGTACATCAATTTTCGTCTTTCAGCTCATTTATGCCAAGAAGATCGGGATGAGTAGATTCCCGGAGAACGCCGGGTAAACATCACAGGGTATCTAAAAATAATTACGATATAAATGTTTTCCTTTACTTATTTAACTAAACATGAAACACGTTAATTTTTGTATTTCAATTCATTTATGTCAAGAAGATCGGGATAAGTAGATTCCCGGGCAACGCCGGGTAATCA
Organism: Diploptera punctata; assembly: GCA_030220185.1. Classification (NCBI taxonomy): domain Eukaryota; kingdom Metazoa; phylum Arthropoda; class Insecta; order Blattodea; family Blaberidae; genus Diploptera; species Diploptera punctata. Next base: position 2,363,593 of record JASPKZ010003842.1, read on the forward strand.
GCACGGGGTATCTAAAAAATATAAATTTATTGAACTTAACATTAACTATGATTTGAGGGAAGTAGATTATACAGGGAATAATTGGAAGGCATTAGTTCAGGATAGGGATGTATGGAGAGCTTATGTCCGCACGGCCATGAACCTACGGGTTCGATAGTGCCAGTGAGTAAGTAAATAAACATGAAAGCACATTAATTTTCATTTATTTAGGCGTAGCAGCGCACGCCGAGTATTAGCCAGTAGTTAATAATATTGGTAGGCCTACTGTATCCTGCCTAGCAAGTTCCAACCCCTAAGAACACTCAACAAACAAATTAAATTTGATAGATGTTTAATGAAAAAATAACAGTGTATAATTCCAATTACTTTTATAATAATGTATAAGCCTATACTATTTTCTGATTCTTCTATACATTCTGTGTCTCAATTTATCTTCTTCTTCTTCTTAATCATAATTTATAGGATTTTCATCCTGTTTATTTCCAAAATCACTCCTCGGAGGAAGACGTATTGGATGTGCATTCACTGACTATCCAATCTCTTGACTGGTCCTCCTCTTGTTCTTCTCCTGTCCATTAGTCTATCTTCTTTAGCTCTTATTGCAAGTCGGTTGTCTTCCATTCTTTCTATATGACCCTTCCAATAGTTTCTTCTATCTATAATAAATTTGGTCGTGTCTTGAATATAATATTTGTCCCTAATTTCTGTGTTGTGTATTTTATCAAATAATGTTTTAATATGTCCTTATTTGTTAATTCAATTTTATCATTATTTCACAACTAGTAACCTATGTTAGTTTGGATGATTTTAAATATAAATAATAATCTTTCTTTCCTTTACCTTAGTTGAACATCTCCCTTTATACGTACTGTTACGTGTTCCTTTCAGGGATACGTCCTGTCGGGAGAGGTTTTTTAAACTCTTGCTCGCACATACCTTTTTTCGCCACTTAATGTCATAGAGGCCCTAATTCAACTCAATGCCAGGGTCACCTTCTAAAACATGAATATATAAGACAATAATACATTAACACTAGTCAGGCGAATATGGTATGGATGACTGTGTTGGCCAAATGGTGTTCGGTTACTATTTGGGCCCCAAAGTTGTCTTGAAGGATAGGAAAAAATCTCCAAGGAATGTGTACCGACTGGAGATAGAATCTGAACCCACTGCATCTGAGGCAATGACATTGGCATCAGACTACAGTGCTGGAAATTTATAGGCTAATTCATAATAAATTAATTAATTATTGACATATTTCCATAAAAGTAAACATAAAGTGCTCCGACTACAGGCTACAGGAGACCCTTGGAGTAATAGGGGGTTAAGGCTCCCACTTTTTCCAGGCAATCGGCAGTTGATGTCAACTGGGTTGTCAGCCCTGCGTGACGGCCGCCTTTACCCCCAGAACAAGCGTTTGGTACTCGTTTAAGTTAGAGGTTAATCGACCCCAGGGCCATGGTGCCACCAGAAGGTTTTGGTCAGTTTAAAAATCTTGATCCCTACCGAAACTCGAACCCTCGACTTTCCAGCTTGTAGTGTACTGCCTTAACCAAACACACTACGATTCAGGCAATTACCAATTGTCAATCCTAAAGTAGAATATTAACAAGGAAAATAAACAGTAAATCAGTAGAGAAATGGTAAACTTAGTCTTACCACAATGTGTCTTTTTCGTTTTACTCTTCTGTAAGTTGGATGTAGTGATGTATTATTGATTATTTCTTGAAGTTCCGGTAATGGATTTGTGTGATTAACGAAAATGTATTCCCTGGCATTTTTCCTAATCCATTATTTCTAAACGTATTTTCCTATTGACCATTTTTATTAATCTTAAATTTTACTAATCAATTTTACTTAATAGTGAATTTTACCTAATCAGTTTTTTTCCTAATACTATTATACTAAGGCGACGCTGAACGGTTTCCATAAACGACAAGTAATGCTAGTGAGTGATGACGTAACAAGTCTAAAATCATCCCAATTTGTATTTGGCATTGTGGAGTTTTAATAAGACCAGGTACATATGGATACTATTGTAGCTGAATTAAGTGTGGAAAGACAAGTGTGCAAAGTTAATAGGTGGCTTCAAAAAGAATAATTAGAAATGTAATTGCATTATGAATTTTTTTGTCCAATGTCATCAGTTTGTCTTTTATGATATTTGTGACTTTCTCCCCAGGCCTTGGGGGATTTGTAACCTGTCGGGGCACCTGGAAGGCGGAGTTACTTTATTTCATGATATGAAGAGTGATAAATGATAATGAAGTGCCAGAAGAGTCCTTAACCTAAACTTAACCTAAATTCCAGACCCTGGACAAGCACAGTATGGATTCCCTGTAATGAAAAATTCTTATTATCTGACGGGAAACAAACCCAGGAACTCATGAATTGTAGTCAGAAGCTCTGACCATAAAACCATGAGGCTGGTCAAAATAAAAGTATGAAGAAAGAATTTTGGAATATTTGCAGGCATTAGAATATATAATCTATAAGTAAAATTAATAAATTTATTTCATTTTCTATTGTATAATTTTATTTTTTAATAAGGAAATATTGATGAATAATGGTTTGTAGGAAAAAGGGATTAGGATTTTTTTAGGAATTTTAAATTAGGAAAAATTATTTGAATTGAAAATGCCCGAGAAATGTGATGCAATCTGACATAACTTCTTATCAGCTCTATTGCCTTGATAACACAAAGATCATCTCCAAAGTTTTTATTGCAGATGTATATTACCAGTCATTAGAAATAATGTTTTTTTTGTTACCCTGTCCCTATTTATTGCCAATTTTTATAACGAACTTTTTTGTTTCATCCATTCTGAAGTGCAACCCCAATTCACTTATGTACCTACCCGCCACGCAGCAAAGGGTAATCACTATGTAGTAAAACATAAGTGTGTCATAACAAACTAGGACTTCGTCAGCTGGGAATTACATAACTAGGTTTACAAACACTACAGTACTTGATACACTTGTCAACACATGACAATATTAAGTATAGTGAAACTTGACGTCTTACATCAGTATTGTTTTTTAAATTGAAACTTAACTAATTTTATCTGTTATGCTTAATTTTAAACTAACAAAGTAACATTACAATATTTAAATTATTCAATCTGTTCAAGTAGTGACCGAAAACAGATTCAGAAATGATCGCTTCAGTGTTTGATCATGGCTGATATATGTCAACGTCATTTTATTAAATTAAGATATTCCGCTTTTATTTAAATTTCGAAGACAGTTTTTACCGGTCGATTTAGTTCATGCAGTAGCGTTTAAATTCATATTCCCGGTTTAAATCCCGGAATCGACTTGCATGAACATTGTTTTCTCAGCCAACTAAGGAAAAAATAAATATCCAATGCCCCAGGTTGTCATTTCAACATTTCTGGTGTTCTCTCCTAGAATTTGCGTAATTGTAACACACTTCTGAGGTTGGGGCATCCAGAAGGCGGGGTTACGCTGCCACGATGATATGATGGGTGATGATGACGATTGTAGTGGTGCGCCAGGAGAGTCCTTAATCCTAAACTTAATCTAAGGCGAACATGATTGATTATGATGACCATATGATTTTAGGCGACCTGATATTTGACTTGCAGGTTAGGAAAAACCCCAAAAAAATCCAACTCGGGCCCGCTGCGTACATTACCTCGAAAACACAGCGACGGACACTTACGTGCACATGCTAGGAACAAGACTCGGGAGACTGAATGGCATCCGGTATAATTGCCCCCCTGTCTGAATTTAGGATTTTGGAATATACAGAGTGTTCGGAATAAGCAACTAGAGGTGTCGACGAACATGATATAGATGTAGCCGTATTATCAGAGACAAAAAACTTAAGTTCTGGTTGTGAAAACTGTTAGAATTCTCTCACTATTTTAAAAGTAGTAGGGCGAAACAGGGATATTGAACAAATGGTGGTCAAAATATATACCTTCATGGGGAATATAAATGAGAGGTTGATAAAAAACAATTTGAAAAGTTAGCGGACTGGATATAGATCTATTGATAATTTGTGTATATGCCCCAAATATAGATACAAATTACGTATTTTTTGAGCAGGCACCGTCAGAAATTATATAGTCAGTACCTAGTACATAGAATCTGATAATGGAAAGGAATTTTAATAGAGTGGGGAAAGATAAATAGTACAGCTATAGGAAAACATGGAGAATATACAAAAATTTAGATTCGAAAAAATATTAAATGTTTTGGAATATTACGAGTTAAGAATAATGAACACCTTCTTTGCCCATTAAGAAATTCACAGATTTACATGGAACAGGGATTCAGAAGAACAAAAGTCAATTATGGATTATTTAATTATTAGACGAATATAAAAACTGAAGTTACAGGATCCATAGATGAAACGACAGCTTATTGTGGGAGTGACTACTATTTTGTTAAAGATAAGTTGTATAAGTTATATATATACAGTTAGTGCAGAAAGTATTGAGACACTTAAAAATATCACATAGGGAAATAAATAATTTAATTATTTATTCGCTATATACAAAAACAAAATTATACACGTTTACACTGCACTCTATAAAGTTAAATAAATGCACTTTCCTCTGCTTCAACATAACAATTAACGAGTAAAAAAATAATTTATACACGAACAACAAAAATTAACAAACAAAAAGTATTGATACAGTCTGATATTATGACTGTTTTGAGTCTTTACTTTTTGAGCTCGATGTTTGTTTGGAGCCCCTTTGATTCCAAGATGTCTTGAGGACGACGCAGCATCGACCCGAATAAATTTGAAGTTACCGAAGAAGGTATCTTCTTCCAAAGCGTTTCTCACGTCTAGTTTGTTGGAAACCTGCCTTGAATGAATTATCCTTTTCAGATGTTCCCATAAATTCTCAATGGGGTTTATGTCCGGAGACTAGGGAGGCGTTTCCATGTACTTTGGTGTTATACAAAATCCATAAACGCATATTGAAACCAATGTGTTTGAGATCATTATCTTGCATAAATATAAAACCTTGTTTAATTCCCATTTTCAATGCAGAGACATGAAGATTTGTCTTCAGTATGTTCATATACTGTTTGTGATGCATCACACCATCGATAAAATGCAAGGTCCCGACTCCAGAGGTATTCACATATCCCCATACTAATAAAGAACCACCACTATGTTTCACAATGGGTTGAAGATTTTGCTTTTGTAACTCTGTATTTTAATTCCTCCAGACTTTTTCTTTTTCCATCTGAACGGGAAATGTTGATTTTAGGCTCGTCAGTATATATTACTTTTATACAAAATTATTTGGGGCTGTTTATGTGTGTTTTAGCGAAGTTAAAATTTTTCTTTCAGTTTTCTTTACTTACTAAGCATTTTGTACGGGTTGTTTTCCCGTGCAGTTCGTTAGCCCATAGACTGTTATGAACATTGCTAGCAGAAATACTAATATTAAAGCCATTCTTGACACTAGCTGATAATTTAGGTGCACTACTTTAGGTTTTTGCTTTACTTTTCTCATTAATGCTTTTTTTAACATTAACATACAATTTTCTAGAACGTCTTGATCTGAGGCTATTTTCGAAAGATTTTCGTTCGCCAACTCTATCAATTATATGCTGAATATTTGGTCTTGGCCTTCCAATTATTTCACTAATTCCATTTAGCGATTTACACTGATCATGCAAACCAATAATTAATTCCCATTCTTCTACTGTAGTCGTTCTACCTTTGCGCCCCATTCCAGCTTAATCTGCAACAGAAACAAACACAACTACACGACAAAGTACTCAAGACTATAGTGAATATCAACACTACCAGACCCACCCCCACTCGACTTCATATGAACATTCTGTTGATCAAAACTTTGTACTGCACCAATACTTTTTGTTGGTTAATTTTTGTTCTTCATGTACAAATTATTTTTTACTCGTTAATTGCCATGTTAAAACAGAGGAAAGTGCGTGTATTTAACTTCATAGAGTTCAACTTAAAGGTGTATATTTTTTTTTTTGTATGTAATGAAGAAATTATGAAATTATTTATTTCTCTTTGTGTTTTTTAAGTGTATCAGTACTTTCTGCACTAACTGTAGTATGTATTTGGTATGAATATGAAAATACCATAAAATACACAAAATGACTTCTCGTATCTGGAAGTAACAAAGTATAATTTGAAAGTCCAAAACAAGAGAGTATAAAACATATTTAATGAAAACTTAAATAAGAAATTGATAGCAATTGACAGAACAGTGAAGGAAGAATGTAGACACATAAAAAAAGTATAAACGAAGTGGCAATTGAAGCACTGGGTGTAAATCAACAGAAAAAGTATGTAAAACGAAGTTGTGGGATGAAAACATTGAGAACTTAGTTGCAAAAAAAATACATGTATTTCAGAGCATTAAATGTGAAAGATGAAGAAATTAAGGATAATATAAATCCATAAATAGAGAAGTAAAGAGAAAAGTAGTCAAAAAGTATAATTAAACGTGGGAAAAAGATGTGACGCAGTTCATGTAATACGCGTCTGGATAAAATACTTAAGGATGTGATAAGAGAAGGAATTAAAATGGAGAGAGATACACTTGATGATGATCAGAAGAAACAATTATTTTGTTTTGATCATTTCAATAAAACGAAGGAAGAAAAACTGTCTAAAAAGTATTAAAGTGGACTATTTAACTCATGCCCCAAATTGTAGTTAATGACCAATCATATTTCAATGAATTTTGTTTTAAAATTAATGACAATCGTGTATCACCTAGCTCTTTATCGATTTCTCTTTATCAGCTCCTGCTTTTGTGTTAAAGAAAGTTCCTCCTTTTTAATATTCTGAACAGGTCAGAGCATTATTTTTCTCAAACAAATACATTCAATATAGCAAATGATGAACAGATTACTTGATTTTACTGAGTTATTTACTAAAGAAATAAATTAATAACCTGTAATGTTGATTATAATATACAGTTTGATGTGTTTGATTATTTTTTTCACTAGGATGCATTCTTACGATATTGCGATCCTATTTGGCAATAAATAATATAATCAAGTTGCAATGAATGAACATAACCTCAATTTCTTTTTCTTTTTTTTTTTTTCAAACATCGTCGTTTATATTAAATATATAAATATTTTAAAATACTGGTAATTATATTAAAATAATGATTTTTGAGCTTAATTGTATTCGTTAAATAGTCATAAGTAATGCCACGAGTGATTTCCAAATTATCGATAAATTCACGACTCACATGTGAGTCGTGAATTTATCTAGAGAATTTGGAAATCAAGAGTAGCATTTGTTAGGACTATTTAATGAATAAAATTAAGGTGTTTACTCACAAATCATTCATTAAATATTGTTATTTTAAAATATTTATATATTTAATGTAAAAGGGCGATGTTTGAAAACAAATGAGAAACGATTGGTACGCTTCATTTGCTTCTTTTGTTCGTCACTGCAACCAGATCATATTATTTATTGCCAAAGGAACGCAATATTGTAAGAATGCTCTCTAGTGGAGAAACAATGAAACACATCAAACTGTATATTAATTCATTTCTGATGTCCTATGATGTAAATATGACAATTATATTTTTCTGGGAAAAATACACTTAAGAAAGTGCAAACAGTGGTTTCTTTTTTTTTTTTGGTGGTATAATCAATTGCTACAAATATTTTTATATTAACTCCTGCATGCGGTATGTGTTGACATTCATGCACTATCTATACAATCTGGTAGCCGTATTTCTTAGTGAGTCAGTCACTGCAAAATAATGTTATGACCTATTCAGAACGTTATAAAGGAGGTGCTTTCTTTATTATGATAAACTATAGTTGGTAAATTATAAGCGAAACACGACTGTGATTGGTTGTAAATAAAAAATCATTGTAACGTGATTGGTCATTGACTCCCATTTAGGGCATGAGTTAAATAGTCCTAACAAATACCATTCTTGATTTCAAAATCCTCTAGATAAATACACTCGTCACTCGTAATTTATCGATGATTTTGAAATCACTCGTGACATTACTTATGATAACATCTCAGAGAAGATATCGAGTCGCGCACAACACAACTGGAGTAACAACGTTGACGAGGCAATGACGACAACAAATTTACATATGGAAGATCAACAGAATGTAGAAAGATGGCGATTGAAAACAGAGAGACGGCGACACATACAAAAATCCATGAAGAAGAAGAAGATCAGTGTGTACTCGCACTCAAGTTATTCGCATAAACATGATGGGAAAGGCACCTAACCAGATTGCAAAGTTTTGAATCTGAAAAACGCCAAGTATTTCTCTGGGAAATGTCTGAGGGAGGCGTTATTTTGCTACTTTCCTCGCCAGTCCGCTTTCTGATGTTCTCAGACTAAAAATACACATAAGATGGAAATCAAATAGCATGGATGATAGATTATAGAAGAATCGATGGAGTCCAAGAGGAGAGTGGCAGATTTAATTCTTAGAGGAGAAATTTGAATTTCAGTTAAAGCTGTAAAAAATTGAATATGGTGCTGTCGATTGTACGGAAAAATAAAATAGTTTGTGCGAAGAAATTGTTAATATAAAAAATTATTTTCGTCAGTAGATATACCTTCTACAAGTATTCAGATTTCCATCAATTGTAACAATACAATACGTTGCTCGATATTAAATATATATATTAGATTTAAAGGTGTTTTATGTAGATAATGATTAATTGTTATTGCCTGATAACAACGAATTAACCGTACACTTCCATAAAAACAGTAGATAAAATTGATGTGAGTCGTAGTAAAATAATAACATATTTGTTGGAAATATTTTCGTTCTTTATAAACAACTGTCTGACGTTAGCAGTCTGGCCAATGTACGGTGTATATATGCTTAATGCCGAAAATAATTTAGTTGAGACTACAGAGGCTGTGACACCAATCAGGCATATAATGGTGGCAAGTATGAATGATGATAATTAAAATGATGAAATTGAAGAAGCGTGGGAAGTATTAATTCAAATAGAGTTCAGTTCATTTAAAATGCAGTGATTTGTTTCGTGTACATTCACACTACCTTCTGGATATAGTTTTGTATATACATTGTACATAGTAACTTATACATAAAGGGCAGTGGATTTATTTCCCGCCCTATATAGGTAATTTTTAATATTACATTATAGTTATTTAGTTATTTATAGGTTGGTAACCCCGAAATTTAGGAAATTGAATTTTCAATCACGGCCGACATACCTATAAGTACGACAGAACGCACTATCGTGCAAAAAATAATAAGTTATGTAATTTGTAAATTTCGTGTTAAGAGCGTAACATAGTTTATTCTTGGGAAACATTTATTTTCGGTTGTGTTATAGTGCACTTAAGACATTTTTTGTAATACAAGTATTGCTTTGCGACATGCTATATTTTGTTATATTTTTTATTTTCTTAATTGGTCATATCGCAAGTGAGATCTGCAGGTGTATTCAGGCTATTGTGTTTATACTTTTGTGTTTGTCATGCGTTTTTTTTTATGTTCAGCGATTTGATTTTAATCGACATTATAGTTTCTGATTCTTTTTTTCCCCTTATGATTTGTAGCTATACCATTTTAATGGTATTCTGTTTTCTTTATTTACACTGTATATTTAAATGACACGTGCTAGATGTTTAATCAATCTCATTTCCTTTATGAGGTTGCTAAAATCCAATTTTCTGACCCTTAAAAAATGTAAATTATTAAATTATTTTAAGAATAGTATGAAATAATAATTTCCCAACTCCTTTCAAAAAACGTTAAACTGAAAATATATAAAACTATTATTCTATCGGTTATATTATATGGGTGCGAAACATGGACTCTTACTTTAAGGGAGGAAAGGAGATTACAAGTATTTGAGAATAAAGTACTTAGGAAAAATTTTGGACCAAAGAGAGATGAACAGACAGGTGAATGGAGAAGACTGCATAACAATGAACTACATGGTCTTTATAGGAAGCCAGATATAATAAGAACAGTTAAGTCTCGTAGACTGCGATGGGCAGGACATGTTGCACATATGGGGAATAAAAGACTTGCATGGAAGCTTCTTGTAGGAAAGCCAGAGGGAAAACACCCAGTTGGTAGACCAAGAATGAGGTGGGAGAATAACATTAACTATGATTTGAGGGAAGTAGATTATACAGGGAATGATTGGAAATTATTAGCTCAGGATATTGATGTATGGAGAGCTTATGTCCGCGCGAGCATGAACCTACGGGTTCGATAGTGCCAGTGAGTAAGTAAGTATGAAATAATGATTATTTTACAGTGAGTTCTGGTAATAGCATTCTATTCCAGTATTTACCTTGGCGACTGCAGAAAATCAGGGGGAAATAAAAAACCTCTCTCAAATTGATAAACTTTGGAGTCCGAACCCAGTTCCTCCCATATACAGCTCTCAAACGCTAAGGCCTAAGCCAACACTCTCGATTATTTTTGTTTTATTGCACTTGATTTTCCGGTTTGGACGAATATACAAATTATACAAGTTGTATCATGGCTAGATATCGAATAGAATAATTTGTAAGATTTCAACTAATGTTATTTATTGTTTGTATCTTTAGGTTTCTCTTAAAAATAATGTTGTTATGTTACATAGGGTGTAGAATTTGTATATAAAACTGATGGAAGAGAAAACTGGGAAGAATGTTTTGCTGGTAACCGTTCTCTCGATGACAACTAGAAATCCGCATAAGGAAAATGACCAACCGCTGGTTTCTATATATGGCATCAACAACGCAACTTCCATTTAAATAACCGAATACTGATCACAACTCAGACAGCACTTTCAATCAAACGGTTTAAAAAAAGAAGCTATGTACAGTAGATATAGAAAAAAGTACTTTCTGTACAAGTCTGAGAAAACAGCAATATTTTTCTGAAAGAGAATTAGTCAAACGTCGACCCAGTATTTTCTATATGTAGTTCAATGATCGATATATGTGACGTGGTAATAATCGATAATGGTGTCATGGCAAAAGCATTATTCATTTGTTGGAGGCATGACAGAAATTTCTTAGACACTGAGAGAAACTTGACTTGAGAGCTTCTTAGAATAAACTACGTTACTGTATTTGATTTTAACTCTGAGAAATGACTTAATCATCACATTTAAGATACAAGATTGGCTGTGGTAAAATATTCTAATATGGAATTAAGATATATGATGAAAACTAAATTTAATTCGAATGACATGATTATTTTATAACAAATAGAGACCGGATTATATACATTTTCATGTTGAATTTGCATATTTAGACCTTTTTCACCTGTCATTGCATATTTTAACTAAAACTAGTTATAATGTATATTTTCGCGCTATATTTACAACATTTTAAAAATCTGTATTATTTTACAATGAACATTTCGAGGCCATCAAAAGTGTAGTAAACGATTTCGATAGTGCAGAGGCTTTGTCAGTTTGTCAGTGTTTTGTCAGTGTGAGGAAGAATTTAACGATTCCAGTATTAAAAAAACTGCTGTGATTAGCACTCAGTTTTCCTATATACCTGCAACTATTAAAAATTAAAATATAAAATTATGGAATATTCACCTGAAAGGTCCGTCTCCTCAACTTAACTAGTTAGTTATTGGTAAATCCAGAAAATTGGATAAACTTGGGTAAATTTCTGGACAAAACGCGGAAAATAAGAACAACACTCATTCATGAATAAATATATGTTACCAAAATGCAATACCATTAATTCTTAATAATTATACATAACTTAATTAGTGTATAATGTTATTGTATTATCATGTAATTGTAATATTATTGTCTTTTCTTTATGTAATTGTAATGTTATTGTTTTTTTGTTTTTCTTTATACTATTGCCAATTATTACTTTATTGTAACGGACTGTCAACAGCACGTACGGCTTACTGCCCGTGCGACCCATATTTGTAAATAATATTGTAAATATCTTACTTTTGTCTAATAAATTCCTACTACTACTACTACTACTACTAGTAGTAGTAGTAGTTATTTAACTGTAGCGCTTTCGGGACTTGTCCCATCATCGGCAGGATTTAAAAAGCTTGAAACTCAAGGTTGGCGTTGATTGATTCTATTCATTAATGGATAATATCCGTCAACTGAACTCCTTATTGCCGGAGGTATTCCCAAGCAAACTCGAGGAAAAGTTTGAAACAATTTTGAACGAAAACCCAAGTCTGAACCTTCGTGTCAAATTAGTAGTTCTATAAATGGGACGGGCGAGCTGTTGCCAGAAATAACAAATGCCAAAATAACACCCAAATGCAACTATTGCCCAATTGCTTCAGTTGACGTAGAACGGTCCTTTTCTGTTTATAAAAATATTTTGAGCTATCGAAAACACAACCTTACTACCGAATATTACATATGTACTGTATCTCCTTTCTTTTGAAAAATGGCAATAAATTCAATTAATTCATTCATAATACTACTGAAAATTTGGAAAAGTACCGGATCGTTTCTGTTTGCAATAGTAGCAAAATGTAGAATATTTTAATTTGTGAACAATACTTTTGCCTGATACTGGCTGATAAATAATTTATCTTTTATCAGTGGTAAATGCTAATATTAATAAATAGGCCTAGATAGTAAAAATAATAATAATTATGTTCATTTAGAAATAAAATATCCAATAAAGTAATAGTCCCGGTCTGAGCGTATAATTTTTCTCTTCAAATATGATTTATCCATCATTGAGATGTACGAAATCAATAATAAAAACATGGAAAAAGCCGTACTGGCTGTAATGTATAATTCCCAAATATGTCTTCTTAATAAAGGAGCCGCCATTTGCAAGATAGAAGCATGGCTTCATAGCATTTGGTGGACGGGAATTACAATGTATATAGAGAAAGATTTGCGTTTAGATCGGTACTTGCACAGGTAGCTCAGTTGGTAGAGCACTAGGTCTAGAGAACCAAGGGTTCCGGGTTCAAGTCCCGGTCTGAGCGTATAATTTTTCTCTTCAAATATGATTTATCCATCATTGAGATGTACGAAATCAATAATAAAAATAATTATTATGTTTTTTATTATTTGGCATTGCATATACCATTGACATTTTTAATGCAATTAATCATTTTCATGCATATTTGCATGCATATTTCCAGCTTGTTGTGTTGCATATAATCCGGTCTCTAATAATAAATTCCATCACGCAGGATTTGGTAAATTAACAAGTAGAATTTATTAAGTTACTTACAGAACGCTGGAGCACGCCTTAGCTTAGATGGTTAAGGTAAAATCCTATAAATCGAAAGATTGAGGGTTCGAGTTCTGGTGGAGGACAGGATTTTTAAACTGACCCAAACCTTCAGACCCAAACCTGAGGTCGACTCAGCTTCTTACGGACATGAGTACCAAGCGCTTGTTCTGGGGGTAAAGGTGGCCGTCACGCAGGGCCGACAACCCGGCTGATATCAAGTGCCGTTTGTCTAGAAAAAGTGAGAGCCTTAACCTCCTACTGCCCCAAGGGTCTCCTATGGCCTGTAGTGGGGATCACTTTACCTTTTTACTTTATTATAGAACGCTAGTGCAGGGAAATTGCATTTTAAGTTTAATTATTATTAAATAAAGGTTCTAAAACGCAATGAACTTGAATATACTATTTAATTATAGCCTATTTTAATGAATTTTAATGTTCATGACGATTGTTATCTCGGGTACTAATTATATTTTTCCAACTTATTAAAATTAAATTAACTTTTTCAACAACTTTTAAGGAAGGATTCTATTAACTTTAAATTCTCTCTTTTTTCCTTTCACTCCTTCTCCTTCTGCAAGAGCCTGCATTAAAATTTAATTATATATGTGGTTATATTTATAGATTTATTTTGCTCCCAAATGCCCCAAGTTGTCATTTCGACTTTTTGGTGCTCTCTCCTGGCATGGCGTACTTGTAACCCACTTCTAAGGTTGGGGCGCCTGGAAGGCGGAGTTACGCTTCCCCGATGTTATGAGAGTTGATGGTGATGCTAATGATGCGCCAGGAGAGGCTTAAAATAAACTTAAGCTAATTAGGTGAATATTATATTGATGATAATGATAGCCAGATGGTGTTTGGGGACCGTTTGAGCCTTAAAATTTCCTGAAATTTATCTTACAGGTGAGGAAAAACCACGAAAAAAACCTCATCCAGGAAATCTGTCCCGAGCGGGAATCAAACCCGGGCCCGCTGCTTGACAAGGCAGCACGCTACTTCGAGACCACAGTGATCAATTTAACCACATTTATCTTCAAAATTATTAAGTAGTGAGTTGACATAAGTTTTCCACCATATTTTCCGATGGTTGAAAAAATTATTTACCATTTTTATAAAATATAGATTGTAAATGAACGATTGCTATGATTTTTCATACAGTTCTTCTAACTAACTAATTCGCTCTATTAAACCCATAGGTCCATGGCTGCGCGGAAATAAGCTCTACATACATCCCTATCCTGAGCTAATGTATTCCAATCATTCTCTGTATATTCTAATTTCCTCAAATCATGATTATTGTTATTCTCCTACCTCATTCTTGGTCTACCAACTGGGCGTTTTCCCTCTGGTTTTCCTACAAGAAACTTCCATGCACCTCTTTCATTCTCCGTTCGTGCTACATGTCCTGTCTATCGCAGACTACGAGACTAAACTGTTCTCATTATATCTGGCTTCCTATAAAGACCATATAACTCACTGTTACCTAGTTTTCTTCATTCATGTCTCTGTTCATCTCTCTTTGGTCCAAAAATGTTCCTAAGAACTTTATTCTGAAACATACATTTCTTCACAAAGTAAAATTCTAAATAATACAAAGTTTATTAAAAAATGTAAAAAAAACGTTTGTAGTATTATGGTTGTTAAACTATTCTTCTGTTTATTACAGATCGTTATTTATCATGTTAATATAATTACACGGTTATTCTTTCAACGTTAATAACAAATAAATTTTACATTGTACCTTACTTAGGCATTCATGACAAGAAAATTGTCACAAATGATTGTTTAATAACCATAATCTAATCTTAATGTACTGTTGTATAAATTAACAGTTTTTCATTTATTTTTTATCCCTACGTTACAATAATAAATTGTGAAGAAACAAAATGGTGTCGGCATGCGTATGTAGCCATGTTTAGCTTGTTTTGTGGGCGGACATATCTAATCGAATTCAGATCCTGTTTAGTTTTTCTTGTTATGTATTTAAATTAAAAAAATTTAATTCTTGTTGTCTTACGTAGATTTGTAAGTTTAAGATGTTATGCAAATGAAATTAAATACGTTAATTCAGTACGCCAAGGAAGCATTAGTTGATAAAGGTTAAAAATAAAATTTAAGCCAGCCTGGATATTGTTAATGTATGTTTATAAAGATTAGTTCGAACCAAGATATTCCAATCAGTTTTGAATGGTTAAATGAGTGTGTAATATTTTAATATTTAAATAAACTCTAAATAATTTTAATAATAATACTAGGACATTCGGTAAGTAATATTAATACTGTTATAACGTTACAAATAATAATTTAGGTTACTTTTGACATTATAAACTTCATTTATAGTCTCTTGTCTAATCAACTACAGGTTGTTAAATCCTTTGAAAACGACGCACTATATCTGCAGCATAATTTCTGGATATCTCTATCATCTGATAGATCTAGAGTTTTCAGGATATCAACTTTTGGTTGAAGTCGAATGCCTCGTAAAAGTTCTTTATTTTTTTTAGAATAAGTTATAGTCAGAAGGGCTTCTGTATAGGGGATTTGTGGATGTTCGAGTATTTCCAAATTCCACCTTCTAAACAAATTCACCTGAACATCTTTTTACTTACTAAATGTGAGAAACAGTGAATGTATTCACAAAAATTGCTAATGTTATATTGCTAATATCCATCCATCCATAGTAATTCTGCCCGAAGGCGGGTCCTTCACTGCAATCATAGCATTTTCATGCTATGCTTGCAGCTTTACCAGGGAATTGTAGGTGTGGTAGCTTCCCGTTGCTTTCCACACCGGTGAAGGATGATGGTGATGATAATAATGATAAGGGTGATGATGATGGCCATATGATTTCGGGGGCCATTTGGGCCTTAAAGTTTTCCTGACATTTGTCTTACAGGTGAAGAAAAACTCCGATAAAAACCTCACCCAGAAAAACTGCCCCGACCGGGGATCGAACCCGGGCCCGCTGCGTGACAAGGCATCACGCTACATCGATACCACAGCGGTGGACATTGCTAATATAATATTGTAAAATACATTGAGATATTAGTCACAAAAAAAATTACGTACCCGTCGTCAGTAGTTGGACAGTAGCGGGACACACTTCTGCTGAGGATGGGAGACTATTCACGTAATGCCTATAATGTTATAATTAATTTTTGCGCCATAGTGCGTTTTGTCGTACTTACCAGCGATGGCGACCATTATTAAAAGTTGAACTTCCTACATTTCGGGGTTGCCAACCTGAATAACTATACTGTAGTATTACATTTACACCCACTTGCGAGAAGTAAAACCACTGCCCTCTATGTATACTACGTACAATTTATATACAGAAAATATCCAAAAGGTAGTGTTAATATACATTATACGTAAACAAATCACTGCATTTTAAATGAACTGAATTTTATTGAAACAATATAAAACACATACTTGCGACCATGTTATCAATAATTGTTCTCAAGGCCTCCTGTTGTTTCAACTAATAAACATTGCCCACACTGTTAACGTTAGTCAATTGTTTATAATGAACGCAAATATTTCCAACAAAGATGTTATTACTTTACTATTATTTATTATTTTGAAAACACCATCGCGCAAAACATAATGCACAACGCACGTTTGTGATGTGTTTTACAGAATCTCCGAAATAAAAAACCTCGCTATCTACCGGTTTTTAACATTTTTCCTCGATTCTGTAAAAATCACTTCCCAATCTCACATCGTAATATACTATTAATAGTTTAGATTGCATAGAAAGCACATAATTTCATAATTTTTATATTAACAGTGCGATATTAAACATAAGGTATACAAAAGAAGATTACCGACTGTAATATAATACATAAAAATGAATGTTTGTTTGTTTGTTTGTTTGTTCGTTCGTATTTTATGCGCTGTCATACCGATCATCCTATTGTAACGGGGCTTTTTGCAAAACGTTCAGGAGTTTTCCGGGATGAACATAGGCTGTAAAGAGAGTTGTAGTACCCAACTTCTACACCCTTAAAAATCACCCTTTGTAGTGAAAAAGTCCCTTTTTGGACGCTTAAATGGCTTACGCTTCCTAAACCATAACAAATACACCAAATTAATGTACACAAAAACTCCACAAAAAATCCCCGACAGCATATGTTTATCTTTAATGGATAACTCACAATAACCATTTTTGTCTTTCATTGATGCCAAGAAGGTCGGGATAAGTAGATTCCCGGGCAAGCGTAGCAGCGCACGACGGGCATTCTTTTACGGATTTTACGAATTTTGTCTTTCAGCTCATTTATGCCAAGAAGATCGGGGTAAGTAAATTCTCGGGCAACATCGGCTAATCAGCACAGGATATCTTAAAGTAATTACGGTATACATTTATAAATATTTTTCCTTTTACTTATTCAACTAAACACATTAATTTTCGTTTTTCAGCTCATTTATGCCAAGACGATTCGGATAAGTAGATTCTCGGGTAACGTCGGGTGA
Source organism: Diploptera punctata (assembly GCA_030220185.1). NCBI lineage: Eukaryota > Metazoa > Arthropoda > Insecta > Blattodea > Blaberidae > Diploptera > Diploptera punctata. The sequence continues at coordinate 2,381,269 of JASPKZ010003842.1, forward strand.
TCAGCACGAGATATCTAAAAATAATGAATTACGATGAAAATGTTTCCTTTGACCTATTCCACTAAACATAAAAATACATTAAGCTTCGTCTTTCAGTTCATTTAATTAAAAAATATCGGGATAAGTAGATTCTCGGGCAACGCCGGTAATCATCACGGGGTATTTAAAAATAATTACGATATACATTTTCCCTTTCACTTACTCAATTAAACATAAGACCCATTGATTCTCGTCTTTCAGCTCATTTTTGGCAAGATGATAGGGATAAGTAGATTTCCCGGAAACTAAAATGAATATACGGAGTGTCTCAAATTGAGGTATACACTCTATGAAATGTTATTTCATAGCAACGAAATGAAATAGAAATACACTTTTTGTTGTGTTGTTTTCCTTAAACTTCTAAGATGATTACCAGGAGAAGTATTGGGCGAAAACAATGCAATAACAGTTAGGAACAGAGGCAGTATGTCATACACCATCATGTAAAAGCTAAATGCCAAAACAAATAGCATGTGTGCTAATTTTGAGTAAAATTACTGTAAGCAACATTGAAGAAATGCAAATGAAGATATGAAATAAACGAATTTGCAGCCCAAGGTTAAACACGGTTGATATGGGGTATATCTTCAACAGGTTTAGATGAAATCACCTTAACTGTCTGTAAAATAAAACAGGAAGATTATGTGAAATTCAGAAAAAATCTACTTAAATGTTCTGAGAACTTAGGTATTAGAGACAGTTTCTAATTCTACCAAAACAACCCAAAATAATAATAATGGAAAAACAATGTTGTTGTTAAACTGTTCAAAAGTCATATAAATAACTCACCAGAGTCCAGATCTCAATCTAATGGAAAATAGTTGGCATGAGTCTGAAAGAAGACTTCATGAAACATCAAAAAGTAATCTGAAAACAGGTCATATGGGGAATTGGATTCTGTTGACACGTATTACGTATACCCAGAAAATGTTTACCAGTATGCCAAAAAGTTGAGAGAGACACAAAAGATACCAAACTTTCTTTTTGTCTAATGCCACCAAGTTGTCTTTTATGACATTTCTGGCTTTTCTCCCCTAGCATTAGCAGAATTGTAGTCCATTGCTTAGGTTGGGGCACCTGGAAGGCAGAGTTATGTTACTCCGATAATATGATGGGTGATAAATTATAATGAAGCGCCAGAAGAGTTCTTAACCTAAATTCCAGACCATTGGAAACCACAGGAATAATACTCAGACACCAAACTAAATTCTAGAATTTGTTGTTTGTAGTAGAATACAAAAGTTTTATTTGTATTGACCCAGTATTAAACGTTGTGTGATATTATACTAATTCCGAAGTATGTTTGTCTTACTGTAAACATGAAGTATTACCCCGCCGCTCTGTCTATTGGAGGAACCGTGGTACTACTTTTACCCGCCATATGGCTGAATTGTGTACGGAACTGCCATCCATAGAAACATTCTTCTTAGGCAATAATCTGTCATATAGATAAGATCAATGGAGTATGCGTTTTTTAAAGCGTTGAATGAGAATAACTCAATGACTTCATTCATTTGGAATTCGCAAAAAAATCAATGAGCATGTGTTTTTAGACCAATTCTTTGCAACATACTCCAGAGAGAGCAACTTGTATAATATCGGGACGCTCTACTGGGGAGTAGAGAAACGTCCCACAAGATTCTTCCGAGAGAGCAACTTGTATAATTTCGGGATCCTCCACTGGGAAGAAGACAAACGTCCCGCAATGTGCAACCCGACTCTCGAGTGTGCAACATTTATAATATCGGGATCATACACTGGGAAGAAGTAAATCGTCTCACAATATGCTCTCAGATTCCCGAGAGTGCTACATGTATAATATCGGCATCCACCACTGGGAAGAAGAAAAACATCCCACAATATGCTCTCCGACTCCCGAGAGTGCAATTTGAATAATTTCGTGGTACTCCACTGGGAAGAAGAGAAACCTCCCACAATATGACCTCCAACTCCGAAGAGTGCAACATTTATAATATCAGGATCCTCCAGTGGGAAGTAGAGAAACGTCCCACAAGTTACTTCTTAGAGAACAACTTGTATAATATCGCGATCCTCCAGTGAAATGAAGAGAATATCCCACAATATGCTCTCCGATTCCGATAGAGCAATTTATATAATAGCGGGATCCTCCACTGGGAAGAAGAGAAACGTCCCACTACATGCTCTCCGACTCCCGAGAGAGCAACTTATATCATACCGGCATCCTCCACGTTGAAAAGAGAAAGGTCCCACAATATGATCTCAGACTCCCGAGAGAGCAATTTATATAATATCGGGATGCGCCACTGGGAAGAAGAGAATTGTCTCACAATATGCTCTCCGACTCCCGAGGGTGCAACTTGTATAATATCGGGATCCACCAGTGGCAAGAATGAAACATCTCACAAGATAGTCTCGAGAGAGTAACTTATATAATATCGGGATCCCCAGAGTGAAGAAGAAAAAGTTCCACAAGATGCTCCCGACTTCGGAGAGAGTAACTTGTATAAAATCGGAATCCTCCACTGGGAAGAAGGGAAACGTCCCACAAGATGCTCTCCGCCCCCCGAGTGTGCAACTTATATAATATCGGCATCCACCATGGGGAAGAAGAGAAATGCCCCACAAGATATTCCCGAGAGAGCAACTTGTATAATACCAGGATCATCCAATAGGAAGAACACAAACGTTCCACAATATACTCTCCGACTCACGAGAGTGCAACTTGTATAATATTGGGATCCTTCACTGGGAAGATGAGAAACGTCGCAGATTATCCTCTCCGACTACCAGAGTGCAACTTGTATGTTATCGGTCTTTTCCAGTGGGAAGAAGATAAACATTCCACAAGATACTCGCGAGAGAGCAAATTGTATAATATCGGGATCCACCAGTGGGAAGAAGAGTGATGTCCCACAAGATGCTCCCGACTCCCGAGATAGCAACTTGTATAATATCGGGATCCTCCAGTGGGAGGAGAAAAGTCCCACAAGATGCTACAGACTCCCTAGAGAGCAGCATTTTTATTATAGAGATCATCCACTGGTAAGTAGTGGAAACGTCCCACAATATGCTCTCGGATTCCCGAGAGTGCAACTTCTATAAAATCGGGATCTTACACTGGGAAGATCAGAAACGTCCCACAATTTTCTCTCCGACTCCCCAGAGTATAACTTCTGTAATATCGGCATTCTCCAATGGGTAGGAGAGAAACATCCTTCAAGACACTCTTGTGAAGCAACTTCTATAATGGCGCGATTCTCCAGTGAGAAGAAGAGAAACGTCCCACAAGATGATCCCGACTCCGAAGAGAGTTACTTGTATAATATCGGGATCCTCTACTGGGAAGAAGAGAAACGACCCACAATATGCTCTCCGACTCCCGAGAGTGCAACTTGTATAATATCGGCATCCGCCAGTGGGAACAAGAGAAACATCCCACATGATACTCCAGTGGGATGAAGAGAATCGTCCAACAGTATGCTCTCAGACTTCCAAGAGTGCAACTTATATATTGTCGGGTTCTCCACTGGGAGAAGAGAACCGTCCTACAATATGCTCTCCGACTCCCGAGAGTGTATGTCGTAAATATCGGCATTCACATTTGGGAAGAAGAGAAATATCCCACAAGATACTCTCGAGAGAGCAACATTTATAATATCGGGATCCTCCGCTGGGAAGAAAAGAAACGTCCCACAGTATGCTGTATGGCCCCTGATAGTGAAACTAGGATAATATCGGGATCCACCAGTGGTAAGAAGATAAACGCCCCCCAATATACTCTCCGACACCCGAAAGTGCAACTTTTATAATATCGGGTTCCTCCACACGAAAAATAGAAACATCCCAAAATATGCTATCTGATTCCGAGAGTGCAACTTGTATAATATCTGCATTCACCTGTGGGAGGAAGAAAAACATCCCACAATATACTCCCTACAGAGCAACTTGTATATTGTCGGAATCCTCCAGTTGGAAGAAGACAAACGTCCCACAAGATTCTCCCGACTCTCGAGAGAGCAACTTATGTAATATCGGGATCCTGCACTGGGAAGAAGAGAAACGTCCCACAAGATGTTCCCGACTCCCAGGAGAGCATCTTGTATAATATTGGTATCCTCCACTTGGAAGAATAGGAACACTTGGCGTGAAAGAGCTTTTTACCTTGATCTTTAAATTATTTATTGTTTTTATGGGTTTTAAGCTTTTTTTATTTCCCTTATTATTTAGTGAACATATTTAAGTAGTCTCCGACTCCCGATAGTGCAACTTGTATAATATTGGAATCCTCTACTGGGAAGAAGAGACCTGTTCCACAATATGCTCTATGACTTACGAGATTACAACTTGTATAATATCAGCTTCCTCCACAGGGAAGAAGGAAAAACATCCCAGAAGATATTCTCGAGAGAGCGAATTTTATAATATCGGGATCCTCCAGTGGAAAGAAGGGAATAGTAGCACAAGATGCTCCCGTCTCCCGAGAGAGCTACTTGTATAATATTGATATCCTCCACTGGAAAGAAGAGAAACGTCCCATAAGATACTCGCTAGAGAGCAACTTGTATAATATCGTTCATTCACCGGAGGGAAGAAGAGAACTCGTCTCAAATAATACTCCTAAGATATCAGCTTGTATAATGCCGGTTTCCTACATTCGGAGGAAGAGAAACATCCCACAAGATGGTCCCGACTCCCCAGAGAACAACTTGTGCAATATGGGGATCCTCCACTGAGTAGAACAGATATGTCCCATATTATGATCTCCTACTCCCGACAGTGCAACTTCTATATTATCGGGATCCTCCAGTGGGAAGAAGAGGAACATCCCACAATATACTCTACGACTCCCGAGAGTGCAACTTATATAATACCGGAATCCAACAATGAGAAGAATAGGAACATCCAATAAGTTACTCCCGAGATAGCTACTTATATAATATCGGGATTTTCCACTGAGGAGAGACGCAACCAACAAGATGCTCCCAACGAGATAAACTTGTGTAATGTTCGGATCCTCCACGGGAAATAAGAAAAACTTCCTACAATATGCTCTCCGACCCCCGAGAGTGCAACATGTATAATATCGGGATCCACCAGTGGGAAGAAGAGAATCGTCCCAAAATATACTCTCCGACTCACCAGAATGCAAGTTGTATAACATCGGGAGCCTCCTCTGGGAAGAAGAGAAACGTCCCACAATATGCTCCCCGACTCCAAGAGTTCAACACTTATAATATATGCATCCACCAGCGGGAAGAAGAGAAACATCCACCAGATACTCCCGGGAGAGCAACTTCTATACTATATGGGGATCCTTCAGTGGGAAGAAGAGAAACGTCCCCCAAGATGCTCCCGACTCCCAAGAGGGCAACATGTATAATATCGGGAACCTGCACTGGAAGGAGAGCAACGTCACAGAAGATGCTCTCCGACTCTCGAGAGTGCAACTTGTATAATATCCTTATCCACCAGTGGGAAGAATAGAAACATCCCACAAGATATTCCCGAGATTTCAACTTTTGTAATATCGTGATTCTCCAGTGGGAGGAAAACGTCCCGTAAGATACTCCAGAGAGAGAGAGAGAGAGAGCAACTTGTATAATATCGTTCGTTCATCAGCGGGAAGAATAGAAAATTCCCACAAGAAACTCCCGAGAGAGCAACTTGTATAATATCGGGATCCTCTACTGAGAAGAAGAGAAACGTCCCACAATATGCTCTCCGACTCCAAGAGTGCAACTTGTATAATATCGGCATCCACCAGTGGGAAGGAGAGAAACATCGCAAAAGATACTCCCGAGAGAGCAACTTTTTTAATATCGGGAACCTCCTGTGGGAAGAAGAGAAACGTCGCACAAGTTGCTCCCGACCCCAGAGAGAGCAAATTGTATAATATAGGGATCCTCCAGTGGGAGGAAGAGAAATGTTGCACAAAATGCTCCCCATTCCCGAGAAAGCTTCTGTTTAATTTCGGAATCCTCCACAGGGGAAAAAAGAGAAACGTCCCACAATATGCTCCCTACTGCCGAGAGATCAACTTGTATAATATCTGCATTCACCAGTGGAAAGAAGAGAAATATCACACAAGATTCTGCCGAGAGAGCAACTTGTATAATATCGGGATCCTCCACTGGGAAGAAGAGAAACGTCCCACAATATGTTCTCCTGCTCCAAGACTGCAAATATTATAATATCGGCATCCACCCGTGGGAGCAAGGGAAACTCCCCACAAAATACTCCCGACTCCCGAGGGAGCAGCTTGTATAATATCGGGATCCAGTAATAGGAAGGAGAGAAAGTTCCCAACAAGATGCTCTCCGACTCCTGAGAGTGCAATATTTATAATATAGGAGTCCTTCACTGGAAAGAAGAGAAACGTCTCACAGTATGCACACCGACTCCCGACACTGCAACATGTATAATATCGTCATCCACCAGTGGGAAGAAGAGAAACATCCCACAACAAACTCCCGAGATATCAGTTTGTACAAAATCGCGATCCTCCAGAGGGAAGTAGAGAAAATTCCCACAAGATACTCCGGCGAGAGCAACTTGTATAATATCGTTCATACTAGAGGGAAGAAGAGAAACACCCCACAAGATACTCCCGTAAGAGCAGCTAGTATGATATCGGGATCCTCCACGGGGAAGACAAGAAACGTCCCACAATATTCTCTCCGACTGCGCAGATTGTAACCAGTATAATATAGGCATCCACCAGTGGGAAGAAGAGAAACATCCAACAAGTTACTCCCTGGAGAGCAACTTGTATAATATCGAATCCTCCAGGGGGAAGAAGAACCAGATCCTACTAAAAATATTTACTTATATTCCATGTATAACCGCGACTGCTGGCACATATTTTATCAATACTTAAAAAAATAACTAACTCTAACTTAAATTAATCATTAATATAAGATACTCACGAGAGTGCAACTTGTATAATACCATATCCTCCTAAGGGAAAGCAGAGAAACGCCCCACAATATGCTCTCCGACTCCCGAGAGTATAAATTGTATAATATCGGGATCCATCTGTGGGAAAAAAGAGATATATCCTCACGATATTCCCGGGAGTGCAACTTGTATAATATCGGGTTCCTCCACTGGGAAGAAGAGAAACGTCCCAAAAGATGTCCCCGACTCGTGAGAGAGTAACTTGTAAAATCGGGATCCTCTACTGGGAATTATAGAAACATCCCTCAAGGACTCCCGGGACACCAATTTGTATAATATCGGGTTCCTCCACTAGGAAGGAGAGAAACATTCCTAAAGATGCTCCCCGACTCCCGAGAGAACAATTTGTATAATATCTGGTTCAAAAGTAGGAAGAAGACAAGCATCTCACATGATTCCCTCCGACTCCCGAGAGTGCACTAGTACAATATCGGGATCCTCCAGTGGGAAGAAGAGAAAGGTTCCACAATATTCTCTCCGACCCTCGATAGACCAACTAGTATAATATCGGGATCCTCCAGTGGGAAGAAGAGAAACATCCCACAACATGCTTCCCGATTCCCTACAGAACTAGTGTTATAATATCCGGATCCTCCTCTCGGAAAAGCAGAAACATCCCACAACATGCTCCCCGAATTCTGAGAGAGCAAATTGCATAATATCTGGATCCTCCACTGGGAAGAAGAGAAATATTCAACAACATGCTCCCCGATTCCCGGGAGAGCATCTTGCATAATATCGGTATCCTCCACTGGGAAAAAAAGAAACATCCCACAACATGCTCCCCGACTTCCGAGAAATCAACTTGTATAATATCAGGATCCTCAAGTGGGAAGAAGAGAAACGTCCCACAATATGCTCGCGACTTCCGATAGAGCAACTTGTATAATTTCGAGATCCTGCACTGGGAAGAACGGAAACTTCGCACAATATGCTCTCCGAAACCCGAGAGAGCAACTTGTATAATGTCGGGATTTTCCACTGGGAAGAAGTGACCCATCCCACAATATGCTCTCCGACTCTCGAGAGAGCAACTTGTAAAATTTCGGCATCCTCCAGTGGGGAGAAGAGAAACATCCCACAAGATACTCTCGAGAGAGCACTTTTATAATATCGGGTTCCTCCAGAGGGAACAAGGGAAACGTCCCACGAGATGCTCCCGACTCCCGAGAGAACTTCTTGAATAATATCGGGATCCTCCACTGGGAAGAAGAGAAACGTCCCACAATATACTCTCCGACTCCGCAGAGTGCATCTTGTATAATATCGGGATCCTCCACTGGGAAGTAGAGAAACGTCCCACATTATGCTCTCCGACTCCCGAGAGTGCAACTTGTATAATATCGACATCCACCAGTGGGAATAAGAGAAACGTCCAACAAGATACTCCCGACATGGCAATTTGTATAATATCGTGATCATCCAGTGGGAAGTGCAGAAATGTCCCACAAGATACTCCCAAGAGCAACTTGTATAATATCGTTCATTCACCAGAGGGAAGAAGAGAAACACCCCACAAGATACTCCCGAGAGAGCAATTCATATAATATCGGGATCCTCCACTGGGAAAAATAGAAGCGTCCCACAATGTGCTCTCCGACTCCAAGAGTGTAACTTGTATAATATCGGCATCCACCAGTGGGAAGTAGAGAAACATCTCACAAGATACTCCCACGAGAGCAACTTGTATAATATCGGGTTCCTCGAGTTGGAGAAGAGAAAAGTCCCACAATATGCTCTCCGACTTCCGAGATTGCAACTTGTTAAATATCGGTACCCTGCACTGGGAAGAAGAGAAACGACCCACAATATGCTCTCCGAGTCCCGAGAGTTCTACTTGTATAATATCGGGACCCTCCATTGGCAGAAAAGAAACATCCCGCAATATGCTTCCCGTCTCACGAGAGAGCATCTTGTATAATATCGGGATCCTCCAGTGGGAAGAAGAAAAGCATCCTTCAAGATTCTGCCCGACTCCCGAGAGTGTAACTTGTAAATATATCGGGATCCTGCAGTGGGAAGAAGAGAAATATCCCACAATATGCTCTCGAGATAGCAAGTTGTATATTATCAGGATCCTTCCTTTGGAAGAGGAGAAACGTCCCACAATACCACTATATGCTCTCCGACTACCGAGAGTGTAACTTGTGTAATAACGGAATCCTCCAGTGGGAAGAAGAGAAACATCCCACAACATGCTCCCAGACTCCCGAAAGAGCAAGTTTTATAATATCTGGATCCTCCACTGGGAAGAAGAGAAACATTCTACAACATGCTCCCAGACTCCCGGGGGAGCAACTTGTATAATATCGGGATCCTCCACTTGATAAAGAGAAACTTCCCACATCATGCTCCTCGACTCCCGAGATAGCAACTTGTATAATATCGGGATCCTCCACTGGGATGATGAGAAATATCCCACATTATGCTCCCCGACTCCCGAGAGAACAACTTGTATAATATCAGGATCATCCTTTGGGAAGAAGAGAAACATCCCACAACATGCTCCCCGACTCCCGAGAGAGCATCTTGTATTTATATCTAAATCCTCCACCGGGAAGAAGAGAAACGTCCCACAACAAGCTCTCCGGCTCCCGAGAGAGCAACTTGTATAATATCGGGATCCTACACTGAGAAGAATAGAAACGTTCCAGAAGATGCTCCCGACTCCCTATTAAGGAATTTGTTTAATATCGGGGTCCTCCACTGGGAAGAAGAGAAACATCCCATAATATGCTCTACATCCCACTTCCCGGAGATCTACAACTTGTATTAATCTTTAGGGCATCTCTCCAGTAGGAAGAAGATAAACGTGCCACAATATCGCTTCCCTCGACTCCCAAGAGAGAACTTACGAAATTATTGTATTCTTTTCTTGCCCTACTTGCTAGCGTTGTGCTTGAACAATAGCAGACAGCGTTTATAAAATTCGTCCTAGTTGATAACTCCTAACTAACCTTTTCAGAATAGTCTGGATTAACTCTTCTAACTCCTTAATATTTAATTTGCCTAATATTTTTACTTATGGCTACGTAATGGATTTCTCTCTGTTACATAATTTAGTTTTGTTGAAATGAGTTCATTTTCATTATCATTAAAGTCGCTATCATTAATTCCGTGAATAATGTTAAGTAACATCTTAGAATTGTGTAAATATCTCTTGTATAGAGGAACTGTTAGTTGTGTTTGCATTTTAACATACTGCTAATAATTTTAAATAGTAATAAACTATGTAAATATATCTTAACACGTGTTTATTTAGTTTTAAAATTATTGTGTAAGTTTATTGTACTTAATGTAATTCTGTGCACCGTGAATTGTTTAACTTTAATGTTATTCTAGCTTTTATAATATATGAATGTTATAAAATCAATTTGTGTTTCATTTTAAGATAAATATTTTATTCTATTTTTGATGTTTATAATGTTCTAATATCGTCACAGAAGTAACAGTTGAAAAACTGAGTTAATATTTTGAATCTAACAGAATTTTAGATTTTATAAAGCACAGAATGGAACAGGGTTGTTTTTTTAGAGACAACATTAATACAAATCGTAATAAAACTCCTATGAGGTGTTAGTCACAATACTAACTTTATAATCTATCTGCAATGGCGTATCAACCCATTATCGGGTCTTGGCCTCTACTTTGTTAGGATTTTATAGACAAGTTTTATTTAGTTACGCTTATTTCCCTACAGATATCATGAATAGTACCGCTGTCTACATACCGACCCAATGTGAATCTATTAGGTAACTAAGGAAAGTCGTTAAAATTTGCTTAGAGCCCTGTTTTTCTCAAGCTTAAGGTTCTTTTACGAGCCTGAAAATCTTCAGATTCGGGTCCCACGGCTTAAAGTTCCTGCCGGAGGACTTACTCCTTGGATTTTTAGATCTAAAAAGTCCATCTACTCCGGCCAGGTTTGAAACCGCTTCCTTCGGAACTGGAAGCAAAAAGCATGACCACTAAAACTCCGAGAGTGACTGATAGCGTTTTTGGTTAAGGAAATAGGCCTAAGATATAAACCGGATGGTCGGTAGTCTGAATCTCGATGGGATGAGCATTTTTAAATTCCTCTAATCTCTCTGATGACACTGTGGTCCTGGGGTCGACTCAGCCTCTGACGGAAATGAGTACAAGACGTTTGTTCTGGAATACTGCTGGCATATCATGCCAAATGTTTCTAAGGCCTGTAGTGAGATGTAGAGTAGCCCAATTCCACCTTCTAAACAAATTCTATTGAACATCTTTTTAGGGCGGTATTACTTTTCTAAATGTGAGAAACTGTCAATGTATTCACGAATTTTTTTCGAGGCTTTTATATTACTGCTCAACAACATACAAGATTTCAATGGTCACCACTAGGATCGCTGATTCACAACAGTGTTGCCATTACTTACCGAATGTCCTAGTAGTAGTAGTAGTAGTAGTAGTAGTAGTAGTAGTAGTAGTAGTAGTAGTAGTAGTAGTAGTAGTAGTAGTAGTAGTAGTAGTAGTAGTAGTAGTAGTAATAATAATAATAATAATAATAATAATAATAATAATAATTTTTTAATTCCTTCAGTTGGCCAGAAGTTTGGTTTGGATGAATCGATCTCAAAATTTGTGAAATCAGAATCTTTACGCTTATTGAGCAACAAAATCAATTACTATTATGTGCTTAGCTGAACAACCTGCTGTAGGGGTAATATTGTTTCAGTGGTCAGGGTCCGGTGAGCGTGTTCAGACAGAAGTACTGTTCATTTTAAAAACATAACTACTTAGGTTATTCCAAACAGTAAGACTAGATATGGCGGCTTGAATATCAACGTTTATGGATTAATGTTTACGATTTCTTCCCTACAGTTGTACTAGCTACCCACCTGGTTTGTTTTCGTTCTCTCCCCTACAGCAGGTTGTTCAGCTCAGAATATAACAGGTATTGTTAAACTTGCATTTGTGTCTAACAATAGTTATATAATTCAGTTATGCCATAGTTCTACCTCTCCAATTTAACGAATTTAGTAATATACTCGCAGAAAATCATAAAGGAAGGTATTCCAACTGTTTTTGTATGTACCATAATTTCTTAAAAACTAAAAAAAAATGAAAATAGGCAAAAGCTACGAGTGATTTCCAAATTATCGATAAATTCACGATGTCACATCAAAGTGGAAATCAAGAGTGGCATTTGTTAGGATATTTAATGAATAAAATTAAACTGTTTACTCACAAATCATTATTTAAATTTGTTTTTTCATTATTTAATAAAAATAGTTTTAAGATTTGTCAGTATATTTACCTAATGCCTTGTATAATAAGCGATAGACTAATTCATTAAAGTTTATTACTTTCTTTGTATTTTTTCTTTTCTTTTTATGTATAGTATATTCGAGCTCTTAATCCTTTCTGTATACATTCTTTCATCAGTTTAATTTGAATTGTATTTAATTTCATTGTATTATTAGATATTATTTTCATTATTGTTCAGTTTGACAGATAATTAATTGTTTAGTATGTACTATTCTTGTAATTTGTTGTATCCAAAATCCAACATATGTTTGTCCTGGTGAGTGGAAGAGAAACCACATCGTCTTAACTCCACCAGGCAAAATAAATCTATTCTATTCAAAAAATCTATTCTATTTTAAAATATTTATATATTTTTTTAAAAGTAAACGGCGATGTTTGAAAACAAGTGAGAAACGTTTGTTATGCTTCATTTATTCATCACTGCAACCATGTTATTTATTACCAAATGATCGCAATATTGTAAGAATGCACCCTAGTGGAGAAAAAATGAAACGTATCATACTGTTTATAATCAACATTATAGGTTACTAATTAATTTCTATTGTCCTATGATGTAGCTAAATATGTAATTTATATTTTTCTGGAACGTAAATACCTGGAAAAAAATACGTTCAAGAAAGTGCAAACAGTGATTTAATTTTATTGCGTTATAATCAATTGATACAATTATTTTCTATCATATCTCGCAAGCGTTATTTGGTTACATTCGTGCACTATATACACAATCTACATACATTCTATGATTCTTGCATCTTAATATATATATATATATATATATATATATATATATATATATTGTTGCAAATGCCCCAGGTTGTCTTTCGACATTCCTGGTTCTCTCCTGGCATGGCATACTTGTAACCCACTTCTGAGGTTGGAACGCCTGGAAAGCGGGGTTACGTTGCCCCGATGATATGACGGGTGATGATGATGATAGTGGTGCGCCAGGACAATCCCTAATCCTAAGCTTAATCTAAGATGTGTATGAATGATGATGATTGCGATGGCCATATGATTTCGGGCACCGTTTGGGCCTTAACGTTTTCCTGACATTTGTCTTACAGGTGAGGAAAAACCCCGATAAAAACCTCATCCAGAAAAACTGTCCCGACCGGGGATCGAACCCGGGCCGGCTACGTGACAAGGCAGCACGCTACGAGACCACAGCGGTGGACACATCTTAATATATAAATTGCTATATTTCTTAGAGAGTCAGTCACTGCAAAATGATGCTATAGCCTGTTCAGAATATTAAGCTTCCTTTAATATGATAAACTTGATTGATAAAATATCGGGTGAAACACAATTGTGATTGGCTGTAAAACAAAATCCATTGAAACGTGATTGGTCATTGACTCCAATTTGGGGCATGGGATAAATAGTCATCATAAATTTATTTTATTTTATAAGGCTCATAATAGATTTATTGAAACTAGCGTACCCGGCAGATGTTGTCCTGCCCGAACGATCAATTCTCATGTCATGGGCGGAAGATAAAAATATGTTACTTTTTTACCATAAAATTCAGAAATTAGGACATAATTAGATATTATTTAATAAGTTCGCAAGAAAACCTCTTACAGCCTTCTGTTGTGGCTCAAGAAGTGTGAATGATGACGTCACACAGCCATGAACATTAGAACTGTACCCTCCTTTGCAGATAAGTTAAGAATCGTCATATAACAATTACATTAGAGTGAAAAAAAAAGATAAATTGATGAGAGTGAATCAAAACAGTTTTTTTTTTTTTTTTTCCCAGCTAGATTTCATTTCCGACCCATACTGGCCGACATTCCATAAGAATTTTTTTCCCCCGTAGAGACTCGAACCAGCATAAGACCCGTAGTTCTGCGCCAAGACTTCTTGCCTTAACCACTCGGCTACGGCGCGAGACTCTTGATATCAATGAAAGACAAAAATGGTTATTGTGAGTTATCCGTAAGAGATAAGGGACTCTTGGTATCAATGAAAGACAAAAATGGTTTTTGTGAGTTATCCGTAAGAGATAAACATATGCTGTCGGGGACTTTTTTGTAGAGCTTTTTGAGATATTCAATTCTGTGTGCATTAATTTTGTGCATTTCTTATGGTTTAGGCAGCGTAAGCCATTTAAGCGTCCAAAGAGCTACTTTTTTCACGTTTTCCACTACAAAGGGCGATTTTTAAGGGTGTAGGAGTTGAGTATCACAACTCTCTTATAAGCTATGTTCATCCCGGGAATTTCCTGAACATTTTGCAAAAAACCCCATCACAATCGGATCAACGGTATGGCCGCGCATAAAGTACGAACAAACAAATATACAAACAAACATTAATTTTTATATATAAGATTATAGTAATAATTTGTCATCAATAATATAATAGAAATAAATATAAGATATTTGAGGCAATCCGGAATACACTGTATCACTGATTAAAAATATTGTTTGTGAAGTGTATGTTTTCAATGTTCTGCTGAATTTGATTAAAAATTCCCGTGGATGTTACAATAATCTTAACGCATAGGCATTTCTCAAATAAATAATTATTTTGTGTTTACATACAAAATTCTATTGAAAAAAATTATAAAGTCATTTTGCTTGGGGAAAAAATCAGAAATTTACCATAAGACATCGATCTTTATCTTATTTACACAATAAAACCAGGAATAAAAATACATTTATTAAATTACATCATAACTCATCATGATTGATCAAAAAAATGCATCCACCTGCTATGAACAGATTAACTATGAATACAGTAAGGAACATGACTTTATAAGCAATGCTTTTAACAGGAGATTCCAATTGCTCTTAAAGTATGTCATTTCTGTCACAGTGTAAATTTATGCTCACTTATTTCATTTCTCGAACTCTACATTATTTATAGTCGCTTTAATTACCAGTGACCTTATCCTAACTTTTAACGTCTAAGAAAGTGATATGTAGATGTATTCCTCTAATGCACTCAGCAACACCGGCCGGGATCGATGATCTGTAAGGTTATAACATTTTTCCGAAAGGGAAATAAAGCCTCGATTTCCGTGTCGTAGATGTACGGTACGTTATTTCAAAAATTGGAAGCGAGAAATAAGACATCTCTGGGTTAAATGTATCGGAATCTTTACATTCAGATTTGAATCATGTGTTGTGATATGCTTTTTTTTTTATTTAATGATGCTCTTCAACAAATAAGATCATTAGCGTCGAAATTCAAATCCGGACGTTGAAAGATGCGATAAATGTTTATCATAGTCCTTTCTTCCAAGCGTAAGGTTCCTTTACATCTCGAAAATCTGCGAAATGAACCAATGGCTTTAGTTTCTTTCCAAAATAATCTATGCTCAGAATTTTTACGCACTGAAAATCAATCGTTCCCGGCTGAGTTCGTATCGTTCCCGGGAATCTTAAAACCAGGGTCGAGCATGATAACCACTATTCCATGGGAACCAACATCTAATTTGGGAGTGTCATTAAAATTAAATAGTAAATCGTTGTATGTATTCCTCTAGTGCATTCAGCAGTTCAGAAACTCCACAGATTTGGACTGGTTGGAACCCAAGATCTTAGAATTCTTTAAAAGGGAGCATTAAAAATGAACTACCCAAATTCTTAAATTATTAACTTCGTTAAAGACTAATTCTGTCGGCCACAGTGGGCTAGTAGTTATGTTCCTTGATTCTGGTACCAAGGGTCGTGGGTTCAAATCCGGCCTGAGTCGGAAGATTTTTTAGGATGGAACAATCCAAAGAGAAAGTCCTCCGAGAGGGACTTTAAGCCGTAAGTCCCGAATATGAATATTTCCAGGCTTGTAAAAGGACCTTACGCCCGAATAAAGAGGCCTCTAAGATAAATTTACCGACCTTCTTCATGCTAGTAATAACTTGATTACCTACTAGATGTCTCATTGGGTCCATATGTTGACCGCATACCATTCATGACATCTTCAGGAAAATAAGAGTAACTAAATTAACTTGATGAAGTAACTTCTAACAAAGGAGAGGCTAAGGCCCAACATTGAGCTGCCACGCCATTGTATATAGAGAGAAGGGCTAATTCCACAGAGTCATCAATTTATATTTACTTCAATTGTTACTGTACTTCAGTCTTTAATGTAGTTCACTCCCACCCTTTCTACACACTGTACTTGTGAACATTCGCCCGACCTCCAAACGAACTCAAGGCTGCGAGTGAATTTGTACGTCGTACTGCAGACATAGTAAACACAACAGGGTGTGTGTGTAATACATTCCAGAAACATTCTCCACTTTATAGAAAGAGACAATAATATGTTACAATGTTAGGTTGGGAAGTGGTCTTTTACAGAAGCGACGGAATGATTAAAAACCGAGCGATAGCGGTTTTTAATTTTAACGTGTGTTGTACATTATTTTTTTGCAAAATAATAAATAATAGTAAAACAATAACATATTTGTTGGAAATATTTGCATTCATTATAAACAACTGACTGACGTTAGCGGTCTGGCCAATATATATATATGGTAAATGCCGAAAATAATTTACTTGAGACTACAGGAGGTCGTGACACTAATCAGTCATAAAATGGCGGCAAGTGCGAAATTATTGTTTTATATTGTTTCAAATAAAATTCAGTTCATTTAAAATGCAGTGATTTGTGTCGTATAATGTATATTAACACTACCTTTTGAATATATTTATGTATATACATTGCACGTAGTATACATAAAGGACACTGGTTTTACTTTCCGCCTTAAGTAGGTATTTTGTAACGTTACAGTAGAGTCATTTAGTTAGTTATAGGTTGGCAACCTCGAAATTTAGGAAATTGAACTTTCAATCATGGTCGCCATTCGTGTAAGTACGACAGAACACACTATCGTGCAAAATATTATATTACAATACAAGGTTGGGAAGTGGTTTATACAGAATCGAGGAAAACGTTTAAAACCGAGCGATAGCGAGATTTTTAATTTCCGAGATTCTGTAAAACACTTCACAAACGTGCGTTGTACATTACTTTTTGCGCGATGGTGTTTTCAAAATAATAAATAATAGTAAAATAATAACATCTTTGTTGGAAATATTTGCGTTCATTATAAACAATTGACTGGCATTAGCAGTCTGGCCAATGTGTGTATATATATATATATATATATGCTAAATGCCGAAAGTAATTGTTGAGATTACAGCAGGCCTTGATATAAATCTCGCATAAAATGACTGCAAGTACGAATGATTGTAATCAAAACGACGAAATTGAAGAAACGTGGGAACTTGGATGTGCTTCTTTAATGCCAGAGAAATATAAATTAAGATATGAAAAAACATACGTATATTTCATTCAGAAAATGGCTGGAGGAGAATAATTGTAGTGTAAGTGACAAAGTATGGTTGGTTATTTCGTGTTTAGGAATATTAAAGTCTCCAGCGAGTCTGTGGTCAGAATATTCAATGCTGATGACGATTATAAATTTAAAAGAAGGTATCAATATTGCAGATATTGTTACACTAGTTAGCTTCCTCAAAAATAATAATATTGAACATAAAGCTACAAGGTCTAAACGTTTTTAGTAGAATTTTGTTATGTCAACTTTCAGTATTGTTTCAAATAAGGTTCAGTTCATTTAAAATGCAGTGATTTATTTCGTATAATGTATATTAACACTACCTTTTGGATATATTTGTGTATATACATGAAGGTCAGTGATTTTCTTCCCGCACGTGGGTTGTAATATATAATATTACAGTATAGTTATTTAGGTAGGAAGTTGAACTTTCAATCATGGTCGCCATTGCTGGCAAGTACGACAAAACGCACTATCGCGCAAAAAATAATATTACAACAATTGCAGGAAGGATATTTCCCACAAGATGGTGTTACTGCACATACATCAGAGGTAACAATGGTAGAATTCTATGACAAGAGATTAAGCCTCTCATATAGCACGATTAGAGTTGTTTGAGTCATTTTTTGTGAGTTTATGTAAAACAGATGATTTAAAGAATTGCATTCAACGAGTAATAGATTTAGTGTCACGAAAATATGCTTAAAATGTTTCTATAATGTGCAAAAAATAAATGAAGCCTGAATTGAAATTAATGGCAACCATTTTCACAATTTCGTTACATTCCAGATTATGTTTATCTTTTAGTTGAAATGCAATCTTTCTACTGAATGTTAATCTGCTGTAGAAAATAAGAATACGCCCGCCTGGATATTCAGTTCTTTGTAAATAATTCGTTATTGTTAACACAGGTCTTTATAGGAAGCCAGATATAATAAGAACAGTTAAGTCTCGTAGACTGCGATGGGCAGGACATGTTGCACGTATGGGGAATGGGAGACGTGCATGGAAGCTTCTTGTAGGAAAGCCAGAGGGAAAACGCCCAGTTGGTAGACCAAGAATGTGGTGGGAGAACAACATTAACTATGATTTGAGGGAAGTAGATTATACAGGGAATGATTGGAAAGCATTAGCTCAGGATAGGGATGTATGGAGAGCTTATGTCCGCGCGGCCATGAACCTATAGGTTCGATAGTGTCAGTGAGTAAGTAACACTGTACTATCATTAGATAAAATCTGATGAAATTAATAAACCCAAAATCATACTATTTTGTTGCAAAGTAAATGGTTGCACTACTTTTCTTCGTCTCCTGTATTTAATAACGTGATTTGATTACAATGTGCACTGGTAACATCAATATCCTGTCATGGAAGGGGGTAATACTGTATTTGGTTAAAACATCATACTTAGGATAATGTTAAAAATACGAGTGAAAATAAATTGATGATACTTAATGTTGTTTCAGATAACAATGACTCAACTTCACGAGTGATAGTTCGATTATCAAGAAATGTTCAGCATTTATGGGTAAGTTAATATGAATTTATTAAATACCGTACCGTACTGTAAGCGACGCACAACAAATACTGTAATTATTGTTTCTTATAGCCATACATTTTGTACATAAAGTCTATACTTACTTACTTACTCACTGGCACTATCGAACCCGCAGGTTCATGACCGCACGAACATAAGCTCTCCATACATCCCTATCCTGAGCTAATGCTTTCCAATCATTCCCTGTATAATCTACTTCCCTCAAATCATAGTTAATGTTGTTCTCCCACCTCATTCTTGGTCTACCAACTGGGCGTTTTCCCTCTGGCTTTCCTACAAGAAGCTTCCATGCAAGTCTTTCATTCCCCATACGTGCAACATGGCCTGCCCATCGCAGTCTACGAGACTTAACTGTTCTTATTATATCTGGCTTCCTATAAAGACCATGTAGTTCATTGTTATGTAATCTTCTCCATTCACCTGTCTGTTCATCTCTCTTTAGTCCAAAAATTTTCCTAAGTACTTTATTCTCAAATACTTGTAATCTTCTTTCCTCTATTAAAGTAAGGGTCCATGTTTCGCACCCATATAATATAACTGGTAGAATAATAGTTTTATATATTTTCAGTTTAACGTTTTTTGAAAGGAGTTGGGACATCAAGAAGAGTCTCTGCAATGCATAATAGCACGCATTTCCAGAATTGAGCCTATGTTTAATTTCTTTGTGCATCTCATTCCTACTTGTGATTATTGTTCCTAGGTATTTGAATTCAGCCAAGTCTATGGTAGGTTTAATTCATTAATACGGTAATTGGAAACGTATTAGAGATAGCAACGTGCAGTTTTCTGCATTGATTTAAATTGTTAACTCTTAAAGTTTCATTCAATTGGATCGCCTCAACGTGGTCTCCCCTAAGTGCTCGTAGGATATCTAAACGGTAACAAAGTTTATTCCATGTATATTCATGTATAAATAGTCATTTGTGCCTCCGATGTTGACTTGATTTCTTGAATGTTTTGGTACTTGAAACCATTTAATGCAACTAAAAGAATATATGCCTGAACGGGGATTCGAACTCAAAATCTCTAACTTTGCGCCTTGGCAGTCAGCCTTTGAGCTACCCAGGTATCCATATATAAAAAAATTCTCAGTTTAAAATCCTTGAACAACATGAATCTAATCCTAACCCATCCCATCAAATTAAAATTCTAATTATAGTTTGACTAATAATTAGGAATATGTAACCCTTGTAGTGAACACTGTCCACCGCTGTGGTCTCGAGGTAGCGTGCTGCCTTGTCACGCAGCGGGCCCGGGTTCGATCCCCGGTCGGGACAGTTTTTCTGGGTGAGGTTTTTATCGGGGTTTTTCCTCACCTGTAAGACAAATGTCAGGAAAACGTTAAGGCCCAAATGGTCCCCGAAATCATATGGCCATCATCATCATCATCATCCTTATCATTATCTTCATCAGCCATCATCCTTCACCGGTGTGGAAAGCAACGGGAAGCTACCACACCTACAATTCCCTAGAAAAGCTGCAAAGCATAGCATGAAAATGCTATGATTGCAGTGAAGGACCTGCCTTTGGGCAGAATTACTATGGATGGATGATAGTGAACACTATTCACATTACAGTAAGGGTTGCTTTACCAAGAAAATATTATGATGGAATTTTATTCAAATTCCGGTTCAGGCATAATTGTTTTATTTGTATTAATTATTGCATGCTGATAACAAACCTGAGACACGTACGCTGATATGACTGCGACAAGATTTGTCGCGGTTCGATTATTATTTGATATGTCAGTGCATTTAAGTTACCCTCGACCGTTATCAGTATAAACAAATCATGTAAGCAATAAGAACTGTGCCCTTATAGCTATATCACACACAAGTGAGATACTTGGTTTATTTATTTCTTTCAATTTTTTTCATAGTTTCCAGACTATACCGTACTATTGAAGCACTGGTTTATCAAGGCCTACATTAAAAGTTTGCTCTCATAGTATACTTAAAAAAACAATACAGTCATTCATAGATACATTCATAGTTAATTCATCGGTCATTATGTTTATAATTACTAATGAATAAAATCAGTCAGGAATGTATTGTAGTGAACCCTGCAGAATATTTCTCATTAGGGGTCTACTTAATTTTTATATTTGTTAATAAATGTTCCTTATTTAAGAGGATTAATTCTTAATTTTCTATTGAAGTAAAGTTTAGCATAACCTAAACGAAATACGTAATTAAAGTAGCTATAAATCTCACGCAGTGTACAAGAAGTCCCATTTATCTCTTGCACCTCAAAAATTACTTCTGTACAGATATTTAAAATACATTTAAATAATTTTGGATTTTGTTTAAAACACGGGGCTACTACTGTATTCCCACAGAAAGAAAGTCCCCACGCGGGAATGACGCTCTAGAGAGGAGTTTACTGCAGGTGGATTCCTCGAATGACATTGGCTAGTGATGACGTGGCGAATGTTGTACCGTTTTACTACCTATAGCAAAGTACACATCCCCAAAAAATAATGTGTCAGTGGTATATTTGAAGTTGAGACTTCACTGCGCATGCGCGTGCAATTGGAACCATGATACACACCCTACCGCATCAAGACTTATTTAAATCTGTTCACTTGTGGGTTGATATGATACTGGCTCCGAAAGTCTTTCAAAACTGGAATGAAATAATATGTTGTTGTATAACACACACACACACACACACACACATATATATATATATATATATATATATATATATATAAATATATATATATATATATACACGTTATAAATAAATAGTTTAGGAAATAAAATGCAACCTGATATAAATAAAAAAAATGAACTCCTCGGCTGGATTCGAGCCTCCAATGTTCAATTCTGTAGTAGGATGCGGAACCGCAGAGCTAATCTGCCGTTCTCTTTGTTAACCTAAATGTGTTTATATGAAATGGTGTCATACTTTGTGTTTTGTTTATGTTATGTAATTGAACTTAATTTGATTAGTTTAGAATATTTGGGCACAATGACGATCTTGTAATATACTGTCATTTATTAATTCAATTTAGGATTGTGATACTCATTCTTATGGGGTTACTATTTCATATTAAATAGTCATTGTCTGTGCATAACAACTCATACTGTCCCTCATTCTTCATAAGCATGGCGAACAGGCATGATCTAAATCAGCAAGTTATATAGCTCTAGTTGACGCTGGATATGGGGCTAGGGCCGCTGCCTGTTTGGTCGGTGTGCCTCGGAGCACGGCCATAATTTCAAACTATAGGGGAGGTCGCAAATCGCCCTATTCCTGGGCGTCCACGGATTTCTTCAGCGGAAGAGGATGCTGCCTTATTCGAGGCAGTTCGATAGGACCTCTTTCGGACTGCTAACGAATTACGATCAACATCTGACTTCCCTGGTTGTGATCAAACTGTAATCAACCGATTGAGGAGCCGTGGTATTAGGAACCGGAGGGCTGCGTAAAAGGAATGTTTGAGGGAATAACATACCATCAACTGTCTTGCCTTCGCAACCAGTCGAATTTATTTCGATTGGAGAAATATAATTTTCTCCGACGAAACAACCATATCGAGTGATTATGATGGCCCTCGCCATGTCTATCGTGAGTATGGCCTCCGACATGATGAACGGTTTGTACATCGATGTGCAAGGTCGGGGCTATTTAGCGTATCGTTGTGGGGGTGAATGTCTTAGGATGGGGCTGGCGTGATAGAACGCATTGATGGCCGTTTCGATGCGGAGATGTATGAACATATTCTGGAAAATGTATTCCTTCCTTCCGCCCAAGAACGTTTTCCCAATGGAACATTACTGTTCCAGCAGGACAGCCATCCCATGCACCATGCCGGAAAAATTCAAAGATGGTTTCGGACGAGGCCCGAGATCGAAATAATTCATTGACCTCCGAAGTCACCTGATTTGAATGTCATCGAACTTTAATGGGCGAAATTGAAACAGGAGAGGATTAAGAAGTATGTCCCGCCAATCCGCTCGAAATAAAGACGATTGTGGTATCAAGTTCTCGATACCTGGAAAGAGGAGGACAATCCTCATCTAGAATTCTTCAGCGACCTTGTCAGATCCATGCCGAATCGACTTCGAGCTGATGTAGGAGCTGATGGCCTATGAATTAGATATTAAGTTCATTGGTCTCTTTTCTTGCTTTTCTTTTTATGTGAGGAAGTAGAACTTGAACTTGTTTTTTAAGGCCAGGTTCAAACTACCCATAGGAATGGATATAAATTATTCCACTTTTTTATTAAATCAGATAGTCCAGGAACTCTGAAAAAATTAAAATAAACTCGCATTAATATTAAAAAAAATTGGTGCTCCTAGAATCGAACACGAGGTACTCCTGTTGAAAACGTATTGAAACAAGACTCAACCGTATGTGCTACGGAGACACGATGGCAAGATTAGCAGCCATTACGCTCTTGGTTCACATCTGCATCGTGTTTTTGAAACAGAGGGAGACAATTTTCTCTTGTGAATCGCGCTATGAATCACGAGCAAGAGTCGACCCATCCTTTTTTTTTTTTTTTTAAATGTATATCAGTTGGTACATATTCTTGTATCGTGATCGATAAAACAACCCTTCTAGATATACTCGTTTTAATTGAATTAATATGATAATAATTATTTCCCCCCCAGGAGCTATCACCTTGACGTGGTGGGGGGGCTTAGTACCCGATGAACCAGACGACTCTACTGGGGAAGATTGACTTAGGTTAATCTTGCTGGTGGGTAAGAGGCGAGGGGAACTAAGTATAGCTCACAACGAAGGAATGGCGTCTGTATCCATATTGGGCGGCCACATCTTCGTCAAGTCAAGTCTTCAACGGTCAACAGGGCGACAAGGAATAGCACAGCTAAACTTGTAGGGCTTGAAGAGCGGAAGAAGCAGCCCTCTCTTGGGGGGTGGATACCCAGAGGAGCATGTTTGGAGGCTCAGAGGAAGCAGCCCTTCCACCATCCTTGTCCTGCGAAGCGCTCGTAACGCTTCCAGGAGACATTTATCTTACTGAGAAGCTTCATGGAAATCAGCCGGATTGTCATAAAAGGAACCGACCCAAGCAAGATAAAAGGATACGATTTGGAATAAAGGACATTTTGAAATTAGGAAATTGGAACGTAAGGGGAATAAATACAAAAGAAGAAGAATTAGAAAGAGAATTAAAGAAAAAAGAAATAAATATAGCAACAATAACAGAAACAAAAAAGAAACTAAAAGGAACAAAGGACTTACAACACTATACTATGTTGTATAGCGGAGTAGAACAGACAACAAGAGCGCAGTGTGGAGTAGCAATTTTAATAGATGAAAAATGGAAGAACAAATTGAATAGCTATGAGTTTATAAATGAAAGAATCCTGATAGCCAGATTTAAAATTGAAAGAGGATATATGATGATAATTGCTGTGTATGCCCCAGAGGAAGGCAAGAAAGAAGAAACAAAAACATTTTATAAAACATTACAAACATTAGTTGATAAATATACAAAAGATCATCATTTAATAATAAGTGGAGACTTAAATGCCAGAGTAGGCAATGTCCCTATACCTAATGTAATAGGAAATAATGGAGAAATAACAATAAATGAAAATGGACAGGATTTGAGACAGTTTTCAGCCTATAATCAATTAAAAATAATGAATACCTATTTCCGAAAAAAGGACATACATAAATATACAAGAAGTGGATATAACTCAAGATCAATAATTGACTATTTAATCGTAAACAACAAGCTAGGAGCCTTGGTAAAAGATGTGAGAGTACATAGAGGCAGCGATATATACTCTGATCACTATCTCGTGATAAGCAAAATAAACATAATAGCTAAATGGCGGAAAAATAACATAAAGAACAAAAGAAACCAAGAAGAAGTATATAAAATATATTTATTACAAGATCAAAGTATTAGACAACATTATGAAAGCAGAATGAATAAATATATATCAGAGATAGCGACGTCAGAAGATATAAATATTGAATGGGAAAATATATCAAATGTAATACATAAAACAGCAAATGAGATATTAGGAAAGAAAAATAGAATAAGGAATAGGAAGGGCTTGAGAACTTGGAATGCGAATATACAAAATGCAGTGAATGAAAAACAAAAAGCATATCATACATACTTACGACTGAAAACAGAAGAATCTTATGAAGAATATAAAATGAAAAGGAGAATTGCTAAAAGCATTATAAGAAAATCCCATCAGGAGTCATGGGATAAATTTATAAGCTCAGTAGAACATGATATGTATGGAAGACAAGAAATAGGTTATAAATTAGTGAAACATCTAAATCAGACTGAGAAAGATTCTGCCAGATTGAATATAATCCCAGAACAAGAATGGATCCAGCATTATGAAAAACTTTGGAAAAAGGAGGAAATTGAAGGAAAAGAGAACAATGAGGAAGAAATAAAAGTGGAAATATTGATGTAATAGACATAAATGAATTAGAAATGGCTTTGAAAACCACTAAGAATAGGAAAGCAACAGGATTAGATAATATAAATATGGAATTAATCAAATATAGTGGAATATTGTGTAAACTACGAATACTTCATCTAATTAATATATGTTGGCAGACCTATGGGATTCCAACCACTTGGAAAACAGCAATTGTCAAGAATATATTCAAAAGAGGAGACCGGAGAAATTGCGAGAATTACAGAGGGATTAGCTTAATGAATACTGGCTACAAAATATATACGAAAATAATAAATAATAGATTGAGAAACATAACAGAAGTAATAATAAGTGAAAATCAAAGTGGATTCAGAAAGGGAAGGTCATGTATAGACAATGTCTTTACACTGAAACAACTCATAGAAAAGAGAAGAGAACATAACTTAGAAACTCACATAGGATTTATAGATTTGGATAAGGCCTTCGATCGAGTAAACAGACAAAAATTATGGGAAATATTACGAATGAAAGGATACCCGCTGTGCCTTGTAGAAACAATAAAGACATTATATGAAGACACAAATATAATTATAGATACCGGATTCAAAAGAACAGATGCAATCAAAACAAATACTGGATTACGACAAGGATGTAGTTTATCACCCACTTTGTTTAATATATATATAGACGATATTTTTAATAAATGGAAAGTTTTAGTAAATCCAGGAATAAGAATGGATAATAAAATGTGCATAAATAATCTTTTATTTGCTGACGATGTAATCATAATACAGAAAAATGAAGACGACTTACAGAAATCAATGCATGCATTAAATGAAATATGTAAATTATACGATCTAAAAATTTCTGTAAGGAAAACGAAGACCATGGCTTTTAGAGGAAGAGATCCAGTGAGAACCAAAATTATTTTAGAAAATCAAAGTATAGAACAGGTGTCTAGTTTCAAATATTTGGGCTGTGATGTTGGCTACAATATGGAAAGAGATATTGACTCCAAAATAAATAAATTTCAGACGGTGTGTGGAACAATACAGAGAACATTCAAAAATAAATTAGAAAAGAAACCAAGATAAAAATGTATAATGTTATGGCGGTTCCCACAATATTGTATGGATGTGAAACTTGGGCTCCAGTGAAAAGACAGAAGGATAGAATACAGACGGCAGAGATGCGGTTCCTAAGACAAGTAAAAGGATGTACAAGACTTGATAGAATAAGAAATGAGGATATAAGAGAAGAATTGAAAGTACAGCCTTTGTTGGATAAAGTCACGAATTACAGACAGAAATGGATTGATCACATGGATGGAATGAGCAAGGAGAGATATCCATTGTTAGCCAGAAATTATCAAGCAAGAGGAAGGCGTGATGTTGGAAGACCTAGAAGACGTTGGGCTGATGCAATATGAAGTCGGAACGGGCAATTGCCTAATCCTTGGAGTGATGATGATGATGATGAATAATTATTTATTAGTACCGGTATTCAATGTTATATTAGTTTTTAATTATGCCTACAGCGCATTGCTAAACTATGTTTTCGAAGTGTAGATTTGCGTGACCTTCGGTTGTCTCGTTCTAACCCTCATTCCTTCTTGCGAATTTCTTTTTCTGGGATGTAGTAAGTGTGGAGACTTGGTTTATCTATCGTATTTTTTGTATAAGATACAAGTAACGTCTTCATTTTTTTCGAATTCTGTAGTATCACATAAATGCAACACGTGTAATCAATATGCTCTTTAAGAAAAGTTCAAAAATATAGCTTAAGAAATTTGTGTATTAAAAAATTACGTACTTCCAACGTAATAATTGTAAATGAGTAGGACGTGCTATATACGCTATTCTATAACTCACTAAGACTATGGAACAAGGACTCTCACCGAAATACGTTTTCCATAAATCCTTTCCTGAGATTGTACAGGGTGTCCCATTCAAACCTCCCACACTTTTAATTACTCATAACTAACAAAGTATGCGGAATTATGAAATGAGGCCGGTATTAAACGAAACAGAAACTCAAATAATTTTCATTGCCACACACTAAAACATATCTCTATATGCGCACCATTAGTAGCACGAACAATATCAAGTCTCTATTCCATTTCGTGCCTCGTTCTGTCCAACATGTCCATTGGTACTGTTGCAATTGTGTCAAGGATACGGGTTCGTAAATCATGAAGATTTTGTACTGGAGTTGCAAACACACGGTCTTTTACATACCCCCAGAGGAAGAAGTCCAATGGAGTGATGTCTGGCGAACGCGGTTTTATGTCAATATTGTCCAGATGAATTAACTGCAACAATGAAAACAAACATTCTTTGAGTTTCTCTTAATACCAGCCTCATTCCATAATTCCGAATAGGCCTACTTTGAGAGTTATAATTAATTCAAATGTGGAAGGTTTGAATGGGACACTGTGTATTTTCCAATTATTCCCTGTAAAAATTTACCTTCCATAAATCATGCTTAATTCTATTCTCTCACCTCTTTCTTAGCCTACCTACTGGCCCAATTTATATTTTAAGCATTTAAAGAATATCTTTAGCATGGATTGTAAGACAGGCTATCATATTGTTTATATTCAGTGACAGGTGTTAATGTTACATTGCATCTGAAATGTGATTAACGTGTATAAGGCTATGATTAAACATAAAATTGAACTACCACTTTTTGTAGTAATTTCTACGGAGAATAGCGTTTTCAGAATATGCATGTAACAATAAAAGAACAATAGAAACAGAGTGCCGTTTTTTTAACGAATGTACGAAATCAGTTATCGCTCTATAAAATATAACGAATCTACTTTTTTCGAAACGCAACATTTTGAACATACTTTACTGGACTGAATTGGTCCATTCACATAACCAGTAGATATTTCATTTTGTAAAAGAATGCAATAAATAACCAAATATCCCTATTTTAAATTGACAAATTCCTGATTTATCGGTTAGTTACTTAAATGTGGCGGACCGCAGTGAAAACGAAACCAAATTGACAAATTCCTGATTTATCGGTTAGTTACATAAATGTGGCGGACCGCAGTGAAAACGAAACCATGCATAACTGTTATTACTAGCTATATCATGTAATTCGACACACATTTATGTATTTTTACTCGTTCGTTTTCTTCTGTTTTATTAAAATATTTAATAAATTAAACCAATTGATGTAACCTAGAAGATACATTACCAATTTACGAATCAAGTTACTATCCTGTTGTGAAAATTACAAAATCTATGCGAATTCAAACATAAAGATGAAAGATAAGTAGAACACTATATAATTATATGATGTGCAGAAGATACGCAATTTATCTGATCAGAGGAAACGAACGTATGGCCAGGAGCCATCTTATTGAAATCAGACTGACAGATTGACAATCTTACAAGCACTAACTCTGTGGTGCGACAGGCTAAAAGATCCTTTGCCTACCAGGCGGCTGCTGGCCTCATAACAACTTGTAATTTAGAGAGGTGAACGATTATCTAGCCAATATAGGGGTGCCATGTGGTCAGCATACCGAGGCCCCCAATCTTTATAGATAGTTTTTTTCAATGTGGAACCATTTTTTATTGTAGCTACCCAAATTTCTCACGATGCTGAATGGGCATCGGTTCCTTACTGACCGAAATTCCATGAGGAAACTCGAACCAGCGCAAGTCCCGTAGCTCAACTCCAATACATGATAACCACTCAGCTATGGCGCAGGACTAACAACCAGTGTTGAACAAAATTTAAAATGTGATGCGGAATTCAGACACGCTAGCCGTTGCAAAACAAAGACGATCCAATAAACAAATATTCTAAAAAATCAAACATAGATATTTTAACAAGAGATAAATGTCTACATATCCAACATCTCTTCGAACAAAGAGTTGCTTATTCAACGAGAATTCATCCATAAAGCGGAATATGTAATTTTATTTTAAATTTCCGGAATACAGGCCTATCATTTGCTTCTAGGACACGGATACATTACATAAACTTTGACTTCATTGTTATTAGTTTATTACATCTATGTATATAAATATAAAATTACTCTTCCGCATAAGATGAAAAGTCTGACAGCTTGCGAAATAAGATGAGATCAAAAGAAAAACGAACTCAATGTATTATAAGTTCTGGGGACTAAGTCCCTAAAACTGGAAGGATCACATGATAAGAATGAGTTCGTCCAGGTTCCGTAATGCAGTAATCAGATATTACCAAAAAAGAAAACATAAAAGATGGATCTAGAATACATTTTGCAGCCTGTATCAGTTGTTATACAGTAGCACATGATGCTGTCGATAATGGCAGTAATAATAGTATACTTCTAAGACCGATAGTAATGATACAACTCGCTCCAAGCAATGAGGCATTTGATTTATCTCATGTTGGCCATTTTCTGACTTATGCTCTTCTCCCTAGCAACCTACATTTATCTTAAATTCATTAGCAATATTACTTGGCTATTAATTACTATTACATGAACGTTATGTTTTTTATCGGTTGATGTTAAAGCAACACATAATTTTCCTCTGATAGTCATGACCCTGCAGATTACATTCTTGCATGTTATTACGGTCCATTGTTATGCATGTAATCTTCAGTCAGTGTTGCCAGCAGTATAGATGGGGCAGTATATGCTCTCGATTCTTCTCTGAACACTTAAGTAAAAAATATAATGTTGTCATTAGCACTTAAGTCGACTTATGCCCAACAATAAAGTAAAAAAATGAATAGTTGGTTAAGGCAAGTGAGCTTACAGCGCCATTTTATTTGGCCATGTACGATAGTCTGCACCGCCGATGTTCTCTTTGCAATCAAGTAGTAGTTCATCATTTTTGAACGTATTTGTAATTTACTGTATGGAAGATGCTCTTGTTGGGTTTCTTAATGGAATGTGGGACGCTCGCCTATTACATATCTTAACAGCCCAAACCTCAACGCCGCACGTCGCCCAAACCATGGATTTCCCACTTGATTAGTTTAATATCTGTCACAGCGTAGTAAACGTTGCCAGAATTGTTTGTATACACCCTGTAGTAAGTTAATATAAGTGTCTCTTGTGTGAATCAAAATGTTTACTATTGTATTAAAAATACCAGAGAAAAATGAGATATGGTATAGTGTTCAATAGACGGGGCAAGTAATTAAAATGTACCATTTATGGCATTGTGTATTGTTAGCTGCAACATTCTCTTCAAGAAAATCAGTCACGACTTGAAATATCCACATCATACGCTGAACTTTGAAACGGTTTGAGGTCAAGAATATTACAAGAGAGACAGTTTATATTGAAATCTCCAGACCTTCGCATTATTTATGTACATATTGCATCACTGTAATGATATGTGATCCGCGACAGTTTGATAAAAAGAGGATGGATTCTGTAACGGTTCTTTAGGCCTACTTGACAAGGTCTGGAAATCACGTTTTACGGTTGAGTTGAGCTGTTTAAGACCGAAACTGAAAGTGAAAATTTCAAAATAATTCGTAAAACACTGTCAATTCTTGCTAACTTACCCTGGCACTATTTGAAACCTGTGGTTCGTGACCTCGCGAACTTAAGCTCTCTTGCATCCCTATCCTGAGATAATATTTTCCAGTCATTCCCTATAAAATTCACCTCACCCGTAGCATGGATGACGTTATCCTCTACCTCGTACCCATATTGGGAGCTTTCCATCTGGTGTTCTTACAATCAGTT